>JBAHVR010000407.1:105000-172500 GCA_036898135.1 Oncomelania hupensis | reverse complement strand
AGCCAGTCCATTCTCGAATGTTGTCCTCCCACCTCTTCTTCAATCTTCCTCCTTGCACTGTGCCTTGCAGGGTGGTCTTTGCAAGGCCTGATGATCTGGTGACTTGGCCATACAATCGGAGTTTCTTCACCAGTGTAAGCTGGTCATCATGTTGTCCAATGGCTTGTGTGACAGATGGTTTGTCGGACTTTGTGAGGGTCCATGTTTCGCAAGCATAATTATAGGAAGATGGAAATGACAAGGGAGCGCAGCATTCTTACCTTGGAATGTAGACTGATGGTCTTGTCTTTCCAAATTGGCTTCAACCTTGCCAGGGCAGCAGTTGTTTGTGCGATCCTGGAGAGGACTTCCTGTCGGGATCCATTAAATATTTCAAGCTATGCACTGTGTTGAGGAATTGGCCCTGGACTTTGATGCACATGTTGGTGCCATTGGTGTTGTTGGTCATCATTTTGGTCTTCTCTGCACTTATTTCCATTCCATAGGCTCTGGAGGTGGTGTTAAGTATCTGTACCTGCTGTTCAAGTTCTTGTTTCTCTCCAGCCAATCCATCAATGTCATCCGCAAAACGAAGGTTGGAGATTGCTCTATCCCCTATGCTGACTGTGCCTTCGTGATCTGCAAGGGCATCTGATATGATCTGTCTCCTGTGGGCTCGGGAACTGATTAGAAAAAAAACAACGTTTCCCGGTGTGTCGTAAGAGGCGACTAACAGGGGTGATGTCAGCACGGCATCACTGGACGAAATTCTTCTACACAGAAATCACCGGCCAGGACGGAGTAACATTGAACTCCCAAACCCACTCAATATCAATCAAAAGGAGTAAATACTTTACAATATAATTAGTTAATTAGTTAGTCATTGTTTATAGGGCCCAGCGGACTGTAAAGAGCCGAATCAGGACCACAACTTGGTTTGAAAGAGGACTCACCCCCGATCCGTATAAAAGATCTGCTGAAACAACCCTTTTGGTAACACCGAAGGCACTCCACCAGCCGATCACTTTACAATAAAGGCGTCCCTTGCAGGGGACGCTAATTTATCGAACCCCTGTTTAATAATAATAATAATAATAGTAATAATATGTTACGTTGAAACGCGAACGAAAGTATGTCGGAAGCGTGTACGATAGATCTAATCGTTTCGATTTGCAAAGTATTCAATAATGGAGTTTATTTACCTTTGATTTGAGTTTGCATTGTTGTTAGGAGAGGCTTTGTATAACGTTGAGAATTTTCGTTAGTCGATATTGTTGGAGAATCTTCTGGATTCGTTTGTTTACTATCGATCGAAGCTTCTTGATGGACGTAGATAATGGAGAACATTCTTTTGACATGTATGACGTAAGTCAGTGATGACGATCTTTTATTCGATTGGTGGCAGTGCGTCATTTCTACTGTATTCGAAATTCTTCCGGAAAAGAGAGAGGTTATTTAATCGTGTGCCGAGTTGCTGTTGAGAGATAGTAAAGTTGTTGATAGTGATTTGGAAAGTTGCTGTGAAAGTTGTTGAGTTGAATTGAGAATTGTATGCAGTTGTTGATGTGTGCTGAATAAAAGTGGAAAACTTCATACGTCGACTTTGTGACTTGTATGCTGTTTGGACGGGTTGCGTGAATAAACGAATCTGAGTTACACAACTATCAGGAATTCAAGCATCGGGGCTGAATCAGATACTGATAGAAAACACCATCATCAAACAGAGTGTAACATTTTGGGGGTCAAGCCGCGATTCACGCCATAGCCAAGGGTTCAACTGCTACAACAAGCGAGTCAACGTTACGAGAGGCAGTCATCGAGGGTAGCCGCCAACGAGTTGCGTCGAGAGGGGCCAACATACTGGGACTACATCACCGATAGGTTCGGGTTGACTGCAAGGGCGTGTAGTCGCTGAAGAGTTGCTTCGTGAGCGAACAACAGATCGGGACTACGTGGCTACCGTAAGACTACGTCGAGGGACAGTCTCGGAGCTACATCGCCAGTGTTACAGCGAGCGTCGAGTGGACGTCGCGTCTACTTCAGCACAGGAGCGTGTACATCAACACCAGCGTGGTGCAGCGTCGCATACGACGAGGACAGCGGGGCCTGCGTCAGCGAAGGCGACTAGTGACAAGCACCAGCGCTACTGCAGAAAGCGTGCTGTTCTAGAACAGTCTAGAAAGGTACAGCACAGTCAAGAACTTTCCAGAAAAAAAGAACTCTACAGTCAAGAACTTTCTAGAAAAAGAACTTTCCAGAAAAGAACTTTCCAGAAGCATCAAGATGGCTGACTTCTGGCAGAAAGGGGTTGAACTGAATCTAAAAGGCAAGCAGCTGACGGAGTACGTCAAGTCTCAGGAGAGAATACGAGAAAGAGAATTGGAAGAGAAACGTCTAGAAAAAGAAATAGAATTAGAACAGAAGCGTCTAGAATTAGAGGAGCAGCGACGCCGAGAAGAAAGGGAAGAACAACGTCGCCGTGAAGAAAGAGAAGAGCAGCGTAAAGAAAGAGAAGAGCAGCGTAAAGAAAGAGAAGATGAGCGCAGGCGTGAGGAAAGAGAAGCTGATCGGCAGTTCCAACTAGAGTTGGCGCGCATCCAGCAACAGCAGCATGCGCCACAAGTTATCAGTGACAACACGGCTCCAAAATTGCCAGCTTTCGTCGACGGGAAGGACCAGATTGACAGTTATCTGGCGAGATTCGAAAGGTTCGCCGAAAGCTCTAACTGGCAACCTCAAGACTGGGCAATTCGACTGAGTGCACTTCTGACGGGGCAAGCTCTCGAAGTTTACACCAGACTGTCGAACGATGACGCCAAAAATTACGACGTCTTGAAAGAGGCCCTGTTGCAGTGCTACAACTTTACAGAGAAGGGCTACCGTAAACGCTTCCGTGAATGCCGGCCTAAGTCAGACGAGACGCCAAAGCAGTTTGTGGAGCGCCTGTCGTCATATCTACACAAGTGGGTGGAGTTATCAGGCGAAACGAAGTCTTACGACAGTCTCCATGACCTGATCGTGAAGGAACAATTTCTCAATGCCTGTCACAAGGACCTAGCGACCCACTTAGAAGAACAAAAGCTGCAGACGCTTAAAGATGTGACTGAGGCTGCTGAAAGATATCTCATCGCTCATGGGAAAACCCTGGGGCCACCCAGCGCGACGAAACATTTTCAGAAGACTGGAAACCATGTGAACCAGATCCAGGGAAGCCAGACGAGCCAGAGACAGACAGACTCCACGCCACCTCCCAGGGAAGGGTATTCAAGAGGCTGTTTCATCTGCAACGCTACAGACCACAGAGCTGCCAGCTGCCCTCAAAGCAGAAATAGCGTACAGCGGAGCAGTACGGACAATGCAGCGGTGGGCAACCGACAGAGACGTTTCTCCAATCAACGGCAAACCAGTAGATCTGACCATCAAGTGTGCGGCGGGAGCGTCATTCTTCCGAGTGAGACCAAGCGCACAGCTACTCCTGCGGACGTGCAAGAGTGCATGACCGATGGCCAACTTCTCCTTGCCAACGGAAAATCCATCCCCGTCGTCGCCAGCGCAGCTGTGACCGTCCAGAACATGCCTGTTTCAAAGGGACGCGTCGGAAATCATGAAGTGACTGTCTTAAGAGACTCTGGCTGCAGTGGGGTCATCGTCAGAGAAGATTTAATCGCCAAAGAACAGTTCACTGGCGATTCAAAATGGACACTTATGGCCGACAGCAAATGTGTGAAAGCGCCAGTTGCAAAAATTCATGTCAACACCCCTTTCTACATAGGCGAAGTCGAAGCGGTTTGCCTGAAGAAGCCGCTGTATGATTTGATGATCGGGAATATCGACGGCGCGAGACGACCCGACGACCCCGATCCAGAGTGGAGTCCTGCCTCAACCCAACGCGTCGAAGTTGTGGAGGAGGATCCATTGCCATTTCCCGATGGAGACCTTACAGAGCTGCTACGAGACAATGTGGTTACTCCGGCCCAGCCCTGCCGACCAGAGATCGTCGGTGCTGTTACTACCAGGGCCCAGGCCAAGAGAGACAAGATGTCTACGCCACTGAAGGTCGCCGACAACTCCAAAGCTGCCATCGTGGACAGAGATAAGCTGATCCAGCTCCAGGAAGCTGATAGCACTTTAAACAAGTACAGGAACCGCCAAGACCACGTGACCAAAGGCAGTGGTACGGTCTATTTTGAGGTGAAGGCCAAGATCCTGTATCGAATCTTCCAGCACCCGAGGGTCAACGGAGGGAAACCACTACGTCAAGTATTGGTACCGTTACCTCTAAGGCGCCAGGTGATGGAAGTAGCGCATGACTCGATCATGGGAGGTCACCTGGGTATCAAGAAGACGTCGGATAGAATCCAGGCGGTGTTCTACTGGCCAGGACTTCATGCGGACGTCAGCCGTTTCTGCCGATCATGTGACATTTGCCAGAAGACCATACCTCGAGGAAGGGTCCCGAAAGTGCCTATGCAGAGGATGCCTCTGATCGACCGACCTTTCAAGAGGGTGGCCTTAGACTTAATCGGCGAAATAAGACCTCCGAGTGAAGAAGGTCATCGGTGGGTACTGACTTTAGTGGACATCGCGACTCGGTACCCGGAAGCAGTGCCTCTGAAGAAGATTGACACTGAAACTGTTGCAGAGGCGCTGGTGGACATGTTCAGTAGACTTGGAGTGCCTGAAGAAATTCTGACAGACCTCGGGACGCAGTTCGTCTCTGACTGCATGAAGGAGGTCAACAGACTGCTGAGCATCCGGCATTTGACTACGACACCCTACCATCCGATGTGCAACGGGCTTGTCGAGAAGTTCAATGCTACGCTGAAGTCTACCCTGAAGAAACTGTGCAGCGAGCAGCCCAGACAATGGCATCGCTACATTAACGCCTTACTTTTCGCCTACAGAGAAGTACCGCAGGAGTCCACCGGCTTTTCTCCGTTCGAGCTGCTGTACGGAAGAACCATCCGAGGGCCGATGCACATCCTAAAAGAACTGTGGACGAAAGAAGTAGACACCCCAGAGGTGAAGAACAGCTACCAGTACGTGTTTGAGCTACGGGAGAAGCTGGAGCAGACTCTCGAGATAGCCAGAGAAAACCTGAAGAAATCCCAGGACTGTGGAAAGCACTACTATGACCGTAGGGCTGTGAACAGGAAGTTCAAACCTGGCAACAAAGTGCTGGTGCTGCTACCTACCGATCACAATAAGTTGCTGATGCAGTGGAAAGGCCCGTACGAAGTGGAGACCGTGGTGGGAATCAACGACTACAAGGTGAAGGTCGGTCAGCATTCCAAGATATACCACGCCAACCTCCTTAAGCTGTACGTGGAAAGGCCATCAGAGACTGTGCACGCAGCCACAGCAGCTGTGACCGACGACAGCTTTGACAGCGAAGAACTGTTGGAACTGGGAGATTTCCACAGCAAAGAAGGCATCGATGATGTTAAGCTAGGACCGAGCTTGACGGAAGGTCAAAAGTTGGAGCTCAAGGACCTTATGGGCGAGTTTCCCCACAACTTCAGCGATGTCCCTGGCTCTACAACTTTGGTCGAACACGAAGTCCACCTCACTTCGAATATCCCTGTTCGATCCAAGCCCTTCCCGATCCCTTTCAAGGCCCGTGAATCCTTGAAGAAAGACATCGATGAGATGCTGAAGATGGGCATCATCAAGGAGTCCAGTTCCCCCTACGCGTCCCCTGTCGTGGTCGTGAAGAAGAAGGACGGGAGCAACCGAGTATGCATCGACTACAGGAAGGTTAATAAGATCACCGTCTTCGACCCTGAGCCGATGCCTACCGCAGCAGACCTCTTCCGCCAATTATCGGGGAGTAGAATCTTCTCAAAGATTGACCTCAGCAAAGGTTATTGGCAAGTCCCCGTGCGTCAACAGGACATACCAAAGACTGCTTTTATAACCCCTGATGGGACGTACGAGTGCCTAAGGATGCCCTTTGGCATGGTCAACAGCGGAGCTACCCTGAAGAGAGGGATGAAGAAGATGCTCAAAGGGATGGACAATGTCGTGTGTTACTGGGACGACCTGCTAGTCCACACTCGCACCTGGGAAGAGCATCTGCAGACCTTGAGGGAGCTGTTTCACCGTCTCACAGAAGCCAACTTGACCGTGAGACCCAGTAAGTGCATTCTGGGGACTGACAACGTAGACTTTATCGGCCATTCGCTGAAAGAAGGACAAAAGGGGCTTCTACTAGAAAACGTCACCAAGATTCTGAACGCTCCACGTCCCCAAACCAAGAAGCAGGTGCGATCTTTCCTGGGGTTGGCTGGATACTACAGGGAGTTTGTACCAAACTACTCCGCCATCACAGCACCCTTGTCGGACCTGGTGCGGAAAGGCTGTCCAAACCAAGTGCAGTGGGGACCGTCTCAGGAGAGGGCATACCAGACTGTGCGCGACCTCCTTTCGAAGGATCCGGTGCTACGACTGCCTGACACTTCCAAAGAATTCGTCTTAAGAACAGACGCAGCGGACGAAGGCATCGGCGCCATACTGATGCAAGAACACGAAGGGAAACTATTTCCGGTCAGTTACGCCAGCAAGAAGCTGTCCAGGGCTGAGAAAAATTACTCGACCATGGAGAAAGAGTGCCTTGCCATCATATGGGGAATCCGGAAGTTCGAACTGTACCTTCAAGGAGTGAAGTTCGTGCTACAGACTGATCACAAGCCGCTAATTTACTTGAACTCTGCCAAGTTTGTGAACAGTCGGATCATGAGATGGGCTATGTACTTGCAGAACTTTAACATGCGAGTAGAATCTATCAAAGGATCGGACAATGTTGGTGCGGACTTCCTCAGCAGAGTGTGTGAGTAAAGAACATTGACTGTGTGGATGAACTGTGAACATTGACAATATCCAGATAGACTTGAAGATGAAAACCATTGACTCTGTGTAGATAAGCTGAGCGCAATTACAGTATTCAGAAAGTCTGAAATTAGTTTCAGTTGTGGACTTTGTTTGTGCATTACGTTTCAACGTTGTTGAAAGAAATTGGGTAAATTTCTTCTTGAGTGGGGGGTTATGTTACGTTGAAACGCGAACGAAAGTATGTCGGAAGCGTGTACGATAGATCTAATCGTTTCGATTTGCAAAGTATTCAATAATGGAGTTTATTTACCTTTGATTTGAGTTTGCATTGTTGTTAGGAGAGGCTTTGTATAACGTTGAGAATTTTCGTTAGTCGATATTGTTGGAGAATCTTCTGGATTCGTTTGTTTACTATCGATCGAAGCTTCTTGATGGACGTAGATAATGGAGAACATTCTTTTGACATGTATGACGTAAGTCAGTGATGACGATCTTTTATTCGATTGGTGGCAGTGCGTCATTTCTACTGTATTCGAAATTCTTCCGGAAAAGAGAGAGGTTATTTAATCGTGTGCCGAGTTGCTGTTGAGAGATAGTAAAGTTGTTGATAGTGATTTGGAAAGTTGCTGTGAAAGTTGTTGAGTTGAATTGAGAATTGTATGCAGTTGTTGATGTGTGCTGAATAAAAGTGGAAAACTTCATACGTCGACTTTGTGACTTGTATGCTGTTTGGACGGGTTGCGTGAATAAACGAATCTGAGTTACACAACTATCAGGAATTCAAGCATCGGGGCTGAATCAGATACTGATAGAAAACACCATCATCAAACAGAGTGTAACATAATAATAATAATAATAATAATAATAATAATAATAATAATAATAATAATAATAATAATAATACAGTACATTTATATCGCGCGGTACCTCGCAAACGGTAAGGAAAGCGAAAGTTTACAAATACAAAATAGAATTTAAACATCAATATAACATATTAGCAAAACACATACATTTAAAATGCCTAAATTCCTAAATACTAATACCATAGAAATCCCTAGTGACAATTTTACAGAAAGCGTTCAATATCCCCAAGCTGACCCAACAGACCCCATACACATACGAGGAGTTTTGGGAGAGTTTTCAAGAAAAAAGGTAGGTGACTGGTCTAACGAAGAAGATAGTAAATTGATAGAACGGATTAGGAACGAGAAAGAACAAATGAGCATGACAGTAAAAGTGGTAATTTAAAGCACTACATTTCCACAAAGTGGGAATATTATTTATACAGAAAACCCCGGCGCCCAAACTGGGGGATTTGAGACTAAAGGAGAATAAAACTACAAAACAAACTGACTTTGAAACACAAGCAAGCTCTTGTTGTGTAGACCAGCTCTTTTGTGTAGACCAGCTCTTGCTGTGTAGACCAGCTCTTGTTGTGTAGACCAGCTCTTGCTGTGTAGACCAGCTCTTTTGTGTAGACCAGCTCTTGCTGTGTAGACCAGCTCTTGCTGTGTAGATCAACTCTTGCTGTGTAGACCAGCTCTTGCTGTGTAGACCAGCTCTTGCTGTGTAGACCAGCTCTTGCTGTGTAGATCAACTCTTGTTGTGTAGACCAGGTCTTGCTGTGTAGACCAGCTCTTGCTCTATAGACTAGCTCTTGCTCTGTAGACCAGGTCTTGCTGTGTAGACCAGCTCTTGCTGTGTAGACCAGGTCTTGCTGTGTAGACCAGCTCTTGCTGTGTAGACCAGCTCTTGTTGTGTAGACCAGCTCTTGCTCTGTAGACCAGCTCTTGTTGTGTAGACCAGCTCTTGTTGTGTAGACCAGCTCTTGTTGTGTAGACCAGCTCTTGCTGTGTAGACCAGCTCTTGCTGTGTAGACCAGGTCTTGCTGTGTAGACCAGCTCTTGCTGTGTAGACCAGGTCTTGCTGTGTAGACCAGCTCTTGCTGTGTAGACCAGGTCTTGCTGTGTAGACCAGCTCTTGTTGTATAGACCAGCTCTTTTGTGTAGACCAGCTCTTGCTGTGTAGACCAGTTCTTGCTCTGTATACCAGCTGTTGCTGTGTAGACCAGGTCTTGCTGTGTAGACCAGCTCTTGCTCTATAGACCAGCTCTTGCTTTGTAAATATTTATAATGTTTTTCTTCTTGGGCCTAACCGGGCATATAAATAGCTGTGAATAGGTTTTTGCTATTCTATTTCTGTCTTTTTTGTCATTTGTGTACATAGTTGTAAATAGTCTATTTCGGTCTTTTTTTGTAATTTATGTACATAGTTGTAAATAGTCTGTACCTTTACTGTTCCGTGTTTGGTGTATTGTAGCAAAAGTGATGTTTTATCGAGTGCATGTATTTATATGTAATGACTATGTAAAGCGTGGTGAGTCTGGTCATAGGCTGGAGTACCCGCTATATAAAAATCCGTTATTATATTATTATTATTATTATTATTATTATTATTATTATTATTATTATTATTATTATTATTATTATTATTATTATTATTATTATAGATCAGCTCTTGCTCTGTAGATCAACTCTTGCTCTGTAGACCAGCTCTTGTTGTGTAGACCAGCTCTTGTTGTGTAGACCAGACCAGCTCTTGTTGTGTAGACCAGCTCTTGTTGTGTAGACCAGCTCTTGTTGTGTAGACCAGCTCTTGTTGTGTAGACCAGCTCTTGCTTTATAGATCAACTCTTGTTGTGTAGATCAACTCTTGCTCTGTAGATCAACACTTGCTCTGTAGATCAACTCTTGCTCTGTTGTGTAGATCAACTCTTGCTCTGTTGTGTAGATCAACTCTTGCTCTGTAGATCAACTCTTGCTCTGTTGTGTAGATCAACTCTTGCTCTGTAGATCAACTCTTGCTCTGTTGTGTAGATCAACTCTTGCTCTGTAGATCAACTCTTGCTCTGTTGTGTAGATCAACTCTTGCTCTATAGATCAGCTCTTGCTGTGTAGATCAACTCTTGCTCTGTTGTGTAGATCAACTATTGCTCTGTAGATCAACTCTTGCTCTGTTGTGTAGATCAACTCTTGCTCTATAGATCAGCTCTTGCTGTGGGCCTTTTGACCCAGTAGCCTGAGATTTGACCCAGTAGCCTGAGATTTGACCTCAGTGCACTGCAGCGTAGCAAGGCGCTCACCCCTAGGCTAACACAGCTAGATGTGCGCACCCCCTCCCATTCCCCCACCTCCTGGCTCACACTGATCAGTGCATTGGGCACACACTCAAAATAGAACTGCCGGCACTTACAGGAAAGTGCACAGTAGGCCTATTCCAAAGGCGCTGGCAGCGAGTGGCATACGCAGGCATAGAGACATGCCATAGTCAAAGGCACAACAACACCAAGTCACAAACACACATTCAACGTTGATGCTGGCACACGAACGCACAGAGCGAAGATCGGTTCAAATCCTGACTTTAGCCAACTAAATTTTGTGTACCCCGTGTGTGTGTGTGCGTGTGTGCGTGTGTGTGTGTGTGTACACCAAATGGTAAGAATGGTATGATGAATGCACATTTTACGTATTTAGGGATTAAATTTTCTCACGCGGCACCACACCCATAATGTAAGGCACGGTGCAAGGAGGCAGACGCAGAAGAAGACTGATGACGTCAAAACATGAACTGCGCTGGACATGTCACGCCTCCTGACAACAGCAACAGACAGACTGAGGTGACGAAACTCTCCGCGACAGCATCCTTCATGTCTGCCCAACGACCTGACTGGCTAAGGGATTAGACAGGTAGATTGACTCATTCTGTCATTGATCTGTTTTAATCATATTTCATAAGCGGGTTATTTATTCACTAATATTGCGCTTTGCCTTTCAGTAGTTTGTGATTGTCATGCGAGCGTTGTGGCCAAGTGGGCTAAGGCGGGACTATCATGCCTTGTCCACAGGCCAGAAACCAATGGCGCCTGACAGGTGTGGGTTCGATCCTGCATCAGGGCGTTATGTTTCTCCGAATATTATTTACTTTCGACTCGGGCAACGTCTCGGGGGTTTTCTCCGGGTACTCCGGTTTGCTCCCCCAGCAAAATTTCAAAATATTTAAAAAAATTTAAAGAATTTCTAAATTTCAAAAATCACAACTAATGTTAGGTAGGTTGGGTTTGGGCGCGCCACAGGCTGCGACTACGCCTTCCACATGGGGAGGGGCCCAGAATTTCCCGATAAAAAGGGACAATAAAGCATTAAAATCTAAAATCTAAATCTAATATAAAATAATAATAATAATAATACTAATAATAATAATAATAATAATAATAATAATAATTTATTTTATAAAGCGCAATTCCAAGCTAAAAAATCTGTTCAAAGTGCTCACACGCATACTGTCACACGCATACTGTCACACGCATACTGTCACACGCATACTCTCACACAAGCACTGTCACACGCATACCGTCACACGCATGCTGTCACAGGCACACTGTCATACGCATACTGTCACAAGCACTGTCACACGCATACTGTCACACGCATTCTGTCACACGCATACTGTCACACGCATTCTGTCACACAAGCATTGTCACACGCATACTGTCACACAAGCACTGTCACAAGAGCACTGTCACACGCATACTGTCACAAAAAACTACAAAACAAACTGACTTTGAAACACAAGCAAGCTCTTGCTCTGTAGATCAACTCTTGTTGTGTATACCAGCTCTTGTTGTGTAGACCAGCTATTGTTGTGTAGACCAGCTCTTGTTGTGTAGACCAGCTCTTGTTGTGTAGACCAGCTCTTGTTGTGTATACCAGCTCTTGTTGTGTAGACCAGCTATTGTTGTGTAGACCAGCTATTGTTGTGTAGACCAGCTCTTGTTGTGTAGATCAACTCTTGTTGTGTATACCAGCTATTGTTGTGTAGACCAGCTCTTGTTGTGTAGACCAGCTCTTGTTGTGTAGACCAGGTCTTGTTGTGTAGACCAGGTCTTGTTGTGTATACCAGCTATTGTTGTGTAGACCAGCTCTTGTTGTGTAGACCAGCTCTTGTTGTGTAGACCAGGTCTTGTTGTGTAGACCAGCTCTTGTTGTGTAGACCAGGTCTTGTTGTGTAGACCAGGTCTTGTTGTGTAGACCAGCTCTTGTTGTGTAGACCAGCTCTTGTTGTGTAGACCAGGTCTTGTTGTGTAGACCAGCTCTTGTTGTGTAGACCAGCTCTTGCTGTGTAGACCAGTTCTTGTTGTGTAGACCAGCTCTTGTTGTGTAGATCAGCTCTTGTTGTGTAGACCAGTTCTTGTGTTGTCTGTCACACGAATGCTGTCACACAAGCACTGTCACACAAGCCCCATCACACACATACTGTCACACAAATACTGTCACACGCATACTGTCACACAAGCACTGTCACACGAATACTGTCACACAAGCACTGCCACACAAGCCCCATCACACACATACTGTCACACAAGCACTGTCACACAAATACTGTCACACAAGCACTGTCACACAAGCACTGTCACGCAAGCACTGTCACACGCATACTGTCACACAAGCACTGTCACACAAGCACTGGCAATAAACGAGACTGTACAATACACTAAAACATGGAGTATATAAACAGAAATAAATAAGTTTTTTTCTTTTTTAAGAATACAGGATTAAACTACATACATCTAACATACACACAAAAACATACAAAATCAATATAAGCAGCCAAATGAGTGCTATGTGGAATGTGTTTTGCTATATATATGTGGAATGTGTTTTGCTATATATATGTTGGCACGGCAATGGAATGTCTGTGTGGAGATTTAACAGTGTAGGTATTGGTTAATGTGGGTAGGCTGAATCATCCTATCAGTAGTCAGCGACTTGAGCAACTCAATGAACTCTTAAGAGCGCTATAATAAGAACAATTCGGTGTTGAAATAATGTCTTTTCATCAAAGCGATTTTAGCCTGGGGAATATGGAGAAGCAGGGATATAAACAGGCATAATAACGATAATATCGGCAATGCATGGATGCATTTAAAAAACAAAATCGGTGGTAGCAAATGTTGTGTTGGCGGCTCTCACCAGCAGCCTAGGACGCCAAGTGGAACGGTCGCGCTTGACATGCTGCTCCATTCAACCACCGAAAACGGCCCAGAATGCAATAAGCTAATCAGTCACGCATGGCTGCAGTTGCGTCAGTGGTCTTTACGACGGATCTACCGTTGATAAGATGGTGAAGAAGGAGAAGAAGAAAAAGACGAAGAAGAAGATAAAAACAGAAGACGACGACGAAGAAAAAGCACTGAAGCTTAAGAGATATGGCTGATGTTACTCACCGCATGGATTGTGATTGCTACATGTAATGACATAAATTTACAAAAGGCATCCCGGCGAGCTGTCGTGTTGGTTTGATTGGCTAGAATTAAAAAAGGACTGTCAATAGGCAAAGACTGAGCTCCATCGCAATCGTCACACGTCGACTTTCTGTGCTTCTTTCTTTCTTTGTTTCTGTTTATTTAATTAATGTCTTTCTTCCTTCCGAATTATGTAGGCCTATTTTAGTTTAGAACCCAATTAGCTTTAGGTGTTATGATAGGTTGTTGAAGGCATTATTTGCTATCTGTACTTACTTCATCTTTTGCTTAGCGTTGTTCTGCGTTTGATGTTACACAATGAATCACCATTGAGGTTTAACGTCTACACCCACCATTGGAGATGTGGCAGACGGGGGATAACCATCAACACTGAACCACCAGAGCAATCATTCTGCCAAAATGTTATAACGCCCATCACGGGATTCGAACCTGGCTCATCGGTGTGCCAGGCGAACGCTCTACCCCTTGAGCTAGGGCGATGGGACGATGTTACAGACTGGCTTGATGGTGTAAGGTAGCATGAAAGTATAGACCACGGCTATAGGGCAACACACAGTCTCTACTAGTAACCTACTAGGTCTTCTTCAGTAGCGACGGATCGTTGATTTGACGCCTTCGGATGGAAGTATAAACCGAGGTCAAGTCTGTGCACGCACGCATTCTGTCGCAAGATCCTGACGCTCATGTCCTATACAGGGGAGTACCGACTACTCAAATCCACCCAGCATGCACTAGGTCCCTTCGCCCCATCCACGGTGGCCCAGGATTGTGCTCAGTCGTCAGGGCGTCAGTCAATGCGCCCAAAGGTTGCAAGTGGGCGCTTCGGGCTGCTTGAGTTAGATCCTGTATAGACTATGACAGCGCCTTGAGCAGCTCTTGGGTTGGAAGGGCGCTATATAAAAAGGACAAAATAAATAAAATGGGGATTTTATTTAGAAGTGAAGATGGCACTAGGCAGGCACGGTGGCCTAATGGTAGTGCTTTGGCTTGCGGATCTGAAGGTCCCGGGTTCGAGCCCTGTACGGGGCATTGTGTTGTGTCCTTGAGAAAGACACTTTACTCCCGTTTCCTACTTCTTCGGGTGAGAGTATAAACCGAGGTCTAGTCTGTGTGTCGCATACATTCCATCATAACGGACTTTAAAGATCCTGACGCTCATGTCCTAGACGGGTGAGTACCGGTAACAAGAACACACCCAGCATGCACTTGGTCCTTCTCCCCCATCCCTGGCTGGCCAGGATAGTGCTCAGTTGTCCGGGCGTCAGACCATGCGCCCAAAGGCTGCGGGTGGGCGTCTCGGGCGGTTTGAGTTAGATCCTGTATCGGCCAGCGCCTAGAGTCTGGTCTAGTACGGCGAGATAAGTGCACTATAAAAATCCTCAATTATAATAATAATAATAATAATAATAATAATAATAATAATAATAATAATAATAATAATAATATTAATAATCATAATAATAATAATAATAGTGACAGTAGCAAGGACTCCACCATAGTGCTTATTATTATACACACTATTGAAAGCCATATAACACCCACATTTACACTGTGGGCTATAGAATTATCGGAAAGACACACGCGCGCGCACACACACACAGAGAGAGAGAGAGAGAGAGAGAGAGAGAGAGAGAGAGAGAGAGGCGCGTAGGCACAGCAAATAGATTTCCTGTCCTTTGTCCCTCTCCCAATCCCTTCACCCCTCTGCATACATCGCTCTCCT
This sequence comes from Oncomelania hupensis, assembly GCA_036898135.1. Classification (NCBI taxonomy): domain Eukaryota; kingdom Metazoa; phylum Mollusca; class Gastropoda; order Littorinimorpha; family Pomatiopsidae; genus Oncomelania; species Oncomelania hupensis. The sequence continues at coordinate 157,645 of JBAHVR010000407.1, read as the reverse complement.
CTCCCCCCCCCCCCCCCCTCTCGTTTCCTGTTGGTACACTCGCCATTAACATTCATCGATCTCTGAATGAGTTGAATTTAATGTTACTCTTTCCTTTGAATAAACTATGTAAGTGAGCCAATCCAATTCCAGGAGTACGACAGAGTAGGCCCGTTATTTTGACCTCTCTGCCCTAACTCCGTTGTTGATAAACCCAGTTCACCTTCAATCCGGACATCGAAATGTAGCATTTTGCGGTGTGACTTGCTTTGTGTTGCGCTGTTTCAGAAAGTGGACACCCAAATTATGTGCAGAAAACATACTGTAGGCTAGGTGTTATTTTTGGAACCCGCTGTGGTTGATTAGGGTTAGGGCTAGGGACTGACAAAGTTAAGTCAGCCAAGACAACAAAACCTTTGTTCTACCAAATCAAACAAAGCTGACCCAGTTTCTGTGAGTTCAGAGAGTTGTTGAAGGCACTGGCCACTGACCAGATGCACAACGTAGTTTACTGAAAGCAGAATGAAATCCACATCGCCCAAGACTCACATGTACACCGTGAACCACTTGTTCGGCAATTGATTAATACTTTGTAGTAAATATTACTATTAGTAATTAGGTAAGCTTATTAAGCATTTGAAAAATACATTTTATCAGGTGTGCTTGAGTTTATTGGTGGTTGTGTTTTGATTGCTGTTGGAACTGAGTAGATGTGAGCTGAGGCTTTGAACTGACCCGCCGACACTGATGTTAATGAATCGACAACTGTCAACTTTAAAGTCTAGTAATAACATCAGTATGTTGAACATTTCCCTGTTCACAAAAATCCAAACAAAATAAGAAGTGCTACAATGAAACCTTGCTGGCTGGGTTACAAGAATGTTCCCGTCACCTATTGTCACCTTTCTATCCTACTGTGACTAACCTGTGACAACGCTCCACAAATAAAGGTAAACACAAGTACATATAGGTAAATACAGGTAAATACAAATAAACATTGCACTGACGACCAAACCTTATCTGTACACTATTATACCTAGGACGACTACTGGCAAACGCTTCACATGAGAACGATATGATATGTAAAAAAAAAAAAAGCCTATTGCACGCCTCTGCACTGGTGAGTTGCAATCACTGAGCTCAATATTAGTATGTATTCAGCTCAGTGGTTGCAAATAGATCACGTTGCCATTTTGCTCCAATCACTGTAAACAAAGTTGAGGTCACGGGGTTCGATGATTGAAACTAATTGTAAGCGGCTGAAAGGGTTCCAGTATCGTCAATTCAACGTGACACATCCTTTAAACATTCACATTGAGAGTTACCCCTCTGAAAAGATAAGCTTACACCCAACCATCTCACCCCCCAAAAAAGAAAGACGGGAAGAAAGAAAGAAGGAAAGTAAGAAGAAGAAGAAGAAGTAGAAGTAGAAATCGTTCAAATGTAGGCTACGACTGTAAAATAAATCCCCAAATTCCGTTGGTTTATATTTAAAATAAATCACTAAATTCCGTTGGTTTATATTTAAAATAAATCACTAAATTCCGATGGTTTATGTGTCAAGAAATAGCTTGCAGCATGTGGCTCTAAACAGCATGGCCGTCAATATGCATAACACGTCACGGCACCGTGTCGACGTCCTAGCCTTATAACTCGTTGTCAAAGAAACCGCCTGTGGGACTGAGGCGTTTTTTAATAAATAAGATAATAATAAGGAAATTTATAAGGCGCTTTTCCTAGTAAGGAACAGTTCAAAAGCGCTCCTTCCGGCAATCAAACACTCATTACATATTAGTACAAGACGTAAACAGACTGGCTGGGAGCAGGTCAAATCAAAACAGAACTGGGGGAAGAGGCAGTAATAAACTAAGGGATTCCCCACACAGGCACCCACAATCAAGCACACACACACACACACATGCGCGCGCACACGCACACACACTGACGCACGCACGCACACGCAGGAAGAGGCAATAGGGTCATAAGGTTACAACACGTGCGTAGAGAGAAAACTGTTTCCAATGAACGCTATGTTGGAACGCAAGCAAGGAACTTGTTGGACTGACTGGCATCCATACAATAGCTTCAGGTGGCTCGCTGGCTGGCCTTGCCTTGGTGTTATAGAGACAGTGTTTGCAAATCACAGCGGACATGTTGATTGGCAGATTATTGCTATGATACATTTAACATTAATTAATCGATAGATTTTATGTTATGTTACATTTTACAATAAGTAATCGATAGATTTATGTTATGATACATTTGATATTAATTCATAGATTTATGTTATGATACATTTAACATGAATTAGTTGATAGATTTATGTTATGATACATTTTACAATTATTAAGATTAGGTTTAGGCTAAGACTTGTCATTTGTATACAATCACTGCAAACAAACAAAGCGTACGTGACGTAATCTGATCATTAAAACTGTTTGTAAGCGGCTTAAAGATTCATGACTGACAACGACTTGTGGTTCTGTATGACAACGTTATTGTTACGATGCTGTATGATAACGTTTGAATTACGATACATTGTCTATTATTTAATTGATAGAATTAGGCTAAGCTTGTTTGCAAAACAAACTGGCCGTCGGCGTTTACATGATGAATGCTGGGCAGATGTTCGATATCCTTTCCTATCTAATCCTATCCCGTAACTCGAAGTTCGTAGGGGTATCAAAGATGATCGTTTAACCAGCGTGCTCCATATTTCTCTGTCCTCAGCAACCCTCATGGCTTCGCTCAGTGTCAAGCCAGTCCATTCTCGAATGTTGTCCTCCCACCTCTTTTTCGGTCTCCCTCTTCTTCTGCCTCCTTGCACCGTGCCTTGCAGGATTGTCTTTGCAAGGCCTGATGATCTGGTGACGTGGCCATACCATCGGAGTTTCCGTTTCTTCACCACTGTGCTGTTCAATGGCTTGTGTGATGTTCTGTCGGACTTCGTCGTTGGTGATGTGCTGGGTATAGGAAATGCCCAGAAGTCTTCTGTAGCACCTCATCTCAGGCAAAGTAGCTGACATTCGTGCTGATCTTGACCGTCATGGCATCCATCCCCATGATTTTTCTCCTCCTTCTGGTGTTAGTTCACGCTTTGATGTTTTTAACCCTGTATCAGAACAAGAAGTCAAAAGTGTTATTCTTAAATCTAAACCAACGTCATGTTCTCTGGATCCCATCCCCACTCCACTGTTAGTTGAGTCGTTAGATCAGTTGCTCCCAACCATAACCCACATAGTCAACGAGAGCTTGTCTTCTGGCGCATTTCCTTCTTCATGCAAGTCAGCTGTCATCAAACCCTTGCTTAAGAAACCCAGTCTAGATAAGAATGACCTAAAAAACTATAGACCTGTATCTAATCTGTCATTTTTGTCTAAAGTTATTGAAAAGCTAGTCTTAAAACAACTCTTTGCTTACCTGAATGATAACTCCCTTCTTAGTCCAAACCAGTCAGCTTATCGACCTTTTCACAGCACAGAGACAGCTCTCCTGAAAGTCACCAATGACCTCTTGCTCGCTCTGGACAGCGGTAACGTCTCCATCCTAACCCTCTTAGATCTTAGTGCGGCCTTTGACACCGTCGACCATCACACCCTATTCAAGACCCTTCGGGATTACTTTGGAATCTCTGGATCAGTTTTGGATTGGTTTCGATCTTACCTTTCCGATAGAACTCAGGCGGTCGCTGTGGATGGCTGTTTCTCCAGCAGAGCTGACTTGGTGTGCGGGGTTCCACAGGGGTCCGTTTTAGGCCCTGTTTTGTTCATAATGTACACCAAGCCACTGCTCATCTTGCTCGAAAAGCATGCTGTTGAGAGCCAGTCGTTTGCAGATGACACGCAGCTGTACAAACCCACCCATCCTTCTCTTGTTAACTTCGCTGTCCAGTCCATGCAAGAGTGCATTGGTGAGGTCAAGTCATGGATGGCCCTCAGTAGGCTGAGGTTGAATGACGACAAGACAGAAGCACTTCTTATCCACAATCACAAATCATCCTTTGCCTCGTCTCTCCCCACTTCTCTTCAAGTAGGCTGCTCTGACATACAGTTCTCTCCCTCTGCTAGGAATCTTGGCTACATTCTCTCCGATGACATGTCCCTCAACAATCACATCTCTCACATCTGTCGCTCTGCTTACACCGCCATTCGTCAGCTCAGCTCCATCCGCCATTACCTCACTATTAGTGCTACAAAAACATTAGTCTGTGCCATCGTTCTCTCTCGTCTAGACTATTGCAACTCTCTTTTGTCAGGTTCACCTAAACACTTTATCGATAAACTGCAAAGGGTCCAAAACTCTGCTGCTAGGTTAGTTCTTAAGGCAAAAAAGCGCGATCACATCACACCACTTCTCCACTCTCTTCACTGGCTCCCTGTTCAAGCCCGCATCGACTACAAACTGTCCACTCTCTGCCACAACTTCTTCTCTGACTCCTGCCCTTCCTATCTTACTGATCTTCTAACTGTCTACTCACCCTCTCGACCGCTTCGCTCCTCTGCAGACGCGCGCATTCTTTCTGTTCCCAAGACACGCACTAAGGCATACGGTGAACGATCTTTCTCTTTCTGCGCTCCCAAGCAATGGAATTCTCTTCCACCACACATCCGCAACATACCAACCACCCAGGCCTTCAAAAACGCACTCAAGACCCATCTCTTCAAACTGTATTATCCTGATTGACTCACCCTCCGACTGACGACGGATGCCGGTGGGGTGCCGTCCATGGCTTGACACATAAATAGTCTGTACATTTATATCTGAGTATCTAATTATTTTTATATAATTATTTTTGCATAATTATTTTTGCATTTGTTTGTAGGCCTACATTATGTTTTTGATAATATTTTCTTTCTGCAATAGTGAGGAGAGGCGGGTCTTATCTTTTTTATCCGATCATTGTATTAATTAACCATTGTTAGATGTAACAAATTTTTAGTTACATTTTAAATCTGTATGGTGAATCTTATTATTATTTAATATGCCATTGTATTAATATTTTTTGTTTGTTTGTTTGCTTTTTTTGCATGTGTAGTGTATTGCATATGTTGTTGTTCTCTTGTATGCCTTTGTGAGTACGGTTGGTGTGAATGCTTGCATACCCTGTTTTATTGTTTATGTTTGTTCTAAAGATATATCCTATGTTAAGAGCGGTGAGCCCAGCCCTGAGCTGGGGTATCGCGCTATATAAGCCTACTTTATTATTATTATTATTATTATTATTATTATTATTATTATTATTATTATCTCCACGCTTTGTATTCTTCGTTGTAGATCTGCTGTGAGGGTCCATGTTTCGCAAGCGTATAGGAAGACGGAGATTACAAAGGAGCGCAGCAGTCTTACCTTGGGATGTAGAGGGATGGTCCTGTCTTTCGAAATGGGCTTCAACCGTGTCAGGGCAGCAGTTGTTTGTGCGATCCTGGAGAGGACTTCCTGTCGGGACCCATTGTCTGATATAATGGCTCCTAAATATTTGAAGCTATACACTGTGTTGAGGGATTGGCCTTGAACTTTGATGTCCATGTTGATGCCATCGGTGCTGTTGGTCATCATTTTCGTCTTCTCTGCACTTATTTCCATTCCATATGCTCTGGAGGTGGTGTCAAGCCTCTGTACCAGTTGTTAAAGTTCTTGTTCCTCTCCGGCCAATCCATCAATGTCATCCGCAAAACGGAGGTTGGAAATTGCTCTACCCCCAATGCTGACTGTGCCTTCGTGATCTGCAAGGGCATCTGACATGATGCGCTCTAGGAAGATGTTGAAGAGAGTTGGAGAGAGTAGGTATCCTTGACGCAAACCGATTGTTGTTCTGAACCAGTGTCCAATGACGCTGTTGTGGAGGACTGCACTGGTAGCCTTGTCACGATATAGAACAAATCAATCATGTTGAACTACTAGCAGGCATCGTCTAGTGTCATTCATTATCCAGTTCAACACAAATACTAGTCTTAAGTTAGCAGATAGATGTGGGTCTATCTGTTGTCAACATGGAGTTTGGACAAGAATAACTAAGTTTTGGTATTTTCTTGCTGTTGGAATTTAACACAACGAACAGCATAGAAGATAGGATTTATTATAAATCTTGAATTTGAAGAAATACAATTAATTTAACAATGTTTCCCATCTGGTTCCTTTCCCAAAACAACGGATTTATAAATTATTTTTGAAAAAAATTAGATTTTAAAAAAAAATTATGTGAGGTTAGTGCGCTGATTTTCTATTCCCAAGATTACGGGTTGGGCGCTCCCTGCAATGAGTGAACTTATAATGTTATTTAGATAGGAGACTTTTGACTTTGTCGTCACTGAGGGTTTACTCCGGGTACTCTGCATCCCTCTCTCTTCAATACTAGTATTAGAAGCAGTTAGTCTTAAAAATAAAATAAAAATTCAAATTTTGTTTTGTTTATATTTTTGACACTTTATTGTCCATTTTTATCGAGAAATTCAGTGCTGTAGCGCGTCCAAACCCAACCTACCTAATATTAGTTGCGTTTTTAAAACTTTGCTGGGGTGCGGAGGGGGGGGGAGGTAGGAGGGGGACGGGAAAGGGGAGTAGTAGTGCAAACCGGAGTACCCGGAGGAAACCCCCGAGACGCTGCCCGAGTCAAAGTAAATAATATTGGGAGAAACATAACGCCCAGATGCTGGATCGATCCCACACCTGTGATGCACCATTGATTTGTAGCCTGTGGACAAGGTAAGTTACTCCCGCCTTAGACCACTTGGCCACAACGCTTGATTTCTTTTCTCACCTTCTCAGATCAACCTGCCGTTACACGTACACCACATGTTTGAGTGATGACTGTATGTTTGTTGTGTATGTAAACATGTAAAATGTCAGAATGTAACATTCTTGAACTGGAGGGGTTACTTAAAAAAACACAACTGGATTGAACAAAATCATTAATATAATTAAATGATTATTTACCATGTCAAGCTGTATAATGTTGCACACGAATGCAAAATCTGTATTATCTCACTGAGAAATGTGTGACACTGTGGTGCTAAACACAAATTACAAGCATAAAAATACATATATGGTAAAGCACTGTGAGCAAAATTTGATTAACCAAAAGTTGACTATAAGTAAAAATGTAACTGTGACATTTTCCTAGAAATTAATGAGTACTTATCTGCACAGCTACACATTGTTCTTTACTATAATATCTGCACAGCTACACATTGATTGATATAAAAAGTTGACATCGTTGTTTACCTGAGCACAACACATTCACGCCTACTGTGCCTAAAACGTCTCACTCATTATCAATCACTATTATGGCAATCAAGTGAAACAAGCGACTAATGACGCAAAATAATGATAATGATGAATAATTGTAACTTAGGAATGTTAATGTATGTTCTCTGGACAGGCGTATTTATTTGTTGTATAATATAGTGACCCGGCTAATGGCTAGGCATAGACGCCTATTCATTTATCTTATGTACTGCGTACCCTGCTTTAAGTATGTATGTATGTGTGTATGTGCTAGGGGGGATGGGTGTTTGGGCGGGTAAAGGGAATTTGGAGCCCGGACTTTTGCTTTGGGTGACTTGCCTTTGCTTTGGGGCTGTTAGTGTTTGAAGAGGAAGGGCCTTTAATAATGTTCTTTATTAACAACTTTCTTACATTTGATTGTTTTGTCTGTTTTATGATTTTGTTGCACTTACAGACGGCGAATCCAAGGCAAATCTTTCTTCTTCATTGGACAAGAAAGTTTTATAGTGTTGTGATGTATCGTGTTGCGTTGTATTGTGTGGCATTGTAGGCTACTGTGATGATCGTGTTGTATTGTCGTGGTGCATTATATTGTATGCTACTATTTACCGATTGTATTAATATTGACTTTTTCTTTTAATGAGGTGCAGGCTCGTTTATTTATGTTACTGATTTCATATATCTATATATATCTATATATATTATATATTTTATATATATATATATATATATATATATATATATATATATATAGTCTTATAAATGTACCCAGAAACAAGGATTATTAGTTGTTTACCGGTCATCTGGGCACCCGACTTTGGATCTGGGCACCTGGGAATGTGCCCAGATCCAAGGTAACTTTGAAAACAGCGAGAAAAAGTAACTTTCGTCTCTCCTAGGAGACGAATTAGGTCAAGCTGTATTTCTTACTAGGTCAACTGTCTTTTCGCACCGTTTAGGAATATTTTCGAACCGTTTATTGACGCCGGATAGCGTCCTCACTTGGTTTCATACAATTTAAGAATCCAAGAAGGCAAATGGGTTTTTTGGTCGGAAAATGCACAGGTTACCAAGAGGAAAAGGGTTAGGGCAAGGGTTAGTTGCAGCGCTGCAACTAGCCCTTACCCTACCCCTTTTCCTCTATTCCGCATGTCTGAGGTACCCAGAAACAAGGAGATATATATATATATATATATATATATATATATATATATATATATATATATATATATATATATCTATCTATATATATATATATATATATATATATATATATGACTAGAGATCAAAAGGTGACTGTCACAGACCTCAAAAATAAAAATGATATTAAATGTGCAAGATGATCATTTTTATACTGGAAAAGCATTACAGTATACAGTGTGGTAAGGGACTTTGCGCTCGATTGCTTAGTTCTTGAGTAAATGAGTTTTGAATGAGACTGCTTGCAGAATGTCATTTGTGACATGTGACACCAAACTGTGTATAATTGTGATAATCCAGCTGGGACCAGACAGCATATGATAGTATGAACAAACTATGTTAGTGATTCTACTGACAGGGATGGAGAAAAAAATCACAATTTCCAACTAGTTTAATAAGAAAATGGTTTTGTTTGTCGTCACAGTCACAAATGACATTTACTATGTAGGAGACAATTCCATTCCGACAAAACAAGACACGCATTTGAAGTGATACTATTATTTATTCATAACTTATAAAAAGTAAGTTTGACAACATATGTGAAGAAAACCAGCACAATGATACTGAAGCCAGAAATGGTAGGTCTACTGTCATTTGTGACAACTGTGGGAGTGACGCGACAGATTTTGCAGTCACACGTCACAAATAACACAAGAAATACCTTATTGTATGAAAATATACCACATGCACTCCTTGTGAAATTTGATAAATAAATCCTTAAAATCAAACATATTAAAACACCAACAAACTTGTTAATAAAAATATTAACTGTGTCATTTGCGACATATGCCAAAGTAAGATGCCGTCACACGTCACAAATGACTAATCATGAAAATGCATCAGTTTAAAAATGTCATGCAATTCAAAAATAAAAATGGAAACGTGAATCCATAGTGGGATCAAGGAAATCAAGTTCATCTACTTGTATTTTTATTTATTTTTTTCTTTTTTCCTTGTATTTATATCAATGTGTTTTTGTTTCCTGTTGTCCGCCAGTGATATTTTTGATAAATTATTTAATATTTGGGTAGCACTCATTTAAGCCTTGTGCTTTTGTGCACCATAGTTGGTTTAATCTTTTATTATCTGGTTTGTTGAATACATTTATGTTTAAACCATCTATCCCCACACCATCGTCAAGGTAATCTTTTTCGAGAAAAGTGAAATATTGTCCCCATGACCGGAGAAACTTCAGTGGCCAGTCTTGTTGTCTGATCAAAAGCAATGACCTGCAACAGTCCCATACAGCACATTTTAACATTATGTAATCAAGACTAAAATACTTCAAGTAGTAAGTTGGGATCCGATTGTTACAATTTCCTATAAAAAAAAATCTGGAAAGAAAACTGTGGAAAGAGTAATTTTATGGATGTAATTTAAGTATTTTCGTAACAGAAATATTAAAAGTACAGAATCAGATATTAAACTATTTTCCAAATGCAGTAAAAACGAATTATGTAAATATTCCCATACTTGGCCATAATAAAATTTCTGGCCTTTCTTTCTCTTATAAGTTATACTGTTTTTGTACCGAACTGCCATATTGTATCCTGAAACAAAGGCAAACAAAAGTGTAATGTTCCTGGCCAGTTGGTTTGTATCCATACATACTTTAAAGTTGTTGTTTTTTTAAGTGCCATTTCACAAGGTACATTAATGTAAAAGAAAACTAACTCTGGAAGGAAGTAATGATAATATAGAATAGAATACTATATTTTACCTGGGTTTGGGTGACCCTGCCAAAGGCACAGACTGCTCCAAGCAATGAGTTACAGGTGCTGGTTCATTATCATCATGTCTGCTGAGACTTCCTTGTTCATAGAACATTGTAACAGTGGCCATGTGGTCAATTCTTTATTCAGATGCCTACTGATCATCTGCGGCTGACTGTAAGAGGTAGCCTTTTGTATCTCTTCCAGTGCTTTCTTGAAAAAAGCCTTACAACATTCTTGTGGTAGATATTTTTGGTTTTGCGGGTTGACCCATTCTGTGTCTTTTGCTCGGATCGATTGCAATACCATCATTACACACTCCTTTCTGTTTCTCCTAAAAGGCCTCCCAACTGTCAGGATCAACTTTGAGTCGCTCTTGATTTTCATAAACACCTCAGATTATTTGTGTTTGAGAGAGGTATTTGCAAAGCTGGCCACAGAGGCCTAAGACCTAAAAAAGAAAAAAAAATTAAACAAAAAGAAAAATGGAAAATGTTATTTCAATGGTAAGAATACAATTTGTCGTCACATGTATTTCTGTAACATATGACACACACAACTAAGTACTTAGAATGATAAAAGTTATTCAATGCAAATGTTTTAACTTAAAACAATGTTGCAATAAAATTCATGAAACTGAGCAAGCATATTAATAATCTGAACAGCATAACTTGTACAAACTAAAACATTTTGTGTCATTTGTGATATGTTACACGAAACAAAATTGTGTCACAAAATAGCAGTACATCAGAAAATATTCCTAGGCTGCTAATGTAGCTTCCTGTTGAGACATGCTTGTTGTGTCTACACTCAAACACCCTAAAATCTAACTTATTTCACGTAATCTGTGATTTATTTATAATAATACATATTTTATAATGTCATTTGTGACGTCAGTGTTTCATTTGTGACTAAAATATAAGTGTGACACCACAAAAAAGACTAACCTTCTCTCCTTCCTGCCATTGAACCAAAGGAAATGGGTTGTTTGACCATGTGCAATTCAACTTTCAGTTACTAGAAATTCAGGATTTAAAAATAAACTGCCTTTTATTATTATAATAACAATACATATGTCATTTGTGACAAATGTGACACCGAAGCTAAAAAGTACTGTATTTTATAGTGTACTTATGCCTACAAACAGCTTTTTTGTTTAGAATAGTATTCTATGCCAAACAAAATGAAAACATTGATTTCTGTTCGATCCAACTTGTATTTAAACCCTTTTTTGATTACTTCAAGTATGAAAGACTGTGTGACACGAAAGTGTCACAAATAACACGACTTTTTAAAGGGTAGTTTCTTAATTTGTATATTTAAAAAATCATATTTAAAGCAAATATCCTGTTAAAATGATCCCTTTACTATCCAAACAAACAGAAGTAAACAAATGGATAGCCCCTGTTTTAAGACAGAAGCGATCATTATGAACCATGTTGTCTCTCCATCGTTTTGCACATGCTCAGTAAAGCTCTGACTGGATTAAAATCCCAAATCTTCAACTTGGATGTTGCTTTTACCAAATCCAACACTGTATTATCTGCTAAAGCTATGTTTCTTATGTCTATTCAAGCAAATTCCTTCACATAATATTTTAAAATAAAATAGTTGGAAGTGTTTGAAGATGTGAGCATGTGATTATGCACCTTTTGACCTCCAGTCATATATATATAGTCTATCACTTTCTCTTCATTCTATCCCCATTCCTCCTTTTTTTTCTGTTTATTACTTTCACCCTTTTCTGTTTATTACTTTCACTTTCTTCCTTTTCTGTTTATTACTTTCACTTTCTTCCTTTTTATTTCCTAGCCTAAACTCACTTCAGTGAATAGACGTTAAATGACATTAACAAGGATTACTGATTTTTATAATAGATTTATTTCTTCGTGGTCTATATGACTGTTCAATCTGGGTAATGCATTTGTTAAATCTGCAAGGTTCCGTGTTTGATTGCTCGTTTCAAAATGTAGCCAATAATTGAATTTATATTGCGTGGCTTAAATCTTGTATAGTGCGTATGAGGTCTAGATCAAAATGGCGCAAAAGCTGATTCAATCTCATTCACTCCAACAGATGACTTTTGGTTAAAGAGGAGAGATAGAGAAAGAGGAGGATGGAGAGGACGAGAAGCAGGACAAGAAGGAGGAGGATAGAGAAAACGAGAAGAAGGAGAATGGAGAGGACGAGAAGCAGGAGAAGGAGAATGGAGAGGACGAGAAGCAGGAGAGGACGAGAAGCAGGAGATGGAGGAGGAGAAGAAAAAGAAGACGATAAAGAAGGATCCAAATCTAAACAAAAAAGTAAAATAAAAACGTCAAAATTCAAGTTATGCAAGTATAGTAGTCAATACTGCTTTATTCAATCTAACATTCTGTACCTTCTCTCAGCTTCCCCACAGTTCTTTACAATAGAAAAAGTGTGCTAACATATCTGTTGCTTTTTGTGGTTATTTTAAACAACAAACACCACATTTCACTGTAACTCCCTACGATTTATTCTGAGTTTTTCACAATTAACATCAAAAACAAGGACGACCCGTCTTCATGGTTAAAATAAGTGTTTTTCATATCAACGACATTTTCATACTAAAGACATGATTGGTACAACATTGAGAAAAGATGTATCCAATACAAAACAAGGGCAGATTGTGTAGAAAACAAAGTAAAGTAGGCCTAACTTGTGGACACTTAACTTATACACCCACACTGTCAATTCATGGAACTAGGTGAAATGTCCACTGCCACAGAGGAGCAAATGATCATCAAGTCAGTCTTTCAACTACAATGTCGATATGGTTTGGTCTGACATTTTTTGTCAGTTTTCAATATTATCCCCCTATTTTGCAGTCATTACGTCATTTCATTACCAGTTGTACATTGTCTGGTCTCACAATAACTATGGCTAACTAATAATTATGGCTTGTTTTACACCAAAACTTAGTCACCCAAGGCTACGCATTTTGGCATCAGTTATTAGCCCACTGGTTTTTCTACCTGCGATATGTGGTGAATTTGGTATTAACTAGGTTGCCAAAAGCAGCGATAAAACTACAAATATGGATTGAATATTACTGAAGGCAGAATGCAGCAATACAACACTCTAGATCTCTCTAGCTGGTCCACGTCTGCTTCCATAGTCATTTGGATATTTCTCTTATCCCCCTGGAACTTCAACCCGCATGAATGTTAAGTCCTAGTAGTTGGACGATTCACAACAGATACAGTAACAACTGCTACAGCAACTTTAAACAATAACAAACCGGCATCAGGGAAGTGTGTGGCAAAGAATAGGGACAGGATTACTGCGACAACATTTCACTGGCAGATAAAACTAAAACGTAAAAGACAACATTTTACAACCCGATTAAAAGAAAAGACAACATTTCACAGTTTGATATATAGTAATAGTAATAAGAATGACTATCTGGTTTACTTGACGCAAGACTGACCATGTGTATTACAATATAGTTGAGCACATTAAAATCTGCTGCAGGAAAACGTAAATTTCCATGAAGATTCATCTACAATTGGAGTTTTGTATGCAAAATAGCCCAGCAATGGGACCATGGCACAGGATGGGGAAAATAAACTGTACAACACAGTCGGTCTGTTGCCAGTGGCGCGGACAAATGAATAGTTTGGAGGACGACGACGAACATAGATCTATAACAGTGAATAGTTCAATGCCTTATAGCAGAGTTTGGGGGATGATGATGTCCACAGATAAAGAGCGAATAGTTCAACAGTCAAATGCAGAGTTATACGAAGTGCTGGGGGATGACAATGCAGAGAGTTAATCAATGGGTCAGGTGAAAACATTCAATCACTTTAGTCAGGCGCACCAGGGGTTCAAATGATGTCGAGGAGCTCCACGTCAAAGCAAAGGGTGGCGTTAGGGGGTATAACTCCAGATGCTCCTTTGCTTCCATAGGCGAAGTCGGGTGAGCAGGTCAGCTTGGCGCGCTCGCCCTTGCTCATCTGAGCGACACCCTCGTCCCATCCCCGGATGACCTGGCCCACTCCCAGCTTGAACTGGAAAGGCTTGTTGCGGTCGCGTGAGGAATCAAACTTCTTGCCATTGGTCAGCGTGCCTGAAACACAGCAAGGGGAACACAGTGTTATTACACAATACCCATGTCATTGTCACTATAGAACAAATGAAAGAACACACTGTTATTACACAATACACATGTCATTGTCATTATAGAACACATTAAAGGAAACAGTTATTACACAATACATGATGAACACAGTTATTACACAATACATAATGAACACAGTTATTACACAATATATGAAAGGAAACAGTTATTACACAATACATGATGAACACAGTTGTTACCAAATATATGAAAGGAAACAGTTATTACACAATACATGAACAGTTATTACACAATACATGATGAACACAGTTATTACACAATACATGATGAACATAGTTGTTACACAATACATGATGAACACAGTTATTACACAATACATGCTGAACACAGTTATTACACAATACATGATGAACACAGTTATTACACAATACATGATGAACATAGTTGTTGCACAATACATGAAGAACACAATCATGAAGAACACAGTTATTACACAATACATGAAAGGAAACAGTTATTACACAATACATGATGAACACAGTTATTACACAATACATAATGAACACAGTTATTACACAGTACATGAAAGGAAACAATTATTACACAATACATACAGGGCTAGAAATTAACTTTTGTCTTTGGGGGCCACCGGGCCCCTTGATTGAAAAAATTGAGGGCCCACAAGCAACTTTCGGGGCCCAACTTGAAAAATAATGCAAACAAAAAACAAAAGAATTATTGACAATATAATAAGTAGAAAGTAAAATTTGTCTGATATTCTAAAATAAAAACAATTGAATTTCCAATTTTGCTGAGTGATGTCATTTTTATTTGCCTTTTCTTTCACTTTCAAACATTACCAACAAAAAAGGGGAAAAAACACACACACACACATTCAGTGACACACATATTCCAGTGACTAGTGAGCCTGAAATGGCCATTAAACAAAATAGAAAAAAAATCAAGTGAGTCTCTTGTATAATAGTTTTCAGTTTTGTGACCGAGTATTGCACAATACACATCATAATCATTAAATTTTTAATATGAGTAACCTAACAAAAAATCTGACCTCAATGCACAAAAGTTCAAAACAAAACCATGAAAGGGAACTAAACTTAACAGTACTCTTCTTGATAAACTAAAACAGACAGATTTTGCCTTTTCTTTTCTTTTCAATCATCTATTCATATTACACTTATGTGCACTTGAGTTAACACTTTTGAGTGCAAAATTAAAGGGTTTTCGCTTCTTTTCTGTGTTTTTTTTCTGTCCAAATTTAGGGCACCGGTGTGGGTTGCTTCCCTTGGCCCAAATACGAAACTGCCGAGTAGAGCTAGCTGTAGCAGACGAATTATTTTGCGGGCCAAGCAGGCCCTTCGTTTTTCAACTTTCCGAGCCCGAAATCAACTTTGCGGGTTTTTGGCCCCGGGCCCCCGCTAATTTCGAGCCCTGACATAATAAGTTATGGCCACATTGGATCACATGACAAATCATTACAGATTTATAGATCTCCGATTCCATCTCATTCTTCCACCTTCCAGACCACTCAGCTCCTCAAACAACAACTTCAAACTTAAAATACCTCATACAAAACTTAAAATTGCAGGCCAACATTCTTTTTCTTTTCAACAAATTCCAGCCCCCACAAACTGGAACTCCCTATCTCTCCCCCTCTGTCAACAGTCTTTAGATGCATTTAAATCTTGCCTCAAGAATTTTCTTTCCTCTTAATAATCCTCAGACTACAGTGCCCTGAAAAAAACCACTACCCCCCTCCAACTCACCTCACCCGCGAGCCTAAATCAGAGCAGTAGTAAATGACCATGTACGTAATAAATGGTCTCATACTAATTTTTCAGTGCCATGTCTCTGTGTTGCCTTGTCATCCATGTGCTTGAATTGTTGATGCGAAAGAATGTGTATGAGCCGCCTTGTGGTGAAATATGTGAGCGTTATAAGTTCTTGTGGTATTATTATTACACATACAACATGACCCGGAAGCGTTCATCTTGGAAAAGCCCCGGGACAAAGATTTTAACACCTGAAGTTTTTATACTTGAGAACAATATTGACTAACCCCTATGTTTTCACGCTGATTTGGTTGGTTCAATGCCAAGCAAGTTACTCTTTAAACATAATTAATTTTATAGTACAAATGTTGACTTGTAGTCATTATTTTTATTCATGATTTTGTCACATTCATCATTATTTGTTTTAAAATATTGACCCCAGAATGGATGGGTCAGTGCCAAGTGTGGAAGCCACGCTAGCGAGAAGGGTTGTCCCAGAACTGGCACTGGCATTTCAAACAGTGAAAAACAATCTTGTTCTGTGGCCTAGTGTGAGTGTATTCTTAGTAGTTCATTTAATACTCTTCAATTTTGTAGCATTCAGAATGTTCGCTTAGTATTTTATTTGTATTTTTGTCAACAAATCAAGAATGATAAATCTGGCCACGTTGATTTAAATTTTTGTGTTGGTACAGGTGTTACATAACTTTTTTAAAAAAATGCATTTGCCTTTATAAGCAGCTTATTTATCACTTCTTCTTATGATATAATTATCTATTTCTGGTAATCATGAATACAAGAGATTACATCAACTGATTTATAAGTTAAATAACCATTTTCCCAGCTTATATTAAATATAAAAATGTAGTCCTACTCAGTACGGTGTAATCAGAGATGCCTAGGCGCCTTGATGCCTCTCAGTAATTTGGCAACTTGTTTTCAGTAATTTTGGAACCTTTTTAAGTAATCATCAGTAATTCTTTTAAAGCTAATATAAACACACAAAAAATAAGCAAAAAACTAAATTCTATTTCACTGTCAGACTCCTCGGTTTTGTGCTTTCGTTTGGAAGCCATTTTAGAACTCTCGCTTGGTCACGTGATCACCTCTCGTAACATTTCGCGCAAGCTTCACGGTTACAAAAAAGCCTCCGACGAACTGTTAGCTTCGCGGTTAAAAATAAGAGCCTCAAACGAACCTATAAATATAGGCATCAGCGGCGCCATAGACCAGGTATACTTAGACCGCGCAGTGACGCCTTTGGTGTGATGACGCGTCAAGAGTTATGCGACTTGATTGTAACATGTGTGAAAATGGCTGCGTCACAGAGCGAAGATCTGATGGAGAGGGGGAAAATAAATCGCAGGAAGAGTTACGGTGACCACTGTGCAGCTTTGAACTGCACAAACGCACGATTAAAGGCTGCATGCAAGGGGAAGAGTTTTTTTTTTTGGTTTCCCAAAGGAAGAAGAACGGTAAGTTCTTGAAGAAATTGTAGATCTATTCTGACAGACAAGAATCGTGATATAAAAGAATTATGATGACCAAGACCGGTCAATGAATGGTTGTCAATGATACAAGACGGATTGGAACTAAGGTGATGTTTCGTGTAAGAAACGGTTTGGATTAGCCCAAGGAATTAATAAAGGTTGTGTGTAGGGTTTGTACTTAGTGATAATTAACTTGAACTTAGTTCAGTATCAATAAAAAGTACGCCTACTCACTACTGTCATTGTATGGTGTCAATTAAGCCACAGTAGAACTAAAAAGGGGTGCCCTCTGGCCGTTTGCTGTCATATGTCATCCTCTGTCTAGATCTAGATTTAAATTATTACGTACCCTAAATATTATGTTGAAATCAATCGAAGCATATTTTTGTAAATAAATGAATTTCCGTGTGCACAACTAGATTTACGTTTCGAATTAGTCAATACCTTTATTTATATTTCAATCTCCATCTCTTTCTATATCACACACACACACACGCACACGCACAAATTATACACACTAAAACTGCCAATCAATCCGTATGCTGTATGACCCCATACGGAACAAAAAATAAATTACGCATGTATGACACATATTCTAGACTAGTGTGTTTTTAAAAAAATAATATTATTATTATTTTTATTTTAACTCAATTTATCTTATACATACTGTTTATTTCAAGCAACAAAACAATGCAAAAGCCACCTATATCACGGGTTACAGTTTAGGAAGCGCTCATAACACCCTTACGGTCAAGAGGCAGCAAGTCATGAAAAAATAAACAGATGTGCATAAAAAAAAATTTTCTCAAATTTGAAAAACCTTATTTCAAACATTTTCAACAGCAAAAGGTGAAAATCGCGGTCTAAAACATTTTAAAAAATATAATTAAAACCCCCCATTATATAGACAAGAGACTAAGAACCGAAAGCAAGCCCATGTGCCGTTGAAGGGACGTAACTCCTCCACCGTACATCACTTCTCATAGAGGCGATATCACGAAGTGATTTCTCTCTTCTTCCTTTCTCTCTGGCGGCGCTATGAAAATCCGTAAAATTGATCGCTGCAAATCCGTAATTTCGCTAATTATTCCGTATTTCCGTAGTAACTATTGTTTTTCCGTAAAATTACGGACGTTCCTGTTCCGTAATACTAGGCATCTCTGGTGTAATGCTTAGTAATTTAGTAGCTAGTTCAGTAGTTGCATATTTATTTTTCCATGGGATGCAGAATGTGACCTTTGTAAAACAGACATCACACCATTCCTACAGAAAACCATTGAGCTCCAGAGGTTGGGTGAATACATTAAACAGTATTCCGAGATGGAAACCTTTCTTCCTATACTTGTTTCTGCCGTTGTGTTGTGGACGAAAAATGTGTGCGAACACTGGATACCATTTCAGATAGACTACTGGCTGAACTGAAAACCTTCGGAATAAGAAAAACTTTTCAACAAGTATTTTGTAGTAATGGCTTAGGTCACCGTGTTCGCAGTTTGACCACAGTGCAGCTGAATCAAGTCAGTGAAGGCAACAAAAAAACATTCTGATTACGGTAACCCGATCGACCCAATTTTTTTTGGCCCGACCATAAACTTTTTTGGGGATTGCCTGGAAAAAAAAAACAACACATCCAAGGTGAAAAAGTTTTTTTTAAAAAAAGGGAGAAAGAAAGGAAGCAGCTGACCTACAGACCCTATTATTTTTATATGTTACCGTAAGCAGACATATTTTTTGGTTTGGCCTAATAAGTCTGGTGACTAAAATTATATACACAAGCCACAAGACCTACGGGAAAAAAAGGAGATTCTGATGGATGAAAGCAAGCAATAATATAGATATTGAAGTTATTTTACTCTGAATATATTGCAGAGAAACATCCTTCATGAAATTTCAACTAAAGTAATTTTTGTTATATTTTCTCACTATATCCGTGCAATAAATTTCACAAAGTGCCATTTTTGAAGTACCATATCTGTTATTTGACATTTTTATTCACTTGTTAAAAATTAAGATTAAAGCCAATACTATAGAGAATTTATCTATCAAATTCCAGGCTTCTAACACCACTATTTTATTATTTATGTGGCTTCAAAATTGGCAGTTTGTACAATTTGAGTTAAATTCGCTTTGATTTCTTGGATTTTTAGGAGGCTGTATCTCCTAACCTATTAGTCATACAGTCATAAAATGTTGCATGCTTTCAGAACTTTACCTACAAATGTCACTTTGTTGGCTTAAAAAAATTATTTTTGGCGTCATCTTACTTACTTCCACTTCTTAGGCATTTCCTTAATGACTAAGTTCAGCTTAGTCACTAATTTAGTAATTAGTCTAAATATTCATACTTTAAACTATGCACTTGTAAAAATTATAAGTAATAAATCCAAGGACATCATGGCCACCCTCTTTAAGTCTCTTAGATGTCCCATCTTGGAGTTCGCTAACCCCGTCTGGTGTCCATACTTGAAGCATATTGACTTGGCCTTTTCTTAGTCGCCTGAGTGAGTGTTTTTTGTTTGTTTTTGGGGGGTGTTGGGATGCGTATGTGGTTGCAAGTTATTGACCAATGTATGCATGTTGTGTTTACATTTGATTGTGTAAAGCGCTTTGTGATTTTGTAAAGCTCTGTATAAATTGCCTGTTATTATTATTATTATTATTATTATTATTATTTGATCGAGGGTGTCCAGCAAAGATTCACCAGGAAGACATGTGGAATTTCAGAACTCTCCTACGAGGAGAGATTGAAGTCACTGAGGTTGCCCAGTTTAGTGTATGGAGAGAGCGGGGTGATTTAATCAAAATTTTAAAAATCGTGCACAATTTGTATAATCCTTTAACCACTTCTTCTTGTTTAAATTTTATTGATGTTGGTATAACACGAGGTCACAAATTTAAACTTACTAAAACTTTTGACGTGGTCTGCTCAGAGGCTGCCATGTGGAAATCTACTTATAGCAAACGTGCGAAATTCTCGCACACGTGATCGTGATTTCCTGCGGTTTCCCGCGGAGTTTTCACTGCATTTTTAGAGTGTGTAGAACGCACACAGTGAATTATCAAAGTTTGAAGTTTGAGGCATGCGCACAGCAAAGGAGAACTGGATAGAACATAATGCCAGGAAATAGAACAGTCTGAACAAGAACAACAGCAAGAAGTGTCTGACTGTGAAGCTGACTGTGAAGCGGCTGACAAGTGTTAAACAGCCCAAAGTCTCCACGATCCAAAGCAAGTCTGGCATATGCCTTACAGAAGAACAAGAGGTCTTGGACAGATGGACAGGAGTGTGAAAATTACACCATCAGCCTCATCAGCCATCCCAGCAAGGTCCTCCTGAAAATAATACTCAACAGGATGAAACCCCAAGCTGAACAAATCATAGGTGAAGAACAAGCAGGATTCAGGGCAGGGCGAAGGACCACTGAACAGATTTTCAACCTCAGAATAATCTGTGAGAAATACCTACAGCACCTACAACATCTATATCATGCGTTCATAGACTTCAAGATGGCGTTTAATTGAGTCTGGCAAGCAGCTCTATGGGCAACAATGAAAGTGTACAACATCAGCCCTAAAATTGTTGAAGTCATCAAAAGCCTGTATGACAAGGCCACCAGTGCAGTCCTCCATAACAGCGTCATCGGGAACTCATTCAGAACAACAATCGGTCTGCGTCAAGGATGCCTACCCTACCCAACACTCTTCAAAATCATCCTAGAGCGCATCATGTCAGATGCTCTTGCAGATCATGAAGGCACAGTCAGCATAGGGGGTAGAGCAATCTCCAATCTTCGTTTTGCGGATGACATTCAGGGGTGAGATTTAACCCAGGAGACTAACTAGCCCGCCGGGCTAGCTAGTAAGTAAAGTGAGGTAGCCCGCATGGTTTTTAGGCAGCCCGACAATCGCGTATTTACGGCAATGTGTACAGTGCAGTAGACCAACTTTTTTTATTGAAAATGAGCCAAGATCGATTTTCGCCATCTGAACGTTTCAGCCATGCAGTCTGAAAATTTCTTTTTCTCTTCGATTCATATTCTTTGTCACGCTCTTTCTTCTCCGAACTAGATTTCGCTTTCTTTGGCGGGGGTTCATTGACCCCAGAAATAAAGTTCCACATTTTCGGATCAACAACCGTCACCTTGACAATACACGTAGCCTAATTTTAGCGAGTGTCTTTTTCACAAAGCAGACAGCGTGCTTGGCGCGAAAGGGAAGTAGGCAAAGGGAAATAACGCTCGCGTGTGCTTCATACTCGTAGCAGACGAATAGTGACATAAAAACGCTCTCGCTTTGGACCGAGCTTCTAAAAGTCTGCAAGTAGTATCATTTTTTTTAGGTCGCCAGGCGGGCTGGCTCAATTATAAAGTGAGGTCACTCCTGACATTGATGGATTGGCTAGAGAGGAACAAGAACAGCTGGTACAGAGGCTTAACACCACCTCCAGAGCTTATGGAATGGAAATAAGTGCAGAGAAGACCAAAATGATGACCAACAACACCAATGGCATCAACATGGACATCAAAGTCCAAGGCCAATCCCTTAACACAGTGCATAGCTTCAAATATTTAGGAACCATTGTATCAGACAATGGGTCCTGACAGGAAGTCCTCTCCAGGATCGCACAAGCAACTGCTGCCCTGACAAGGTTGAAGCCCATTTGGAAAGACAGGACCATCAGTCTACATTCCAAAGTAAGACTGCTGCGCTCCCTTGTTATCTCCATCTTCCTAGCATGGACCCTCACAGAAGATCTGCAATGAAGAATACAAAGCATGGAGATGAAGTGCTACAGACGACTTCTGGGCATTTCCTATACCCAACACATCACCAACGACAAAGTCCAACAAACCCATCACACAAGCCATTGGACAACACGATGACCTGCTCACAGTGGTGAAGAAACAGAAACTCCGATGGTATGGCCACGTCACCAGATCATCAGGCCTTGCAAATACCATTCTGCAAGGCACAGTGCAAGGAGGTCGAAGAAGAGGGAGACCGAAAAAGATGTGGGAGGACAACATTCGAGAATGGACTGGTTTGACACTGAGCGAAGCCATCAGGCCTGCGGAGGACAGAGAAAGATGGAATATGCTGGTTAAACGATCATCTGTGGTGCCCCTACGACCTCCGGGTTACGGAACAGGATAGGATAGGATAGGAAGTTTGAGAGGTGGAGAATTAGAGAAGTAGAGATGAAGAAAATGACCCATTTGAAGGATTTTAGGAGGCTGATTTGGTACAGGTTAATGATGGAGAGGAAAGTGATTTGGACTTTCACTTTGAAGATCTTTTTCTGTCGGATTTGAATAACAGAAACGATGAACAATTGGTGCTTTATTATTTGTGGCAGTGGTTGTATTGCTGCATGTTGTGCAGTATGCAATGTTGTTGTAGGTAGTCAAAAGCCATTTTTAAAAAATGATTTCATCATCACAAAACTGACATAGATTTAAAGAGCTTTTCATTCTGAACACAGTGGTACATTTTTTTCCCCCATAGGACAAATAGGTAAAAAGTTATTAATGTTTGAAAATGCCGAATGTTGGTGTTTTTTTGGCAACGTTTTGGAATTGAAGAAATTGACAACTTTGGAGTCTCAAAGTGAAGCCAATATTGATACCAGAAAGCTGATTTTTGACAGGTAACCCCTTCATATGTAATACTCCAAGCCCAATTTTCTTCAGGCCTATCCCATGTAATGTTCAGCCCGCCGTTGTGGTGCTTCAAAGTTGGGAAATCATCAAATTCGCAGTGCGTGCCGGCAAATTATAGGCCTACTAGTGACTAGTGTGCAACTACGCTCAGCACTCGTGTCGCTGAATAGGCCTACGAGTTGGCCATGGCCGCAAGAAAACCCAAACACCGTTTGGGTAAAGTACACTTTTCTACGGCAAAGCGCTCCGCGATAGAGTAATGCACAAATTAAGTTAATAAATACCCTAGTTTTATAAAGGAAAGTCTGCTCTTTATTTCTTGCTAATTTTTAAACTTCTAGTTAAAATCAAACTTACATCAAAACCGCTGTATCCACTTTGTTCGGCTCGTAACAACACTTTTAGTACACATGAGAGCCCACATGTAAATGAAGCTAAGTATCCGAACTTCTCATTGGTTCTTATTTTTAGGCAATCCAATGAAATATCTCAAAGCACTTAGAGTTTGAAACGAGCCATCTCTCAGCAAACAACGCTGACAACTTTTTCGCACCAGCATTCAGCGCTCGGATAGGGGCGTATTCAAAAGCTGTTTTCTCGGAATCTTTCGCATAAACAGGCATTAAAAACAACACAGATGTAAAGATAAAGCTTTCAATTTTTATTTCAATACAGCTACTGTTCGTTTTAATGCAGTTTTACATTAATAATAAGTGTTGAAAGTGAAGTCAAAACTGAGTCAAAACTGCCGAGCGGACAAGAGCCAATGAAGGGCTTGGAGTACCTAGTTGTTGACATTCAGATTTTTTCCCCCAGTTGCAACACATTGTAAAAATGTATGTGTTACATTTCATTTTGAAAAAAACAACATGTGGTTGATTTATTAATATTAAGTGGAACATAATTTTGCGTGGTGCATTTTAAATTAATTTTTGTATGTGCATGGTATATCATTTTGACGAAGTTACTTGCCTTGACCTAGGAAATAGGAGCAGATAAGGCTTAGGCTCCTGTCACACCAGCTCAATGCCTATGTGAGCAGCACTCTTAGGTTCTCCCACATTTTGCTGGCTGCGGGCTATTTATAGCATGCCTACACCCTCCCTTTCAGTGAAAGGAAAGGAAAGAAGAGCACCGGCGAAGCTATTTATAGCTAGCCTAGTTGAACTAGCTTCAAAACCTAAAAGCTTTGGTTGAGTCGGTGTGCTGTGGCGGTTAGAGGGTTAATAGACTTGGAGTATTAACCCCTTGGTCTTGGAATAACCCGACTGCCTAGGCTGTGGATGCTAAAAGGTTTTAAATTGGTAGGCACTGAGGCCAGGCCCTGTGTCTTGAGACCCTCATCAAGAGTCTATCTAATATGAGGGGCAAAGGCTGTTATTTGTTAACCTATGATATTATTGTATGTCGAACTATGCTATGCGTACTAACGAGATCCAAAACTAGTCAATTATTATTAGTACAATAATGCATTAATGCAACAAATTACCAACGATACAGGTTTTTAATTACATAATTTAGGTACCGGCAGGCCCTTCATAGCAGTAGGTCACGCTTCTAACATTTGCCCTCCAACCTCTTTGTTTCAAACTGGTCTAACTCTTTTATTTAATGCTTTTATGCAATAAACCTTGTATGAATTTTAAAGATGATGTTTTATTCTTTCGTTTGAGTGCATGTGTGAGTGTGGATATGGTACCGTTATTTAAAAATCCGTTGTTGAAAATCACAATTTTTGTCAAAAATTGCAGCGGTGGTCCGATTTCCAAAGCAAGACGATTTTAGCTATGTTGTTTAAAACTCTCGCCGGATGTGTACTATAAATAGAACCATGCAATGGCATATATCACTGAAAAGTGCGTTTCGCGATCTTTAAAATGGTGTCAAATATGAGATATAAATTTTAGTTTTAACGAATTTTATTGCAAATTGAAAAATTTAAACTACAAATTCGTCCTCTTGCTGAAATATTAGGCATATCAAATAAGGTATCATTCGAAAGATAATTCATTTTTCTTTCTTAAAATCTCGTTTCCGACGAGATTAAATGTATTGTACGCGTCCATTGGTTGAAATGCCGAGGTCACGCGTGATCAAATGTGGCGACGCCAATTTCAAAATGGCAGCATCCAGTGTGCTAACAATTTCGCCCCAAATCAGCAAACAGCTAGGCAAGTTCACACCATTATCGCTGTAAATGTCTTCTACATCCAATTCTATACAATGCCAAAGTATTTTTAAGAGTGTTATGATGTTTAATTTTGTGTAATTGCGTACAATTTGATAGCAGTGCAAACAGATAAATAACTAGTCTAGAATATAGTAAACCTCACTAGTGAAGCAGGTTTTCGTTTTTTTGGGGGGTTCGATTTCTGACATAATATTTATAATGTTTATGTTGAAAAATATAATTTGAGGTTGCTAATGTAAATTATTATAGATGAAAGTACAAATTATCCATCCGATTTTGTATATTTTACAATATAAAAGGGTCACTGGCGATTGTGTTTCAACTTCCGGTAATGGTAGGCCTATTGACTATGCGTCGTCTGCTAAGTGAAGAAGTAACATTCAGTAATTTATTTCACCAAGTGACACATTTAAAGATATCATATGTGCACCAGAAAAGTTAATGGTTGAAGTTGGAAAACAGCAAACAATGCACACACCCAATTATTACAAAGTTAACTACAAAATTCAGAATGAACTAATGAAGTCCATAAAACCTAAAAAGCCTCAGAAAAGCTAATGTGATAAAAGAAACTATTAGGGCACATTTATTATGACAAATATAACCATTTAAAATCATTTATAGCATTTTAATGGTTTTGTAACTTCTGATCTGTGAAAGGCAAGCATTATTCATGACATTCCTGCAATTACTAGGGAATACTAACCTCTTACGTTACCCGTGAGGGAAGGTGCGGGGTGGGAGGAAGGGGTGGTGGGTGGGGAGAGGGGTGAAATTTTAAATCTATAATACTACTGTGTTGTATGATGTCAATTTGAAGCATTTTAAAAGTTATTCACAGAACACTTTAAATTTTTACAATTGGACAAGAAGTGTACAAGTTGTGTCACTTGGAAATTCTTTTGTTTTTGCCGCATGCGATTTTAGCTCGCAAGGCATTTTTGGCTGACTGGCAATCAAAAACCACTATTGCCATCCCACCCCAAAAAATTGGGCTTATTCTGAACAATACTTTATTCAGAATCCCAGAAGTTTGATCAATTTTGACAAGAAATTAAGAAACTGTGGAATGTCAAAGTATGCTTACCATGCAATTTGCAAAAAATGGCCTAAAACGGCCCTATTTCTGTCAAAACATTTTTTCTTGTATCTCGGAAACTATTTGAGCTAGACACTTGCTGTTTTTTTTGTTATTCTTAGTTTTGCTGTATCTATCCAAATATCTCATTTTTTAGTTGTCATAATGGCAAGGGATTTTTTTAGTTTTAGGGGCTGCCGGTACCTACATAATTACATGAACTGATGATCTGCCCAAAGTGCAATTTAAAATCAACATTAAAACTAATAAAAGAGTAAAACAACAATCCCCATATGCCACTACTAGGCACTGGTACTAGTAGTGGCACTACCCTTGTTAAGTTTTGTGTGATTCACTTAATTACTCTGTGGTTACCACAAATATACAAGTCGCTGAGTGCAAGACGCATGCCTTTGACTTGAGCAAGTTGAGGCTTTTCTACGCCTACGCCGCGGCGTGTTTATTGCATGAACTACGGTACTGATATCGACTCGAAAAAATAATATTTTGGATTCCAGAAACTGAAGTTTGCAATTACAGAAATAAAGATTACTACACGATTTTAACAGAATCTTCTCGATCTCACCTGTGTAATGAACGGTGACGGTCTGGCCTTTCTTGGGGTAGTTGGTACCGTCGCCTTCTTTCAAGGTTTCTACATCGACTCCCATGATGGCTGTTATTAGCGTGTCGTGTGCTTCAAATACTGACCACGAAGCGAATCTGCTGTTTTCAGCAGTAACGTTGTTTGCAGCTGGATGCTGATAACAAAACAACAGCGACTCTGCGGCTGGAATGATACCTGTGCAACAGGAAAAACAACCAAAACCAACAGAAAATGGCTATTTCGACCGGTCTCTCATTGGCTACCGGAAATATGGCGCAAGCAGGAAATACTCTCTAACGCGTGGCTTTCCTTGCATGAGATCAAGTGTCAAGGCCATGGTAGGGAACTTGTTCTGCGCATTTGACCCCATGAGTAAAAATGTTATATAGGCCTACTTACTCAGGACGCGATAGCCCGTCCCCTATACGCTTTGGTGTTGGGGACGTTAATCTAATCCCGAACCGACGCGATAGAGAAAAAATCGCAAGTACAAAAGGTAGAAAGAAAGGCTCGTTAAAGGTAATAATAATAATAATAATAATAATAATAATAATAATAATAATAATAATAATAATAATAATAATAATAATAATAATAATAATAATAATAATAATAATAATCCAGAAATGTAATAAATAAAACAATACACAAATACGGACACTTCCATTTTTTTAAAATTAATAAAATAAATAAATATAATTGTTTTTATGATGGGTCACAGTTATATTCTGTTGGTATTATACTGAGGTATGAAATATAACAATAAATATGCAACATCTGTCTTGCACAACCTAATTTTAAGTTAAAATCTAGATCTATTATTATTATTATTATTATTATTATTATTATTATTATTATTATTATTAGTATTATTATTATTATCATCATGATCATGATCATCAAATAAAATAAAGTAAAGAGTAAGACGATACATTCCATAAACATTAATTCAAATAGTCATGAGATTTATACTTTAAATCAATATAACTAACATAATTAGACTTTACCTCGGTGAATTATTGCTAAACGTCAAACCTGCATATTTCTTTGCTGAGTGTAGAAGTAGGAGGGGGATCAGGGATTTATTATTATTATTATTATTATTATTATTATTATTATTATTATTATTATTATTATTATTATTATTATTATTGTTGTTGTTGTTGTTGTTATTATTGTTATTATTATTATTATTATTATTATTATTATTATTATTATTATTATTATTGTTATTATTATTATTATTATTATTATTATTATTATTATTATTATTATTATTATTATTATTGTTGTTGTTGTTGTTGTTGTTATTATTATTATTATTATTATTATTATTATTATTATTATTATTATTATTATTATTATTATTATTATTATTATTGTTATTATTATTATTATTATTATTATTATTGTTATTGTTATTATTATTATTATTATTATTATTATTATTATTATTATTATTATTATTATTATTGTTATTATTATTGTTGTTGTTGTTGTTGTTGTTGTTCTTGTTGTTGTTATAATTATTATAATTATTTTTATTATCATCATCATCGTCGCCGTCGCGGTCGTCGTCGTCGTCATTGTTGTTGTTGTTGTTGTTGTTGTTGTTGTTGTTGTTGTTGTTGTTGTTGTGTTGTTGTTGTTGTTGTTGTTGTTATTATTATTATTATTATTATTATTATTATTATTATTATTATTATTATTATTATTATTGAGAGCGCATTATTTATAGTTGTTTTACAATTTTTTTTTTAATCAATACCAGTAAAGAGATAAACACTCCCTTAATTTATTCTACATTATTCATTAAATTTACACCGGCTATAGTAACATCAGCGGAGTGGACAACATACCCGCCGAATTGCTTCAAGCAGGAGGAGAATCGATAATTGACGCCCTCACCATTATTTGTAACAAGATCTGGCAGAGTGGGGACATGCCTACACCATGGACACAGTCGCTTGTCATCACTCTTCCAAAATAAGGTAACCTTCAGGAATGTGAAAATTACCGCACTATCAGCCTCATCAGCCATCCCAACAAGGTCCTTCTGAAAAAAATACTCCAGGTTGAAACCCCAAGCTGAACAAATCATAGCTGAAGAACAAGCAGGATTTCGGGTTAGGGCGAAGTACCACTGAACAGATTTTCAACCTCAGAATAATCTGCGAGAAATACCTACAGCAACAACATAATATATATCATGTCTTTGTAGACTTCAAAAAACCGTTTGACCGAGTCTAGCATGCAGCTCTGTGGGCAACCATGAGAGTTTACAACATCAGCTTTAAAATTATTGAAGTCATCAAAAGCCTGTATGACAAGTCTACCAGTGCAGTCCTCCACAACAGCGCCATCGGAAACTGGTTCAGAACAACAATCGGTGTGCGTCAAGGATGCCTACTCTCTCAACACTCTTTAGCATCTTCCTAGAGCGCATCGTGTCAGATGCTCTTGCAGATCACGAAGGTACAGTCAGCATAAGGGGAAAAGCAATCTTCAACCGCCGTTTTGCAAATGACATTGATGGATTGGCTGGAGAGGAACAAGAACTTGAACAGCTGGTACAGAGGCTTGACACAACATCCAGAGCCTATGGAATGGAAATAAAAGTGCAGAGAAGACCAAAATGATGACCAACAACACCAATGGCATCAACATGGACATCAAAGTCCAAAGCCAATCCCTCAACACAGTGCTTAGCTTCACATATTTAGTAGCCATTGTATCAGACCATGGGTCCCGACAGGAAGTCCTGTCCAGGATCGCACAAACAACTGCTGCCTTGGCAAGGTTGAAGCCCATTTGGAAAGACAAGACCATCAGTCTATTTTCCAAGGTAATGCTGCTGCGCTCCCTTGTCATCTCCACGTTACTATACGCTTGCGAAACATGGACACTTACAGCAGATCTACAACGAAGAATACAAAGCATGGAGATGACTTCTGGGCATTTTCTATACCCAGCACATTAGCAACAACGAAGTCCGACAGACAATCACACAAGCCATTGGACAACACATGCTCATAGTAGTGAAGAAACAGAAACTCCGATAGTATGTCCACATGACCAGAGCATCACGTCTTGCAAAGACCATCCTGCAAGGCACAGTGCAAGGAGGCAGAAGAAGAGGAAGACCGAAAAAGAGGTGGAAGGACAACATTCGAGAATGGACTGGCTTGACACTGAGCAAAGTCATGAGGGTTGCTGAGGACAGAGAAAGATGGAGTATGCTCGTTAAACGATCATCTGTGGTACCCCTACGACCTTCGAGTTACGGCATAGGATAGGATAGGATAAGATAGGATAAGATAGGATATGTAGTAACATCCAGTTGTTATTGTTGTTGGTTTTTTTGTCCGGCATAACTCAGATTGGGTGCCTGTAGCGGGTCGTATACAGCAAAGCGGTAGGCAGCACATAATCTTTATCAAAAGGTACATGATGTCTGCTGCTTCTTACAGAGGATCTGCAACAGTCACTCCACCAGTAATGACCCCGTCACCAACTGCAGCCAGCAGAAGAAAGGAAAAAGAAGACGACGAGGATAAGTGGAAGAAGCGGAGGAGGAGAAGGAGGAGGAGGAGGAGGAGGAGGAGGAGAAGAAGAAGAAGTACCCACAGACAATTGTATAGGCCTAACTGCTAGTGGGGGTGTTTCACGACTGACTTAAGTGGAGAAATTTCTCGTTTGACGAACAGAAGGCGAAGCTGCAAAAATTAACACCTTAATGACGGCTTGTTTAATTCTATTGTCTGACGCCACTTTCAGCACTTTGACGCTAAATGGGGTAATTGATGTTTGTGTTAAGCTGCACGTCGCAACCGTTTGCTTTTGAAGTTTGTCAAGCCAGAACCAACTGAACAACTTAAACTCTCTCCTGCATTGGCCCACAAACCTGTCAATGAAAATGGCGCCTGTAGCAGAGAATGACAATCAAAACCAAACCGCCGCCTGTGGCGTTTGATGTATTTATTTAAACGTTCTTATATAGCGCTTTTCCAGATCAAGAGCTGCTCAAGGCGCTGGCCCATACAGGATCTAAAAGCCGCCCGAGGCGCCCATTTGCAACCTTTGGGCACATAGTCTGACGCCTAGACGACTGAGTACAATCCATGGCGACTAGGGATTTGTGTAACCGGCATATCCACATGTAGTAGTTAGTTGTTATATTGTCAACAACCATATATATAGCAGTTAGTTGTTATGTCGTCAACAACCATATATATAGTAGTTAGTTGTTATATCGACAACAATCATATATATAGTAGTTAATTGTTATATTGTCAACAACCATATATATAGTAGTTAGTTGTTATATCGACAACAATCATATATATAGTAGTTAGTTGTTATATTGTCAACAACCATATATATAGTAGTTAGTTATATTGTCAACAACCATATATATATAGTAGTTGTTATATTGTCAACAACCATATATATAGTAGTTAGTTGTTATATTGTCAACAACCATATATATAGTAGTTAGTTGTTATATCGTCAACAACCATATATATAGTAGTTGTTATATTGTCAACAACCATATAAATAGTAGTTGTTATATTGTCAACAACCATACAATATAGAAGTTGTTATATTGTCAACAACCATATGTATAGTAGTTAGTTGTTATATCGTCAACAACCATATATATAGTAGTTTGTTGCTATATCGTCAACAACCATATATATAGTAGTTGTTATATTGTCAACAACCATATATATAGTGGTTAGTTGTTATATTGTCAACAACCATATATATATAGTAGTTGTTATATTGTCAACAACCATATATATAGTAGTTAGTTGTTATATCGTCAACAACCATATATATATAGTAGTTGTTATATTGTCAACAACCAGATATATATAGTACTTAGTTGTTATATTGTCAACAACCATATAATATAGTAGTTGTTATATTGTCAACAATCATATAATATAGTACTTGTTGTATTGTCAACAATCATATAATATAGTAGTTGTTATATTGTCAACAACCATATATATATAGTAGTTAGTTGTTATATTGTCAACAACCATATATATAGTAGTTAGTTGCTATATCGTCAACAACCATATATATAGTAGTTGTTATATTGTCAACAACCATATATATAGTAGTTAGTTGTTATATTGTCAACAACCATATATATAGTAGTTAGTTGTTATATTGTCAACAACCATATATATAGTAGTTGTTATATTGTCAACAATCATATAATATAGTAGTTGTTATATTGTCAACAACCATATATATAGTAGTTAGTTGTTATATTGTCAACAACCATATATAGTAGTTAGTTGCTATATCGTCAGCAAGCATATATATATAGTAGTTGTTATATTGTCAACAACCATATATATAGTAGTTAGTTGTTATATTGTCAACAACCATATATATAGTAGTTAGTTGTTATATTGTCAACAACCATATATATAGTAGTTAGTTGTTATATTGTCAACAACCATATATATATAGTAGTTAGTTGTTATATTGTCAACAACCATATATATAGTAGTTAGTTGTTATATTGTCAACAACCATATATATATATAGTAGTTAGTTGTTATATTGTCAACAACCATATATATAGTAGTTAGTTGTTATATTGTCAACAACCATATATATAGTAGTTAGTTGTTATATTGTCAACAACCATATATATAGTAGTTGTTATATTGTCAACAACCATATATATAGTAGTTAGTTGTTATATTGTCAACAACCATATATATAGTAGTTAGTTGTTATATTGTCAACAACCATATATATAGTAGTTAGTTGTTATATTGTCAACAACCATATATATAGTAGTTGTTATATTGTCAACAACCATATATATAGTAGTTAGTTGTTATATTGTCAACAACCATATATATAGTAGTTAGTTGTTATATTGTCAACAACCATATATATAGTAGTTAGTTGTTATATTGTCAACAACCATATATATAGTAGTTAGTTGTTATATTGTCAACAACCATATATATAGTAGTTAGTTGTTATATTGTCAACAACCATATATATAGTAGTTAGTTGTTATATTGTCAACAACCATCGCTGTAACACAGAAAATCTCATTCACATCAACCTCTCCCCTCAACCACTGTCTTCACACCTCGATAGCCACAGCCCTTTACGCGTTGCATCATTCAACGCTCAGTCATTGGGTCCTAACGAAAAACGTACGGCTTTGCGTGAATTCATCTCAGACACGCAGACTGACATCATGTTCATACAAGAAACCTGGTTTCGGCAGACTGGTGACGAGGGTAAATGCTCTGATTTAACCCCTTCTGGCTATTCTGTATGTTCGTTACCTCGCTCAAATCGTGGTGGAGGCCTCGCTATCATTTACAGAAACAGTCTGTCCCGTCACCTTGGCTTCATCACAGACTTCGCATTCACTCACTCGTCCTTTGAAGTTGTTCACCTCAGTTTGTCCGTCCCACAGCAGAACATTCACTTCATATGCATATATCGCACCTTTCCAAGCAAGAAGAATAAATTAACTGATGCAATTTTTCACCAAGAATTTCCAGTCCTGCTCGATTATTGCAACACACTGTCAGGAACATACATAGTTTTAGGAGACATTAACTTTCACTTTGACCAACCCCAGCAACCTTCCACCACAAAAATGATTGAACTTTTAGATCAGTTTAGTCTTTCTCAGTCAGTCACAGAACCCACCCACAGCCGTGGTCACATCATAGATTGGGTTATGCATAGGCCTCAGGATAATGTGGTTAGATCAACTTCAGTCACCCAGGAATTAACATCTGACCATTTCTGTGTCGTGTGCGAACTAAACGTCGCAGCCCCCCCTCCTCCCCCCATGTTCAGGGAGGCTCGCAGCCTGCGTACCATGGATAGGGATGCTTTCAAGCAAGAGCTTACCGCTAAAGTGACCCCAGAACTCTGCCCCACTGTGGATCAGCTGAATAGTACACTTCATGCGGTGCTTGATCGGCACGCCCCCGTGGCCCAGAAAAAGGTCAAGGCAACACGCTCAGCACCCTGGTACGAGTCTATCAAGGACGAGCTCTCCGAGGCGAAGAAACACCGACGCAAAGCCGAGAAAAAGTGGCTTAAATCGGGTTTAGAAGTCAGCAAGCAGATTTTCACCGCTGCAAAAAAACGGGTCACTAAAATAGTCCAGACTGCCAAAACCCGGTACTTTAGCGACAGAATTAGCAGCAGCGAAACTTGTAAACAGTTGTTCAACATTTGCAATCAGCTAAGGGGTAAGAGCAATGCAACATCACTCCCATCCACGCATCCACCATGTCAGCTACCAGATGTATTTTGTAATTATTTCACACAGAAAGTGGCTGACATAAGGGACGCTCTAGACAGCCATGAGATCCCACTCATTAACCCATTCTCACCTTCCCTCACTACCGCAAAAATGGAAGTTTTTCAACCAGTAACAGAGCAAGAAGTCAAGAAAGTCATCTTAAGCTCAAAACCAACATCTTGCTCTCTTGACCCCATTCCTACCCCCATGTTGATAGAGAATCTTGACCCTCTACTCCCGACCATTACCCACATTATCAACGAGAGTCTGTCCTCTGGTGTTGTTCCGTCTGTGCTCAAAACGGCTGTCATCAAACCCCTCCTTAAAAAGCCAAGTTTAGACAAAAATAATCTAAAGAACTATAGACCTGTTTCAAACCTCTCCTTCCTGTCCAAAGTCATAGAAAAAATTGTTCTCAAACAACTGTTTGCCTACCTATATGATAACGCTTTACTTTGCCCCAACCAGTCTGCCTACCGACCCTTCCACAGCACTGAGACAGCCCTCCTAAAGGTAACCAACGATCTGTTGCTGGCCTTAGATAATGGTAACGTCTCCGTTCTCACCTTACTAGACCTCTCAGCCGCTTTTGACACAGTCGACCACCACATTCTCTTTAACACTATTCAACACTACTTTGGAATCTCCGGCTCGGTCCTGGCTTGGTTCCACTCATATCTTTCCGACAGATCACAAGCAGTCACTGTCGATGGCTGTTTCTCCAGCACAGCAGACTTGGTGTGCGGCGTGCCTCAGGGTTCCGTTTTAGGGCCGGTGTTATTCACTCTGTACACCAAGCCACTGCTTCTCCTGCTTAGAAAGCATGCTGTTGAGAGTCAGTCATTTGCAGACGACACACAACTTTATAAATCCACAGCCCCCTCTCTCATTAATTCCACTGTTCAGACTTTGGAGAACTGCATCACAGACATTAAGTCATGGATGACACGCAACAAGCTTAAGCTTAATGACGACAAAACCGAAGCCCTCCTCATTCACAAGCACAACACCTCCTCCTCACTCCCGCCTCTCCCAACATCGCTTACGGTAGGGACAACAAACATTCAGTTCTCATCCTCAGCAAGAAATCTCGGCTACATTCTCTCCGATGACCTGTCCCTCAACAACCACATCTCCAACATCTGTCGCTCTGCATACACGGCCATACGCCAAATCAGCTCCTTTCGCCACTATCTTACGCTCACTGCCACCAAAACCCTAGTCTGCGCTCTCGTCCTTTCTCGTCTTGACTATTGCAACTCTCTCCTCGCTGGCTCCCCAAAACACATCATTGACAAGCTACAAAAGGTTCAGAACTCAGCAGCTAGACTAGTATTCCGAGCTAAGAAACGCGATCACATCACACCTCTACTACATTCCCTTCACTGGCTTCCTGTGCAAGCACGCATAGAGTACAAACTCTCTGTTCTCTGTCACAACTTCTTCACAGATTCTTGTCCCTCCTACCTTGCTGATCTACTGTCTGTCTACTCCCCTTCACGCACTTTAAGATCTTCTGCCGACACTCGCACACTCAAGGTTCCCGTCACCCGCACTAAGACATACGGCCAACGTGCATTCGCTTACTCCGCACCTAAGCAGTGGAACTCCCTTCCCTCCCATATCCGCAACATACAATCAACACAAGCATTCAAAAAGGCCCTCAAAACCCATCTCTTCAAACTTCACTATTCAGAATGATCTGTATCCCGCTGCCATTCTCTCCTCTTTGTCTCTGTCTGATCCGTAAGTGTATACACGGCTGTACATATTTATACTGTTTTTCCTCCTGGGCCTAACCGGGCATATAAATAGCTGTGAATATGATTTTGCTATTCTATTTGTCTTTTCTGTCATTTGTGTACATAGTTGTAAATTGTAATTTGTGTACATAAGTGTAAATAATTTGTACCATTACTGTTCTGTCTTTTGGTGTATTGTAGCGAAAGCGATGTTTTATCGAGTGCATGTACTTATATGTAATGACTATGTAAAGCGTGGTGAGTCTGGTCATAGGCTGGAGTACCCGCTAGATAAAAATCCGTTATTATTATTATTATTATATAGTAGTTAGTTGTTATATTGTCAACAACCATATATATAGTAGTTAGTTGTTATATTGTCAACAACCATATATATAGTAGTTAGTTGTTATATTGTCAACAACCATATATATAGTAGTTAGTTGTTATATTGTCAACAACCATATATATAGTAGTTAGTTGTTATATTGTCCACAACCATATATATAGTAGTTAGTTGTTATATTGTCAACAACCATATATATAGTAGTTAGTTGTTATATTGTCAACAACCATATATATAGTTGTTAGTTGTTATATCGTCAACAACCATATATATAGTAGTTGTTATATTGTCAACAACCATATATATAGTAGTTAGTTTTTATATCGTCAACAACCATATATATAGTAGTTGCTATATTGTCAACAACCATATATATAGTAGTTAGTTGTTATACAGTAAACAAGGACTATTTTGATTCCTTCATTCAGTGCCAGCACAGGGGCAGTCCACAAGCTACATGTAGGTGTGCCTCAGTGCAGCTCCATAGCAAAGCTGTAGGTAGCACACAGATGTATGTATGATAGATAGCACACAGGTGTACATATCATAGACAGCACACAGGTTTGCGTATCACACAATGAAAGGCTACTTAATAAGTGAGCGCTATCCACTGCTTTGCTATAGAGCTACAGGCACCCAACTGGTGTAAAGCCCTTTTGGTGCGAGTTAGGACAATTACTTGGCTTTTGAAAGAAGAGGAGGAGTTGGAGAAAAAAACAAAACATGGTAATTTTGTAGGGCTATAATTATTGAATGATTGTGCCACCAGGGATGGCGACAACACCACGGACCTTGCTAGCCTGCAGGCATCTCACAAGTCACTCGGAGTGTAATAGCAGAGTGGTGTAGAAGACACAAAAAGTGGTGGCACAACTGTTCCTAATGCTCTGGAGCGCTACAGTTGTTCGGACTCTCTTAACCGCACGTTAAACGTCGTGATGACGTGTGTGTGAGCACAATGACGTGATCAATGAAAGATGACGCGTGTTTGTGAGCGACAATGAGCGCATTAGGGGCGAATTGTGAGTGAACAATGGGTGGCCAGGTGATGCTAATCACAGGTATTGCACTGTTGTAGCGTTCAGTCGCCTGTACGATGAGGACGTTAAGAGGACGCATCTTGACTCTATACGCCGCCATCTGCCGCTACCATGCCCAACGTGCCACACTGAAAGATACTGCCCGCCACACTGCAAGATACTACCCGATACACTGAAAGATACTAACCGACACACTAAAAGATACTACTAACGGGATACACTGAAAGATACTACCCGCCACACTGAACGCTACTACAATATGTTTCACTGAAAGATACTACATGTATTAATGTGCTACACTGAAAGATACAATTATTACAATGTTTCGCTGACAAATACTACTATACGGAACAAGCGCTTTGCCTGCAATCTGAATCACATACTTTATTAATAAAATTAAACAATATTAAATTGTTTGTACATACACTGGAGCATAGGTGCTGATGGCTGTCGCATCATCATCATCATCATCATCATCATCATCATCATCATCATCATCATCATCATCATCATGATCATGATCATCATCTTCTTCTTCTTCTTCTTCTTTTTCTTCCTCTTCTTCTTCTTCTTCTTCTTCTTCTTCTTCTTTGCTTCTTCGTCCAAAATATCTTAATTTTAGCAGGTGTGATATTGAGGAGTTTGATGATTGGAGGCGGCGCTGTCCTGTAATTTGCTTCTCACGCGCTGACAGCGAGACTTAAAACTAACCAATCAATAGCCCAAGAAACTGACAAAAACAGTCCCAAAGACTGGGAATGGAAAACTAACGGAAACTAAAGACGCTTTGTGGATGTTTTTACCGCTAGTGACGGTGATTATAGACCTGTGTGTCTGATGATGACAGCTTGGTCAATATTTGGACCACTGTCTTGATAATCATTATTTGCATTACTTTCATATTTCAACTGTCAGCAGTGCCATGCATGCGCCAATACAATCAAACAAATAACACAATCTTAAAAGGAGGATTGTTGTTTTTATTTTTATACACAAAAAAATCAACCTTGGAATTCTTAGTAAACGGCATTAATATTCGCCGATCAAACACCGATGACGCACTATTTACGCACTCTTTCACGTACTCCTTCACGTACTGCGCTCTCACACACTGCGGACTCACACACATACACACATATGCGCGCGCACGCACACACAGACACACACACCCATACACACGCCCACACGATAGATTTGCATTCCAGGATACTGGCGGTCTAGCTCAGAGTCAATGTCGTCAATGACATACATTTCAAGTCCGGTAATTGGTGGACAACAAAAGTGTTTTTTGCATTATGAATCACTGTCAACATAATTTTATGTTTACTGCTGCAATAAAATCAATTGTATCGACAGTCAACGGTGGTTTGTAATTTGGGCGATGGGGTTTGAAAAAACCATTTTGTTGGTGTCAGTGCCTCCATACATCAAGGATGAGTCGACACTTGGCCTACAACAGTATGCTGGCACACCACAAACACTCTTACAAAGTGTGATGATATCCTGGAGAAGATACGATAATCTTACAAGGGGATTAAGATCTGCAGATAGATGAGGCGTTTAGCTATCTCTATAAGTCGTTCTTTACCAAGATTCCTAAGCGATGTGAGAGACTAGATCACGGTGCTTGGTCACATAAAATTGTATATTTGTCCTCGGGTTTAATTATCATTGGCTCACTTTACAAAATTCTTTTTTTTCTAGTGCAATGACTAGTCTACTTGGTCTCCAGAGAAGAAGAGCTAGTGGACACCTATCCTTTCCTATCATATCCTATCCTATCCCGTAACTCGAAGGTCGAAGGGGCACCACAGATGATCGTTTAACCAGCGTACGCCATCTTTCCCTGTCCTTAGCAACCCTGATTGTTTCGCTCAGTGTCAAACCAGTCCATTCTCGAATGCTGTCCTCACACCTCTTTTTCAGTCTCCCTCTTCTTCTACCTCCTTGCACTGTGCCTTGCAGGATGGTCTTTGCAAGACCTGATGATCTGGTGACGTGGCCATACCATCGGAGTTTCCGTTTTTTCACCACTGTGAGCAGAGCTGCGTTTCTTTGGCCGCGAGCCAAACAAGCATGCTTGTCGCGGGCCAAGCGGTAACAAGAGTACCTAAGAAACGACCACCAGAAGCAAGTTTGTTTTCAAAATGGCGGACATTTCGAAGCGTATTGTGAAGGCCATAATTTTAGAGGAGATGTCTTCGGATACTGGCAGCGACAGTGCACCAACTGTCATGTCGCCTGTGCAGATGATATTTTGCCTTGCGGTGGAGATATTCGGAGAACACAAAGAAAACAACCCTGACGCCCACGTCGAGAACTTTGTAGAGGAGACGGTACCGCGATATACGTTCCACCAGTTCAAGTCTCATTTTCGAATGTTTCCTGGAGTGTTTGATGTAAGTAGATTGTTTATCATTGTCGTGTTTTTTTCTGTTTAATATTCTACCAAGAAAATATGTTAGAATTTGGTTGGGGCTAGTTGGAAAAAAATAAATGGTAAAAGTGAATGGCGTAAGGTCGAAGTAGAACATAAGTAGAAAAGGATAAGGAGCAGTGTACATTTAGATCTAGGAGAACATTTATAACGATGAGCTGACAGCGCGTGCGCTTGTTTTTAGACCTCTCGTTTCCAATCAGCGATTTCACAGCCTTTTGATCTAATTTATTATCCGGCGGCAGTATCGCATCGGGACTTTACTTTGAGAAATTAGTCATGCCTGACTTAATCATGACTCTGTAAAAACTTTAGCTTGTAGATTGTGACCTCGCTGAATTTTCACCTGACAACTTTGCATACCTTCCAGGCCACCATAGGAAAGGTGGGTGCGATGAGAAAGGGGGGAGCGGGGGATGAATAGGAAAGTCACAGACAATATCTAGTTATGTCTTAAAATAGGGTTTTCGTAAATATTAACTTAAAATTTATGTATTCTTTATAATAATAAGTATGATGATGATGATGACTGATAATAATAGTAATAATAATAATAATAATAATAATAATAATAATAATAATAATAATAATAATAATAATAATAATAACAATGCACAGGAACTTAGACTAAAGAGATCAAAGCGTGGTGATCTGTCGCAAATCACATGATAATAAAAGCGCT
The DNA here is from genome assembly GCA_036898135.1 of Oncomelania hupensis. Lineage (NCBI taxonomy): Eukaryota > Metazoa > Mollusca > Gastropoda > Littorinimorpha > Pomatiopsidae > Oncomelania > Oncomelania hupensis. The sequence continues at coordinate 117,050 of JBAHVR010000407.1, read as the reverse complement.
GCATTTTCAAGAAGCACACACAACAAAGACACAAAACAAAATGACATTCAAAGGGTGAAATAAATGTCAAAGCAGAAGAAAACAAAAGTAAGCCAAGGACACTTTCATTGAACTTTACCGATGATGAAGGGTTAGAATCCAAAATATTATTGGAAAAATAAAATCAAAAATGTTATTTAAAACTGGTTTTCTGTTTTAGGACCTTTGTGCATGGTTGCAGCCACATCTGCCGGAGGAGCGAACATGCCCCTTCGAAAAAAAAATTCTGGCTACACTATGGCTCATAGCCAACAAAGAGTCCTACAGGAGCGTTGCTGACAGGTTCGGTATGAACAAGGGGGTTCTGCACCGCCATGTCATGCAAGTCTGCAAGGCGTTAATGGACAGGTCATTAGGTCTTTTGTCTTGTTATCAGTATCATATTTATGTCTTTGCAGTTTAGTTTTATGTTAGGCTACTTTGATGATTATCTACTACACATGATTTTGTTAAAAACATTTTCTCCATTTTGGCAGTCTAATTTGCTGAACTGTCTTGTTTGCTTTCCCCAAGAAAACAAGAAATAAAATTATGTAATCAACATTGTGTAATCAATCATGGAGATAACTATTATATTTACAGCTTGTTGACTTCTCTTTTGGTGTCTAAAATGTTGCAACACCTTAGTTTTATATTTGTTTATTTATTTATTTATTTATTTTATTGATTGAATTTTTGTACAGTTGCAGCACACAAAAAATAACACACACATACACACAAAATTTAAAAAAAAACTATGGTAGGTCGGGTTATCCAATCTATCTTTTTGTTTTGTTTTGTGGCCGTATGCAGACCAAGCCAGTAAGTGATCAAGCCAGTAAGTGACCAAGCCAGTATGCAATAGAATATATATTACATCTTCTTTCTGTAACAGACGGAGAGACGTAATACAATGGGTAGATCATCAAGAGCTGCGACCCCTGGCAGAACGATGGCAGGAGCTTGCAGGAATGCCAGGTGTAGTGGGATGCATTGACGGCACCTACATCTATATTCCTGGCATGAAGGGTCCTCAGCGTGATAGCTACATATGCAGAAAAGGGGAGCCTGCAATTCAGCTGCAGGTAAGCTGAATGTGTTTGTGAGGTGCTTGAGGAATGGCCGGATGGAAAATGTGAATCAAAATGTTTGCTTTCCAGTTATACATGCAGTGATGCATGTACAAATATTAATGTGCTGTGGCAAGGGTGAGAAGACAAATGTCCTGAAGTTAAATTATGCAACCCTATCACCCTCACCCACCCCCACCCTTTCCAATTATCCCCTTCCTCTCTTCTTCACCTCCCTCGCCCTAAAATAAAATACAACACAACACACACACACAACACGCATACACCACATGTTTGATAAGGAGATTTTAAAAAAGAAGTAGGCGCACAACCTTTTAATAGTGCTAAAACTATTAAATATTCTATATTCATGCTATTTGTTCGTGTTTTTGTTTTTAATAGTTTTTCCCCAAATCATTTGAAACGTTCTAGAGTCGGCATGAACAGATAGGGAAAGGTGAGGAGGAAAAGGGAGGGGGGAAATATGAGGGGTATGGGGGTGGGAGGGTGAGGGGTAACGGGAAATTTAGTATGGATACTAATAATAATGATACATTGATTTATAAAGCGCACATCAATCGCCGATGCAGCCATTGAAGACTACATACATTGGGACATTTTATCTTTGGTCTTCTCTCACCCTTCCATTTTGTTCTCGTTTTCTTTGTATCGAGTTGGCCTAAGATATTCAATCACATCATTTTCACTACATGTCTTATGACTAGCACAAAGAAACAATAAAAATAAATAAAATAATACTAAATGAAAACAAATGAAAGTTTTATTTATTTAAATAATAGTTCTATGTGTACATGCGTAAGCGTTTCAAAATGAATGTGAATGTGATTTATTGTTGTTTTTACCTTTTTTGATTGATTGATTGATTGTTGCTTTAGGTCCAGCGGACTCTTCCGAGCCAAATCAGGACCGCTTTTTACCTTTTGCCTTTTGCATTCGATGTGTGCAGGTCGTGTGTGACAACAAGCTACTGTTCCTGTATGTCCACAATGGCAACGTCGGATCAGTGCACGACAGTCGGGCTTTCCGCACCAGCGACTTGGCGCAGCTCCTGGAATCTCAGCATGGTCGTCTACCAGCTGAATACCATCTTCTAGGAGACAGCGCGTATCCACTTCTGGATCACCTTCTTGTCCCCTTTCGTGACAACGGCCATCTTAACGAAGTTGAGAAGGCTTTCAACAAAGCTCACTCGTCAACCCGAGTTGCAGTTGAACATGCCATCGGCTTGCTCAAGGGCAAATTTAGGCGACTGAAATACCTTGATATGTACAGTGTGCGAGACATTCCCTGTGTTATTTTCGCAGCTTGTGCGTTGCACAACTTTATAATCCTGCACTCCGGTGTTGATTTTGATGACATCGAGATGGAAGAGAGAAATGAAGCTGAAGTTGTTTGTGAAGATAATGGCAACAGAGAGAGTGGTCAGGCCAAGAGAATGCGCATTGCACGCTTGCTGATCTAAAGCCTCATGTTTGGGTGGGAGTAACTGCAACTCAACTCACAGTATTTGGTGCAACTGACAAAGCCAAAATCAGGATTTTCCCCAAGACTGACCAATCTGGAATCTTACCTTTCAGGACATGTGGAACCCGTGCAGAATTTTTAGTTATCGAATTATTTTGTTGTAAATAAGTGTTGGGTGTGTTGATCTATGTATTAATGTCTTGCACAATATGACATGATATAATGCAAAAGTTGTATTCTTGTGTCCTTTATCTGTGAGTAGTGTATGCAAGCGTGTATATCAATGTTCAAACCACACAGCAACTGCTTTGCAGTTATTGCTCTAAACAGCGGTTTCCTTAAATTCTACTTTAGGGGATAGTTACCAAAAGAAAACAAAGCAGTAACATTTCATAACCCGTAACATTTATTATTGTACAAACGCTACACACATTTTAAGAACTACATGAACGACAGGCACGCATTGGCAAAAGTATACACAGCAAGACACGCATACACACAACTCATAAACATGACTACCACATTCGCCCCACCAACAAAATAACGTCCTCGTCATTTCAATCAACGTGAAAACATAATATTGTTACACAGAGTTGGCAACGATGCATTAACTAGGTCGGGCAATACTTGGGACTTTACACGTGACAATCAAATAAAAGTTGCATTACAATTATGAAAATCTGATCATAATACAAAACGTAAAATTTACCAAGTAAATAATACATCAAAATTAAAGTAGGCCTGATCACTTATATAGATCTAGTGGAGTTTTTATAGCTGTTCTGTAAATTTCCCATATTTTAATAGCAATCACACTTGATATTCTTATGTCTCTACTTCTCTTTTCACACACACACGCATACACACACACACTATACTAACACACACCAATACACTAAAACACACAAATACACTATGCAAAAATTGACTGACGATAAAATGATCTGACTCGGACACATAAAAATGACTGCAACTGAAAGACTTAATAACTGACAAGATAATTTGTTTTAAGTGGGGTGATAAAAAGGGAAAATTACACTATGCAGTGTTAGAATGTAGCACATACCTATGTGCCTGTATACAAGTGCTCTCAAAAATCATCTTGGGTACTAAAACCCTTAGTCTTGGCTGCCCGACTGCACTAAGTGATAGTCGTCATATTCACAATTATTACCATTTGCACTGAAACTCTTAACTGGACCATCAAAACGTAGCCAAAACCCATTCGGTATTGTCTTCTTTGAAAGTTCCATGATCTATTAGCATGCAAAACTTATGGAATTCTCACCTATGGAATTCTCTCCCCTTTCATGTTGGACATTCTACCTCCTGTGAAACGTTCAAATCCAACCTTAAAACGTATCTTTTCTCAAAAGTCTTTCAGCAGTATCTGTAGTTGTAAAAGGGGTTTGGAGGGGTGGGGGGTTAAGTAGTAATTTAGTATGTTTTTGTCATATTGATTTACACAGCAGTAGTATGTACGCGTGAAAGAGTAACTTCTCTTATAATTATATGTATAGTGTGTATATGTGTTTGCGTAAGAAGGTGTGCGTGTATAGCGCTTAGATCCTTAGGGTAGGCGCTTTATAAATGCTAATTATTATTATTATTATTATTATTATTATTATTATTATTATTATTATTATTATTATTATTATTATTATTATTATTAAAAAATACGTTGTTTATGTATATAGACAGTAAGACTAGACAAAACCTTATGTTTGCATACAAAAAATAAAAGAAATGCAATGCAAAAAATTGCGCAAACCTATAAAGACTTCCACAGGAGGACAAGTTCTCGCTTAAAGGACATGTTAAAACAACCGAAGAGACCCAGACAATGCCCAGAAACACAAATAATCGTGTTTTACAGTTTCTTCAGCATCTCCTCAAAAAGAACATTTCGTTGTGCCTGCGCATCTGCCAGCCTCTTCTGTTGCTCAACTAAGTCTTTCTGGGACTTCAAGGCGTCGGTTGCCCAGTCCTTGAACCACGATGGAGGCTCAGACAACCGCCTGCGCTTACGCGGATTTGCTAGGGGTGCAGAGGCTGAAGGAGGTGCAGTGGCTAAAGAGGGTACAGCGGCTGAAGGAGGTGCAATGGCCGTGGGTGAAGGAGGTGCAGTGGCTGAGGGTGGTGCTTTGGCTCCCGTGCCTGTGTTGGTTTCCTTCTCTGAGAAAAAAACAGAGTCAAAGTAAACTACCTAACAAAAGATTGCTGCTAAAAGACATGCCAGGAGTTACCGTGTTTTCCCGATGGTTGTGAACAATTCGGGTTATACCACACATCTTACCTGAACATGTTTGGGGAAAAAAGGCACATGTCACCCATTTCCACTTTTGAGATAAATGAAATTTTGTCTTTGAAAGTCGCTATGTTTGTTCTTACTGTATTTCTTGGGACACTAAGTGTTTTGTCTTAAAGATATATCACTTCTTTTGTATTCATAATTTCTCTGTCCAGATTGTATAATTTAATTAAATATGGAGGATTTAAACCACCAGGGTGGTCATGGACATATGCCTTTTTTCCCTTTTACAGACCACTCACTTGAGACTTTCTTCTACAAGCTGAATTGCAATGTACTCAGTCAATGTAAAATGGATTATAATGCCTATTTTGCTGTGGTAAATGACTAGGTATGATGGAACTGAAGTTAATTTTGTTATTTTTGATGCCTGTACGAAGACCACAAGGGAAAAAGGGCACATGTCACATTTTCCAATTATTTGAGTTATGTCCCCTACTATATAAACATAGAAGCCTAAAGGTTAGCAAAATAGTCAAATCCAACCCAAAAAAGGCCTATGTACTGCTACAGAAACACCCAAAGAAAAGGCATACAGGGGAAAAATGGCACAAGTCCAGACTGTAAAATGGGAAAAAGACCTATGTCACAAACAACAATTCCTTTTTTGGGTTGGATTTTACTATTTTGCTAACCTTCAGGCTTATGTTTATATAGTAGGGGACATAACTTAAATAATTGGAAAATGTGACATGTGCCCTTTTTCCCCTGTAATCCCCCTGTGTTTATTCAAAAACAAGAAAGAAAAGGGGTTTGGACGCGCTCTACTCAAAAGAAACAGAATAAATATTGACACTGTGCAGCACTACTACCAAACAATGATTCGTCATAAATACTAAGCTAAACAAAAGTACATTTTCTGCACAATAACAACATGTTGTGTTTGGTCCCACTACTTTAGAACGGATCATTGCATGTGTGAAAACTGGCCAACCTGTCATGCCTCCCAGAGAGGACACAGTCACTGGCGGCGTCACTGCTGGGTCTGCCTCCAGCAACTCATGCATTTTATCAAAAAACTGCCATCTTCTTCTAGAACGGCCCGTCTTTTTGTTGTGGTCAACAATGGTCTTGTAGCTGCAACAAAATAACATGCATACAAAAGTTTATAATGAAGACAATTGTTAGGAGGAGGATTTGTTCTTCAAATATGATCCAAGTGAACAGATTTCTTCAGCAATAATCTAGCATGCACACAAAGCATACACATATTGACTGTTGTATTCTGCATTAAACTAATTTAAAAACATATTTTAAAAAATATAAATAAAAAAACACACCTAAAATTGGACCAAATAAACCGTAAGGGAAAAATTGTGTTTATGATAGATAATATATATTTTTATATTATAAAGCCATGTTTCGAACATTTTATTCGTCATGTTTGTCTTTTATAGAAGTGTTCCCCAATAAAGTTTCTTGAGAAACATGTCTGTTATAAAAAGAAAAAAGCCCATATTACAGGCATAATGTGTTGCTATAAAACTCAATAAAAGAAACATTTACCGGTCTTTTAAATTTCGCCACTTTTTTTCCGCCACCTGAGACGTCACTACTACCCCCTCCCTGTTCATTTCCGCAGAAATGCGGCGCCACACCTCCACCTTCCTCATGGTTGGCATTGCAAACAAATGCCGCAGCTGGTGGTACGTTTCCAACAGTAGTAGCACCTCGGGGTGCGTCCAGATTTTGTTGACTCCTTGGGACAAAATTTGAAATATAAATAAATCCTTTTTGCTTATACAAATGAACTAAAGAACTGGAGACCTTCACTTTGCTACAAGTAATTACACAACAGACCCGAAAGGCTTATCTACTAACATCTTCATTTCCTTGCATTGGCGATCCATATATCTGAACAAACTCTATATTTAAACAAGCATGATGAGGTCAACCAAAATGAATAAACTTTGTTTTAGGTTCATGCTATTCTAATATTCTAATGATATACCAAGTTTAAACCACATCCGCCAATTAATTTATGAGAAATTGCCTTACAGACTTACACACACACACACACCTAAACACACGCACACCCACACCCACACACATACAAACTAGTGCTTACATAACTCCTTCCAGGCTATGTCTGGTGGGGTAGTAAACAACTTGATTAATTAATTAATAAAATCGTACCTCCTTCAGGAGAAACAGCAACAGCAGTCATATCATCTTCTGTTTCCGTTTCGGGAGGTAGCTGCTCTTCCGTGGCAGGGGGGTCACAGGTCTTGTAGATCTGGCCTTTCTCCACGCCAACTAGATCTCAGTGCATCCCTCCTTCTTTCACTTGTACAACATTCAGCGAAGAAAGCTGAATGTTGTGCCGACTGGCCAATTCTCCAGCAAACCCCTGAAGGTACCAGTCCCCCTCTTGCTCTGTCAAAAACAAAAATAACTTTGTAACACTCAGAATTATAACTGCATCAATTTATTATGAATCTATTTCTGTAGCCTACTTGACGGTTTACAGTTAGAGCAGCCCATTAATTGTGCATATTGGATTTGCACCCATGTCTGTACAGATTAAATACAAATTATATTGCTTTTTTTTTTAAATTTTCTTGGACGCGGTCGGCTTTTCAACAAATTGTATGCTGCCTTGCCAATCAAAATAAGAAAATATTAAGCTACATAGAATATTGGAACGAAACGTTCAAATAAGTCAAACTGGAAGTAACAAAATAACATCTCTACCTCTTCGTAGATGGATTTTTTTTTAAAGAAGAGAGAAAATAAAAAGAAAAACAAACGGTCGAGTTTTCGCGGACTTGCATGTTTTTCTGGATAAAATACAGCAAAAACGACCCCAATATATAAAAACTGCATGCAGTATTCAAGAATATATATAAATATAACTTACTGTGCTGAAGTTCTTTCCAGTACAACGCGTCCGCGTCGACATTAAAAAAAGAGCCGTCCTCAAATTCAAATCCAAGCGTGATGGTAGCCATGTTTATGCTTGAAGTAAGCATGTAGGGAGATATGCTTGGCTTTGCTTGCCAAGCCTCTTGTTTTGCTTGCCGCAAGCGGGCGCTAAGTAACGCGCTTGCCTTGTTTTGCTTGTCTCAACTTGATTTGCTTGGCTAAAGAAACGCAGCTCAGGTCATCGTGTTGTCCAATGGCTTGTGTGATGGTATGTCGGACTTCGTCGTTGGTTATGTGCTGGGTATAGGAAATGCCCAGAAGTCTTCTGTAGCACCTCATCTCCATGCTTTGTATTCTTCGTTGTAGATCTGCTGTGAAGGTCCATGTTTCGCAAGCGTATAGAAAGATTGAGATGACAAGGGAGTGCAGCAGTCTTATCTTGGAATGTAGATTGATGGTCATGTCTTTCCAAATTGGCTTCAACCTCGCCAGGGCAGCAGTAGTGGACACACAACAATACAAATAGAATGACACCAGTCGTATGTATGTGATTTCAACTTTTATGTGTTCAACACAAATTCTAACATGACTTTAATTAAATGTAATTAATAACTATAACTGTTCGTTGTGCTGGGAAAGTGTTTTTTTTAGCAGTACTTCATCATCATGTGCTAAGCATTACTATGTTTTGATGGTCTAATGTTGTTACGAGTATTTTTAACTTCAGTTGCAGTTGAGAGGGACTTAGCTCTCAGTTTCTGTGAGTGCTTGAGTCGGGTAGTCACTCTGAGGGAGTCTGGTCACTCTCAGGATGATCGGGCGAGTCTGGTAGCTACGGGGCCGGACGTGGCGAGGTAGATTCGAGCTGATCTCCCTCTCTTCACGTGAGCAAGCGGTAGGCGTTGACTCCACAAACCGTCGCAGAGCTGAGCTGGAAAATCCAGAACTCTGGCTACAATATTCTATTCAGATATTGGTATGATGTGCCATCTGCAAGGAGTCTATGGCATCAGACACCTGCCGAGTTTCCCATAAGCACATACGATATCTGAATCTTAAGGCTAAGATATATCGAGCAATATGCACAACATGTCAGAAACAATAATCGGTTTCTGTAATTAATTATACATAAAACACGAACATATTAATACATGGCAATCAATATAGGCCTTATATATAAACATACAAGTACTAGAAAACTACTAGTGTTAACTTACTTCTAGTCTCTGGGAATGGTGAAACCGTCTCTAGTCTATCACTCTGTTGGTGATGGCTGAGGATATTTGTTCACTTCAGTTTGCTCCTTGACCCTCGGTGCACTTCGTTTATGACTGCCCAGTAAATGTGGGGTGCACAGGGGATATAATGGAATCTACGTCATCTCCGACCAATCATCTCGTTCTCGCGACTACGTGAATCTTTTCTCGGACTTGAGTGTCAGAGGAGAAACGCAGGGTAGATCTAAGAGTGATATGATTCGCTTGGCTACTTAGCGGTCAAGGGACACTGGTCCGATTTCCAAGTGGGCTAAATTACATTCTTCCTAGCGAGTTCTGCTTGATTGTATCGGGAGGGAACGTCTCAAGGAGGTTAATTTAATAACTGCCAACATTCCTCTAGAGAGCTGATAAATTAACGTCAAGTTTTCTTCAATACTATCTGTTTATCTCTATGCTGAGTTACCACATCTTTGTCGTTACCATCCCTGATATTGCACAAAGACAGTCTTGAAAACGAATCGAAGTGAAGCACCGCTGCACACACAAACACACACACACACACACACCCAGACACACACACACACACCCACACACACACAATCTCGCCAGTACTTGTATTTCAATACTCTTTATTTACACTGTGTTCGATTGAGCGTGCACACGAGCGCGTTCGTGTGTGTGTGTTTGTGTGACTTTATTTCCGACAATTATTTTTGTTGTGAGACGTTAGCGATGATAAAACGGGAAAAAGTTCAGTTTACAATGAGACATTTTGCCGCAATAAACTACCTGCCTGTCTTGTGCATGTCAAACAAGAAACAGTAATTAGCTACAGAAATTCCCTACCGGACATTGTCCGAAGTTTGCTAATAACTCATGAACTCAATTAACTGTCAAGCCTTTGGACACGAGAGACAGACTGTCCACTAAAATACATAATAGAAAATGACAACTGCCGGACATCCTGATATGACAAGGGATAAAATAGTGGACAATAAAGGTCTGGAAAAGTCCATTTGGCTGGCCACAATGGCTGCTGCGCTGTGGTCAGAGCTGGTCGCCACAACTTAGTGCACATGGCCCCTAATGAACAGTCCTATATTCAACATACGTACAATGTACACTAGGCATTCGCAACGCATACACACACACACACACACACACACACACACACACACACACACACACACACAAACACTTACATACCTACATTTATACATACACAAACACACAATCACACACACGCAGAGCACCCATACGTACACTAATACTCTCTCTCTCTCTCTCCCTCCCACTCCCTCCTCCCCTCCCCCCGCATCCACGGAAAGCAAGTCCCATCACTCATCATCAATGTGTTTGATTGTTCAGGTCTCCAATGAGTGCAGTCCCTTGTTCCGGTGTCGTTAAATGATTTCTCCTCATTTGAGACTTGTCTGATGCCAGTGGTCTCCCTTATGAGCGGGAGAACGACAAGACGCTAATCAGGTCTTCTTTATACACTGCCGTTCAATCATCCGCCGTCATCATTAGGAGGACCAGAAAGAGGAGGAGTTAATGCATCATCATCATCATCATCATCATCATCATCATCATCATCATCATCATCATCATCATCATCATCATCCTCCTCCTCCTCCTCCTCCTCCTCCTCCTTACTGTTTCTTTGACGATAATTAATGTATTCAAAACTTCTGCAGTTGGGTATTTTGTTCCATTGTCTGACAAACAACAACAACAACAACAACAACAACAACAACAACAACAACAACAACAACAGCAAAAAAGGTGGAGGGAGGACCATATCATTATGGGATGCTAGAGAGCCAAGGAAGGAGACTGTCGTGAAGTATAATGGCAGACAAGGGCTGGACGGAATGGAGTCCATTCTTTATAGTCCTGTCATAGCATCAGGACAATAGTTCCTAAGCCTGGTGATAACACAAAAACCATATTTCATAAGCCTGCGCTCCATTGTCATCTCCATCTTCCTATATGCTTACGAAGCATGGACCCTCACAGCAGATCTCCAACGAAGAATACAAAGCATGGAGATGAGGTGCTACAGAAGACTTCTGGGCATTTCCTATACCCAGCACATCACCAACGACGAAGTCCGACAGACCATCACACAAGCCATTGGACAACACGATGACCTGCTCACAGTGGTGAAAAAACGGAAACCCCGATGGTATGGCCACGTCACCAGATCATCAGGTCTTGCAAAGACCATCCTGCAAGGCACAGTGCAAGGAGGTAGAAGAAGAGGGAGACCGAAAAAGAGGTCTGGTGGGAGGACAACATTCGAGAATGGACTGGTTTGACACTGAGCGAAACAATCAGGGTTGCTGAGGACAGGGAAAGATGGAGGACGTTGGTTAAACGATCATCTGTGGTGCCCCTACGACCTCCGAGTTATGGGATAGGATAGGATAGGCAATAACACAAAGACCATACTTCATAAGCCTGGTAATAACACAAAGACCATATTTCATAAGCCTGGTAATAACACAAAGACCATATTTCATAAGCCTGGTAATAAAAATAAGACCGTACATCACAAGACTGAGCCGTAACAGTGACGACGGCATGCTGGTCAGGTCGTTAGTAAAGATTAGCCATTGGGGCTGCATATCACGTGCACACACTGCTGTCACTGGTCGATGGTGTAATGGTGGCACAGGACTGACCAATGTCTTTTGGACCGCAGTCCAAGTCCAATATCTGTATCAGACGTTTCTTGAAGGGACGTAGATGTCACTCGTTCAGGCTCGGTGTTAGATTACTTTTATTTCCAGGTGCAGGTAGTATAACAGTTGTTATACGATCCATATTTATATCACAGAGACTATTCCACTTTGTTACCTTCCTACATACACCACATGCTTCCCTTGAGGTACAAAAGCAGCAGTTGTAGCAATAATTCTCTCTCTCTCTCTCTCTCTCTCTCTCTCTCTCTCTCTCTCTCTCTCTCTCTCTCTCTCTCACAGCGCCGGTCACAACCCCTATAAACATAATTTGAAAAGAAATGTAAAACTCCATTGAACTTGGAACAGATCGGAAGACTGTAATGGGATAATGAGT
>JBAHVR010000407.1:47500-102500 GCA_036898135.1 Oncomelania hupensis | reverse complement strand
GCCGCATTGTGCACACAGTCCTTCACACGCCGTCTGTCTGCTTTGAGACAAGAGAAAGACAGCTCACTAATGAAAATCTGTCTAGGATGAAAAGATTTTTGAACGGCTTGAGAGAGAGAGACAGACAGAGACAGACAGACAGACAGGTGTATAGATGTAGTTTATACGCAGACAGACAGACAGACAGACAGACAGGTGTATAGATATAGTTTATACACAGACAAACATACAGGTGTATAGATATAGTGTATACTGGAGTACCCGCTATATAAAAATCCGTTATTATTATTATTATTATTATTATTATTATTATTATTATTATTATTATTATTATTATTATTATTATACACAGACAGACAGATATATATATATAGTTTATACACAGACAGACAGATAGGTGTATAGATATAGTTTATATACAGACAGACAGGTGTATAGATATAGTTTATACACAGACAGACAGGCAGACAGGTGTATAGATATAGTTTATACACAGACAGACAGACAGACAGGTGTATAGATATAGTTTATACACAGACAGACAGACATATAAAAGAAAACAGTTTAAGCCGGCAACACTGGTAGGCATATAGACGGTAGGATGTTCAACAGTGGAGGTCGCCTTCAATGCTGTGGAAATCTTGACGAGAAATGAAACTCCCACCTAATTTTAAGGCGCGGTATTTTGAACAGACTGTTCCCCCAATCGGCGACACGTGAAGGCGAACCCTAACGCATTAGGTAGGCCCAATGGTCTCCGACTCATGACAGATCCATAAGACACGACGCGCTTGATTTGATCGGACTCGGTTGGGTTGGCAGCCTGTAGGTGATGGGGAACGATTTGATGATTAACCACCGCCATTATCTTTTTAAAGTACATTTCGTTCATGTTTTACCTTTCAACCTTTCCACGATGAAGATGATGCTGCTGATGAGATTGATGCTGCTGATGATGATGATGACGATGATGATAATAGAAGAAGAAGAAGAAGAAGAAGAAGAAGAAGAAGAAGAAGAAGAAGAAGAAGAAGAAGAAGAAGAAGAAGAAGAAGACATGGCAAGGTAAGCAGGGGAAAGAAATCCCAAAGTTGTGACAAATGAACCATACGACTTAACTTCCTTTGTTCGCCATTAGTCAATATGTGACCAATGCCAGCAGGAAAGTCAAATGAAAGTAAACTGACACAATGTCAGTCAGTGGGATCCATCTGACGTTGTCAATCAATATCTGGCTCATCATGGTCAATTTCTGTCCGGTTATTCAACGAGCGATTACCAATCCACTATAAGGATTTCAAAGGAATTAAAAACCTCTTGATGTCGCTTACTGATGCTTCTATGCTAAGTTCTAAAAACTGCACCGCGACACGCGCCTTTCATCCCCTTTATGGCTCTCAACGTGAGGACAACGACGAGGACAACGACGAGGAAGAAGAAGAAGTAGTAGTAGAAGAAGAAGAAGAAGAAGAAGAAGAAGAAGAAGAAGAAGAAGAAGAAGAAGAAGAAGAAGAAGAACAAGAAGAAGAAGAAGAACAAGAAGAAGAACAAGAAGAAGAACAAGAAGAAGAACAAGAAGGAGGAGGAGGAGATGATGATGATGATGATGATGATGATGATGATGATGATGATGATGATGATGATGGTGATGATGATGATGATGATGATGATGATGATGATTAACGAGGAAAGGGATTTGAGCGATCTAGTTAAACCTCTCTACCTGTTTTTCAGGTCCAAGAAGAATGTAAAGGACTAGAAAGAAGTAAGGCGAACATGAAAAAAGAAGCGACATTTGCATTGTGGGACATAAGCGTCCATTGCTGGTAGGCCAAATATTGGATTTCTTCATTAAGCACACCTGTATTGACTGTATTGTCACATCGTTAGGCTAATCTTTTAGTAAAAATAATTAATTTGTTCATTAAAGACAGAGAGAGAGAGAGAGAGCGACCGAGAGGGAGATAGAGAGGGGGTGGGTCGGGGGGTAGAAGTGTTTTATTTATTTTATTTGAACAATTTGAAATTTTAGAATATAATATATAAATAAATTTTTAAAAAATAAATAAATAAGTTAGAGAGGGGGCCGAAGTGGGGGTTTGGAGGGGTTCCTCTTCAAAACAGAGAGAGCTGACAAATGTTTATTGATACTGCCATCAAGTCAACAGTGACACAAATGTTTAAAGATACTGCCATCAAGTCAACAATGACACAAATGCTTATTGATACTGCCATCAAGTCAACAGTGACACAAATGTTTATTGATACTGTCATCAAGTCAACAGTGACACAAACGTTTATTGATACTGCCATCAAGTCAACAGTGACACAAATGTGTATTGATACTGCCATCAAGTCAACAGTGACACAAATGTTTATTGATACTGCCATCAAGTCAACAGTGACACAAATGTTTATTGATACTGCCATCAAGTCAACAATGACACAAATGTTTATTGATACTGCCATCAAGTCAACAGTGACACAAACGTTTATTGATACTGCCATGAAGTCAACAGTGACACAAATGTGTATTGATACTGCCATCAAGTCAACAGTGACACAAATGTTTATTGATACTGCCATCAAGTCAACAGTGACACAAATGTTTATTGATACTGCCATGAAGTCAACAGTGACACAAATCTTTATTGATACTGCCATCAAGTCAACAGTAACAGAAATGTTTATTGATACTGCCATCAAGTCAACAGTGACAAAAATGTTTATTGATACTGTCATCAAGTCAATAGTGACACAAATGTTTATTGATACTGTCATCAAGTCAACAGTGACAGAAATGTTTATTGATACTGCCATGAAGTCTACAGTGACACAAATCTTTATTGATACTGCCATCAAGTCTACAGTGACACAAATGTTTATTGATACTGCCATGAAGTCAACAGTGACAGAAATGTTTACTGATACTGCCATCAAGTCAACAGTGATACAAATGTTCATTGATACTGCCATGAAGTCAACAGTGACAGAAATGTTTATTGATACTGCCATAAAGTCAACAGTGACAGACATGAACTCTACATCACCTATACAAAATCTTCTTCAGTCTTACCGCTGTCAATCATGCCACCACACTCACTGACATTACAAGCAGCATGCAGTTTAAAAAAACAACAACACATAAACTTAGGAAATTCGTTTGAAAGTGATCTTTGAGGAGTGTGGCCTTTAGAACCTCTCTTTGCTGTGGGCAAGCTGTGTGATCAAAAACAGCTTTGACATCAAACATTCAATGCTATTTCTGGAGAAACACTCACGCAAGATTATATTTTTTATTGTTATAATTATAGGTTTTATGACTATTATATACGCTTTCAAACTCCTGATTCCTTTGTAAAGTTGGTAGCATATTATTCCTCACCCTAAGCCATAAAGATGGCTGTGTAAGACATCAACTGGCAATCTAAGGCAATTATGGACAACCCGAGGAAATACATAACCATAACCATAACTGAAATGAGATCTATTAACAACAATGGCGGTGGGTTATCGTCCAAAGTGTACGGTTAGGGTTAGAAAAGAACTTTGCCTTTGATATTGAGATGGTAGCGTATGATATCAACAGGCAAACTTAACCACTGCTAGCCCCCCGCCCCCAACCCACTCCTCCCCAGGACTAAAACTCCATAATGACAGCAGACTATCCAATGTCACTATAACAATGGAACAACTCCATAATGACAGCAGACTATCCAATGTCACTATGACAATGGAACAACTCTATAATGACAGCAGACTATCCAATGTCACTATAACAATGGAACAACTCTATAATGACAGCAGACTATCCAATGTCACTATAACAATGGAACAACTCTATAATGACAGCAGACTATCCAATGTCACTATAACAATGGAACAACTCTATAATGACAGCAGACTATCCAATGTCACTATAACAATGGAACAACTCTATAATGACAGCAGACTATCCAATGTCACTATAACAATGGAACAACTCCATAATGACAGCAGACTATCCAATGTCACTATAACAATGGAACAACTCTATAATGACAGCAGACTATCCAATGTCACTATGACAATGGAACAACTCTATAAGGACAGCAGAATATCCAATGTCACTATAACAATGGAACAACTCCATAATGACAGCAGAATATCCAATGTCACTATAACAGTGGAACAACTCGATAATGACAGCAATGTCACTATAACAATGGAACAACTCCATAATGACAGCAATGTCACTATGACAATGGAACAACTCCATAATGACAGCAGACTATCCAATGTCACTATGACAATGGAACAACTCCATAATGACAGCAATGTCACTATAACAATGGAACAACTCCATAATGACAGCAATGTCACTATGACAATGGAACAACTCCATATTGACAGCAATGTCACTATAACAGTGGAACAACTCCATAATGACAGCAATGTCACTATAACAGTGGAACAACTCCATAATGACAGCAATGTCACTATGACAATGGAACAACTCCATAATGACAGCAATGTCACTATAACAATGGAACAACTCCATAATGACAACAGACTATCCACTGTTACTATAACAATGGAACAACTCCATAATGACAGCAGACTATCCACTGTCACTATAACAATGGAACACGTTGATAATGATAGCAGAATATCCAATGTCACTATAACAATGGAACACGTTGATAATGATAGCAGAATATCCAATGTCACTATAACAATGGAACACGTTGATAATGATAGCAGACTATCCACTGTCACTATAACAATGGAACAACTCCATAATGACTGCAGAATATCCACTGTCACTATGACAATGGAACACGTTGAGTGGAGGAAATGGAAGGCAATGGGGAAGGGGAAGGGGAAGGGTTAGTTGACAACCAAAGACGAATGTTGCACTGTTCAAAAGTACAATCTACGCTAGCTCCATTTTTAAAGGGCCGGGCGACGTTGACAGTAGATCTACATAGTTGCCCCAGACAGAGAGGGTAGTGCGGTATTGTCAGCGAAGACCGCAGCACCAAACCTACCCCATTAAAACACACTCCATGTTTACTCAAACTCGCAAAACGTACCAGCGAGGGAAGTCACTGCAGGCTATAAAT
Source organism: Oncomelania hupensis (assembly GCA_036898135.1). Lineage (NCBI taxonomy): Eukaryota > Metazoa > Mollusca > Gastropoda > Littorinimorpha > Pomatiopsidae > Oncomelania > Oncomelania hupensis. The sequence goes on along the minus strand of JBAHVR010000407.1, from coordinate 97,395 downwards.
AGTAACAAGGGAGATGACTGGCGTGCAAAGTGAGGTAAGAAGGCAACTATACTTTTTCTGTTGGCAGCTACCAAGTGTTTGGACAGTAGTATCGTGTGGCTGGCAAACGGCTTGTCAAGTTCAAAGAAATATTTTTTAAAGTGTTTTTCGGAGAGAGAGAAAGAAAGAGAGAGAGAGACAGACAGACAGACATAGACAGAGAGATAGGTACAAAAAAAAAAGAGAGAGAGAGAGAGAGAGAGAGAGAGAGAGAGAGAGAGAGAGAGAGAGAGAGAGAGAGAGAGAGAGTAACAGAGGCATACGGACATACAGACAGAAAATGAATTAAAATTAATTTTTTTACTGCAGCAGCTGTGGGCGATGCTAACATCATGTAGATGAGACACAACAGAGTGTGCAAAATTTCTGTTGAGAAATCAATGGGTCATTCATTACAATTTGAAAACGTCAATCCTATTACCCACTTACCATAGTGCAGATCTATGCATAATGCTACACTCTTAGCACGGTCCATTGATTGCACAGTTATCTCAAACAATTACACAAATTGACGGAAGCTTTGCTTTGTATGAAACTGGTATCATAATGATAATATAATCAAAGGATATTGGGGGGAGTTGAGGGGGGGGGGGAAGAGGAAGTCGAAGTCACTTCATATTTTCATTGACGTTTTCATTTGTCAGCAATGGGAGGAAAGAGGGATAGTAATTTCCTATTTGTTTATCATGTTGTATGTCCGACGCACTATCCACGCTACTCAGCAGTACAGAAAGGTGTTGGACATCGGCATCAAGCCTGTAAATCCTGGCCTATGGCAATGATAGAGAGGCCTGACCTGTGACATGCAAGACGGACGTTTACATATAATGATACCTACATGCTCACCATGCACGGACACACTACTGCACTCTCTCTCTCTCTCTCTCTCTCTCTCTCTCTCTCTCGCTCTCTCTCTCTCGCTCTCTTTCGCTCTCTCTCGCTCTCTCTCTCTCTCTCTCGCTCTCTCAGATCAAATGATTTAAGACACATCTTTGGATAGACCGCTTAAGGGCAATGATACTGCTGTTACTCGTCGAGTTGCGAAACAATTTACTTTTCATGCTATTCATCAAAGAGATCAGTGGAAGGAAATTTTAATCCTTAAAGTGGCTTGATTCATCGATTGTGGAACATACAGTCATGTTTTCAGCCCATGTTCGATGAACATAATATCGTTCGTTTTCCCCCTCATATGTGTTCCTCTTTAATTACTTGTATAATGCAACTCTTCTCCACTTCCCGTTTTTGTGTACATGTGTCAATGGCCCAAGTTGACCAATAAAATCTCTCTCTTTCTCTCTTTCTCATCATCTCTTTCTTTCTATCTTTCTTTCTTTCTTCTCTCTCTCTCTCTCTCTCTCTCTCTCTCTCTCTCTCTCTCTCTCTCTCTCTCTCTCTCTCTGCTTTCACACTTCTTCCAGCCAGCGTAGTGTTTGGTACAGCTCCACCAACCACAAGCAAGACGACAAGCCACATGTATAGCTCAACAACATTTTTATTTTAATGTTAACGTCTCTTCACATGCATGTAGCATGAAAATTTACATTCTCGTAAACTTTTTTATTCTGGTCATATTCAACCATTTATTGATTATTCCTCTACTATTTGGGATTCTGCTAGTGGCAATGCAATGAAGCCTTTAATTAGAGTTCACAAACGTGCAATTAAACAAATTATTCTTAAACAAAAAATATCTCCAGATGATTATAAACGGATTAATATTCTACCTCTTGCCAACAGACTAAAATTTAATAAAGGGGTTTTCATGCACAAGATCCTTTCTTGCAATGCACCTTCCTATCTTTGTTCTCTTTTTTCCCAAAAAACCAGATCGTCCACAAAATTAAATGTTCCACTTCCAAGAATTGATCTTTTCAAAACTAGTCTAGCTTATTCTGGTTCAACTCTGTGGAATAGCTTTCCTGACGATCTTCGCACTCCAGAATATAAAATTACATCATTTAGAACACGTCTCTTAAAACACATAAAAAATTAAATAAACGTTATTTGTTGTTAAAATTAACAACAATAATATGATTTAATTTTTTTTGTAATTTAAAATATTATTCCATGATGATATTGTTTATTTGTTATTGTTCCATGATGTTAATGTTATAACATTCATTTGTTGTATTTAATAGTTCTTGTTACAAGCCCCAAGGGCAAGATGTAAAAAAGCGCATCCAGCGCTTACTCTTTTACCCTTGCAAAATAAAATTGTTATCTTATCTTATCTTATCTCTCATCCGACTTTGATAAAATTCGGCCTGCAGATAATTGAAAAAGAGGTCAACGGTTCCACTTTCATAATTTGCTTCTACTAGGATAAAACTAAAATAGAACAAGCTTACGAAAATGACCTCTTTTAGAGATGCTGTTTTTAGCTTGGTCTAAGATAATTACATGCATGTGAAGAGACGTTAACATTAAAATAAAAATGTTGTTGAGCTATACATGTGGCTTGTCGTCTTGCTTGTGGTTGGTGGAGCTGTACCAAACACTACGCTGGCTGGAAGAAGTGTGAAAGCAAATGTCGATCCGTACCGTGTGATGCATTCCCTATGTGAGCATAATGATGAACGATGTCAACACCAAACAATAATCATTTATAACCAAAAGACATACTTACCTAAAGTTAACTACAGTTCACGGCAGATGTGATGTCAACACTGAGGAAGTAGTCTGCATGGAAAAAATGCCAGCGTGATGCTGTAAATAGTCTTATCTCTGTCTGTCTGTCTGTCTGTCACTCTGTCACTCTCTCATTCTCTCTCTCCCTCCCCCCTCTCTCTCCCTCCCCCCCCCCTCTCTCTCTCTCTCTCTCTCTCTCTGCACTTCTGTTGTTAAATCTATTTTATATTGGTATTATTCGGCGATGTTTGACTATGTTGTTTTGCTGAATCCACACTATTAATATTTTTAAAAGTTAAAATACGTGCATTCAACATCTTGATTAACTATCTTGGTTCAGTTGTCCTTTAATTTTATTTTGAATTTTCAAATATTCCAGAACGTTTGTTTGATCTTTCTCTCTCTTGCTGTGTAAGACCAAATATTTCACAAACGGAAAGCTAGGAACCGCACGGCATTCCTCATAATCCCAATCTGGCAGTTTTCCTAGATAGCAGCGAAACTTCTTCAACCGGTCCTCAATGAGAAAGCAATCACTCACCTCTTTTTCCAACTCTCCGCTACGGAAATAACATTGATTTTTCTCTTCAACAAACGATGTTTGAGTTTTGGCAACATCGAACAGCCGTAACTGAATTTACTTTTCTTTAGTGCGATTGAACCGAGAGGAGCTGATAGGTGGAATTGTAACTGATGTAGGCCTATTGGTTATCGTGGTTTTGAGCGTCGTCGTCGTCGTCGTTGCCATTATTCCCGTTTTCAACGTCTCCTTGGTCAAAGTATCCAACCTGACATCAACATCACGTGATGACCTATTTGGCAGCGAAGGTCGGTTGATTCGTTCACGCCTGTATCCTTCGCTCAATTGTTTGGGCCGTGAGACGGTGTGCATCACGCAGCAAGTGAGTGCCTTGGCAGGCTTGAGTTAGGTCAGGTGGCGGTCAGCGCCTTGAGCAGATCTTGGAGCTAGAACAGCGCTATGCCACAACACTTTGTATATCACACTCATCACTCTTTGTATATCACACTCATCACTCTTTGTATATCACACTCATGACTCTGTATATCGCACTTATTACTCTTTGTATATCACACTCATGACTCTTTGTATATCACACTCATGACTCTTTGTATATCACACTCATGACTCTTTGTATATCACACTCATGACTCTTGTATATCACACTCATGACTTTTGTATATCACACTCATGACTCTTTGTATATCACACTCATGACTCTTTTTATATCACACTCATGACTCTTTGTATATCACACTCATGACTCCTTCTATATCACACTCATGACTCTTTGTATATCACACTCATCACTCTTTGTATATCACACTCATGACTCTTTGTATATCACACTCATCACTCTTTGTATATCACACTCATGACTCTTTGTATATCACACTCATGACTCTTGTATATCACACTCATGACTTTTGTATATCACACTCATGACTCTTTGTATATCACACTCATGACTCTTTGTATATCACACTCATGACTCTTTGTATATCACACTCATGACTCTTTGTATATCACACTCATGACTCTTTGTATATCACACTCATGACTCTTTGTATATCACACACATGACTCTTTGTATATCACACTCATCACTCTTTTGCTTATCACACTCATCACTCTTTTGTATATCACACTCATCACTCTTTGTAGATCACACTCATCACTCTTTGCATATCACACTCATGACGTGTTACGTTGTTTGGTAGCTCACCACAGCTGTCCGATGGGAATATTGAACAGTGACTAAAGAAGATAAATGATATAGACGAAAGATACAATTAAGGTGACGACGACGGCGACGACGACGACGACGACGATGATGATGATGATGATGATGATGATGATGATGATGATGATGATGATGATCATGATGATCATGATCATGATGATCATGATCATGATGACGATGATGAAGAGGATGAGAATGATAACGGTGAAGAAGACTGTCATAAATTTTATTTAAAATATATTTTGTGCTGTTATTTTTATTTCTTCATATTTTGAGTTTTATAGCTGAACTTGCTATGGTGGTAATGTGTTGTTAACTAATGTTGTGTAACATGATGCTGGACTTTAGGACAGAGCTATGGTGGTAATATGTTGGTAACTAATGTTGTTTACCATGATGCTGGACTTTAGGACAGAGCTATGGTGGTAATGTGTTGGTAACTAATGTTGTTTACCATGATGCTGGACTTTAGGACAGAGCTAGGCCTAAAGGGCCAATCAGCACCTTCAGTAGCACTAGGAGCTGTAAAGTGCGCTATTTAACAACAACTGGGTGGCCAATTATTAGCCTGACCCTTCTAACATTTGGCAATTATGTTACCATTTTGACGTCGCGAAGAAGAGCAAGTTGGGAGCAGTTTACGATTTGACAGTGGCATCACATATCATACTCCAGCAGCGTAAATTCTGCCTCAGATCTTATATACTGATGCTATAGTCTCTGATCAAACTACCAAGGCTTGGCTTTACTAGGAGTCAGCCACCTTCTTTTAGTTGTATTTTATTTGTTAGTATTTCATTTTTTGGGCGATAGTGTAAAACCTCTTCCTTTGCAGAGGAATATCACAGGCAGGACGAAAGAAAATGAACGCTTCAGAATTGATTTGACTTGTGTGTGAATGGTGGTACAGGTATATTATTTCATTGCTACCTTATGACGGCCAGACACCAGCATGGCTTTAATGGTTTTATTCATAGAAAGGAAAGGTGAGGGTGGTGGCGGTAGTGGTGGTGTCGGTAGTCGTCGTCATCGTCGTCCTCGTTCTGTGTGTATGAGAGCAGAAGTGAGAGAGAGAGGGAGAAAGAGAGAGAGAGAGAGAGAGAGAGAGAGAGAGAGAGAGAGAGGGAAATGTGTGTGTGTGAGGGAGGGGGCGGGGGAAGGACTCGTTAGTTTTGCGTGTAATGGTTGACTCATCAACGAGATATATAACAAATGTAAAGGATATGTACATTTAATTTTTTATTTAACATTATTTATGTCTGCTTTGATCTGTGCTTGTGTGTTTGTGTGAGTGTGTGTGTCTCGCGCGCATATGTATTGGCGCGGATGTGTCCAGGCACGTAAAGGTGTCTGTGGTTTTGCATGTAGGATGCCTGTCACATACCCGGATTAGGCCTAAAACGGAGTAAAAATAACGACAAAGGAGAATTGTAAAAGTTGTTTGCCAATCTACTAAAATGCTAAAACTAGCCCCGGCACTGCATTGTTGCCTACCGGATGTATTAGGCCTACGTTGGCCCACATCTGTCCCACAACTGTACCACACTAAGGTCACTACGTGCTGCTCTGACCGCTCGTCTGTCACCTTGGGTTAAAGGGCTACATTGGGGATGGAGGGGACGAGGGAGAGATAGAGAGCGGGGGAGGAGGGAGGTGAGAGAGATGGATAGAGACAGACAGAGACAAAGACAGACAGAGAGAGATGGACAGAGACAGACAGAGACAAACAGAGACACAGAGAGATGGACAGAAACAGACAGAGAGAGAGACAAAGACAGACAGAGACAGACAGAGAAATACCGAGAGAAAGAGAGAGAGAGAGAGAGAGAGAGAGAGAGAGAGAGGAGGAAGAGGAGGAGTAGGAGGAATGTTGTACAGAAATGATGCCGATGGAAAGTACTGCAATTTGTTGACGCGGCTGTTGATTGTGAATGGCAGTGCACATGGAATAGGACGGAATGAAATCTACTCATGGACTAAATATAGATGGACGTCTGTCTGCCTTTCTAGGTCAAAAGACTTCCCCGAAGGCCTCGTTTTGAGTTGGTCGCTGCAATCACTTCCGGTTACGTAGCATTGGTGTGTTTACGTTTTACCTCTCCTGCGAAAATTCGATTTCTGTGCCCTAAAGTGTATCATCTCAAATTGTTCTCTGTATATTTCGGTTGCAGGATGTTTCTAGTTTAAAAATCAGTGTGTATTGTTGGTGTGTGTTATTTCTGCGACCCACAATAATTATTTCTTCTGAAGTCAACGCAGTGCTTTCCGGGAAAATGAGCTACACTAACAGTAACACTGATTCGAGTGCGTCGCTTGTTTCAAAGCCAAAAGGACATCATAGTACAAGTAATGGAACTAAGTGTTGCGTTGTTGGTTGCACTGTTTCTTCCTCAGCATGCAAGAGACTGTCCTTCGTCAGAATTCCAGCCAAAGGAGTGAACGAAACGAAAGAAGTGGAGGGCTGCCTTGCTTGCCAGAATTGATCGACAGGACAAAATCTTCAATCCAGACAAGGCCCGCATATAGGCCTATGTAGTCGGCACTTGGAAAACGAATGCATCAAGCGTGGTATGTGTGTGTTTAATGTGGCTATTATTATAATATATAGTTCTGTTTTATGTGTTGCATAAGCTTTCGTGTAGCAAGGCAATTCGAAACTTCGCTAATTTATTATTTCCCCACCCCATAACTGTGACATACCCACCTGTAGAAACTAGAATTGTTGATTTGTATGTATAGTGTTAGTCCATGTTCGCACTCAGAAGCTGGCGGAATGTCAATAATGATTATTTGGTCAAAATACAAATAACGTACACTCAAAACGTTTCCTTATCATTGTAATTTGTATGCATTCTGTTTCCACGTGCAGGACCTTCAAGCAAATGTACCGGACTGGTTGTTGGGACACTATCCACCCGCTACATGCCTGTGAAGTCAGTTGGGACCCCTCAGCCAACCCCACGGCCTGATCCAGTAAGTGGATATTTTGAGTGATGATAATTAATATTAAAACAATAAAAGAATATTTGTATAGCGTAGCTTCTCAATACTGATATTCAGCGCATCAGTGTTCTCGATTTTGCTTTGCTGTGCACACAAAATTGTGAAACTGAAGCACATATTTTTAAATAATACTATACTGTGCATGGATACTTAGAATTACATTTTCAGTAACATTTGATTATAATTTATAAGAATACACTTTAAAATTTTACTAGGGAGCAGTGTGTTTACAATTTTATACATTGCTAAAGTTGTTTGGTGTTGCACAATACTATGCATTGATGATTTGTCGCTACAAGTACAATGTACAAACAGGATGTCGATCGGGGTCTTCGAAGAACAAAGCTGACCGGAGACCACATCAACCTGACTCCACATTCAGTCATGAATGTCCGCTTGGCAGCCCAGGTCCTGAGTCAGAGTGTTGGCCGCGTGTTGCAGGAGTATGGAGAGGAGGAATGTCAGGAGACTGCCACATTCATTCTGCTAGTGGACCGTTTCTTTGATTGCCTGAATGTGCGGCACCTGCATGAGAGTGACAAAAAAAGGGAAAGAAGACCTCAAGCCTTACACTGATGCGGATGACCCCAGGTTTAACTCCCTGCAGAGAGAGTTCCTCGGCTATCTGGAAGACTGGATGGCGTCTGTAGCTACAAGACCCAACTTCAGTCGTGCTGCTCAGCAGAAGATGCTACTCTCTTATCAAACCCACAAGGGACTGGTTATGACAGTTCATGCCTTTGTCGAGCTGACTCGCTACTTGCTGATACATGGAGTGTCATTTGTGCTGAGCAACCGGTTTTGTCAAGACCCCTTAGAGCAACACTTTGGACGCCACCGAGCCATGGGCAGGACAGCTGAGAACCCGAACCTCTTTGGGTTTGGGCACCAGGAAAATCGCCTCCGCATTGGCCGTCAGATGTCTTTGACTGTGACCCCAAGAGGAAATGTGAGAGAGTCATGTCAGCATGAGCAACCCCCAGTCCCAATCAGCATCAGTCCTCTAAAAAAGAAACCCCGCCATTAAGCAGTGGACTACATGCGTGGATCACCCCAGTGGAATACATATTAATTACTAGTGATGTTCAATCTAGTGTGAATCCTGTACTATGCCCCTACTTCTGTTGTGCAGTTATGCTTCAGGCAAATTTTGTTGCGCAGCATAAGCAAATCTGATTCTACTGGAATATTTGATTATAATATATGATGGACAGTTGTTTCATTCACAGCTTTTTGGCCAGTGCATTAAGTTTGTTCGAACATTTTAGTTTTTTTTTTTTTTAAATCCAAGAGAAAGTCTTGAATGTGATTGACTCAGACAGCGAACACTCGTCTTGCTTTTTGAAAATTATGTACCTTTCATTCATCATTTGCTTGTGGTTTTGTGTGATTTATAGACACACAATATTACACAAATACACATCAGAGGAAATCCCAACAATACTAGTAACAATAGATAAATAAATAAATAAATAAATGGATTACATTAGAAGTGTGCGGTGGGTGTGCAGTGAAGGGAAGAGGGAGGGTTAAGACAGAAGAGAGAAGACGTACAAGTTAATTAATTAGTGAACATTATTTATACAACAATAATGGAGGCATGAAGTTTTCTTGCTTTATTAATAATGTATACATTACTTCAAGAATATATATATGTATGTTTGTGTATGATGTGTGTGCGTGTGTAAGTGTATGTGAATAAGCTTACCATGTGTGTGTGTGTGGATGTGTATGTGCGGGGGAGAGAGAGACTGTATTTAGCTACAGTTATACTGTGGGAAGGGTGTTCTAATGTCTTGTTGTATTATTATTTTCTTTTGCCATGTATGCACTGTGACACAACAAATTTTCCCATATTTTTGTGGAATAAAGATTTCTTGACTTGACTTGAGTGACAAACAATTTTATTTGTTTCCTGCTTTGAATGGATGATACATGATGTGCTTATTTGAACTTTGAAGTGGTTGAATATTATATTTATATCTTTGGGTAACTATTTTTTTTCCAAAATTAATGTTTCTGAAGGCAAAACAGTCCTATTAGCTGTTGCTGTGTTATCCATTGAAATTGATATTCTGTGGTTACCTTTGTCAGTACTGTAATAGCAGTGTCATTTACTTTCATTAATGCTACTAGATGTACAGCATCAATATTACATATATAGTTGTATTTGTAGTTCATGAAATGCAGTCTGAAAATTGTTTTGTAAAGAATGTGTAAAGAGGGTGGACTGCTTTGCCTTGAAAAAGTGTTGATCTTATAAATAATGGCCTTGCAAATGTTATTGTGTGTCATGAGATTGTCTGTGAAACAGTTGCTAGGCCAGTGTTAGTGCATTGCAGTTCTGGACACACTTAAAAAGCAACACCTTAGATTTGTGTGATGTGTTTGCATGAACATTTTTATGACTCCCATGCAATAGCAATGTGAGTCTAGGTATTCACACAAAATATTTTTTTCAGATTATCACAAATCTGCGCGAGATAAGTCCTAGATACTAGATAGTGTAAAAGTTCACATTTTTCTCAAGTTAGTAATAATAAACTTATGATTCTTTGAAACATAATAGATATCAATGAGACACACCAACCATGCAAATTTGGTCAACCTCACTTAAAGGTCAAGGTCACAGGGTCAACAAATGTTAGTAAAAAATTGAACCATTTTCACTAAAGTTAATGTTTTTCTCAAGTTATTAATAATGGACTTATGATGCATGAAAGGTATCAACAAGACACACCAACTGGGCTAGTTTGGCCAACCTCACTTGAAGATCAAGGTCAGTGGTGCTGTCCAAAGTCAATGTAAGATTATGTGGTTTCTTAGTGACGTTGACCCCAAACTCTGAGGAATACAAAGTTCAAACTTGTATGTAGAGATCTTAGATTGATCGTTCATATATGTTCCGATTTTACGTTGATCTAAGATCATTTTATATTTACGAAAATTGTCAAAATGTGTGATTGTTCAGTGGAATGTCTGTATTTGACTCACATTGTACATCAACATTGTACATATCAACATTATAATTTAATAATACATGAGCTTCAAAGGTCATGTGATGGTGAAGGTCAGCCCAGAATTAAAGTGATAGTTTATACAAGCTCACCCATGTTTTGCTCTTAGCTAACTTCTGTTTCTTGCCTGATGAGAACTCTTGCACACCGCATGCATGCAGAACAACAAACCATCCTGTATATATTCATTGTCATATTCTTGTTCATATTTTTCAAAAGAGACACACAATAGCACACAATTACACACAGCACTGAGATTGTACATGCACATCAAAAAAGCTCAATAGATACAAAAATTAGCATTACAACCAATAAATTGCAGCTTGTCTTTTTAAAAGGAGGATAAAGAATAGAAAACATGCATACACAAACATTACTTGACAGCTGCCTGGAAATTCCAACTTAAACAACATAACACAGTCATGTATAATGAGCACTGAACACCATGTAAACACATTGACTGAAGAAATAAGACCACTCACTTTGGACACACAGAAAGTAAATTACCACTGACAAGAAATCATAGCTGCAAATCTTATATAATTTATATAGATAGATAGATAGATAGATAGATAGATAGATAGATAGATAGATAGATAGATAGATAGATAGATAGATAGATAGATAGATAGATAGATAGATAGATAGATAGATAGATAGATAGACATATATTAGACCGCAAAGGCTGTGACCGCTGCGGCAGCATAGCATCATTCAGAGAAAGAGTTTTGAGCCTTCAGGGTCTTGCTTTTGGACAGCAGTTTTGCTTGCTTTGCACTTCAATCTCTCCAAAAACAGCTTGCAATCATGGTGGACACGAATTTTGCAGTAAAGCTGTGATATTTTAATAAAAATAAACAGTTTCTTCTCTTCCGTGCAACATGCATTGTATGTTGCTGAATAAAATGCAGATGTTAGTGTCTCATCAGCTGCACATTCCTCCACAAATTCTGTCAGCGTCAAGTGTGCCTTTTCATGCAACACGCAAGCTCTCTGGGCCTCCATTTCAAGCAGCTGAAAAAAATGTTGAGCTGAAGTCTTCAGAAAGACCAGTCCCTCTATTCAAAGTCTTCAACCGACAGTCGCTGTTTTTACTCAGTTCATCATTGACATCACAAAGTTCAGAAAGGCAATCTAGCATTGCCTTTTTCTTTTCAGTGTCTTGTAGACTCGCTGCTTTCTTTCTAAGTTTGGTGACAATACTGCCACCAATATAAGCAACAATGTCTTTGGTGTCCTCTTGCAGCTGAAAACACTGGCGGTCTTTCTCCGCAGAATCTTGAGCCAGAGGGTAGGCCTCGTCCAGCAGGACTTCAAACACATGCATGCACAGCCATGTTGATGTTGCTGGTGCACCGGTCCATCCTGTAACTTTGCCCATATGCTGAGTGTATGAGTGCTAGTATTTCCTCCATGCCTGCTCTCTGCAGCTGTGTATGAACTTGCCATTCGCAGCAAGGCAGTTGTTGAGAAATTGCACCTTCTCTAATACAGCAGGCCCTGAAAAGAAAAAAAACAACACACAAACTAAATTAGAAATCATACCAATTGCCTAAACAGACATACTCAATGTTGAATACCATTTGAATTTGATTCATACAAAATATTTCTGAGTAAATTTGTTTACAAAGCAAATAATATAAGAATAGATGCTGAAAACTCACTTGATACAGTCTTGAAGAATGGCCTCGCAGAAACTGAAATACAGCTGTCAGCCAAAGACGAACAAGCCCCTTCCACCATTTCCAGGCTTATCTGCACACAACACAAATGAAAACAAATAATAAGGTTTTATAAAACAACGGAAGTGAATTATTGAGTGTTACACTACTAAAAGCTATACATTGTACGATAAATTGTGCTGCTATCACAAAAAATGTTGTTTACTCACTTGTTGTTCAAATTAAAAGAAATTAGGAAAAAAATGTTAACAGGCAATTATTACTAAATTACCTTGTGCTTTGCAGGCTAAGGCACACCAAATCAACTGTTTGGGAGGCAACGCCCAAATCAAAAAGTTCATCTTCTTCCTAAAAAATATAAGAAAGAAAATATTAGAAATTAATAAAATTATACAAGGAAATAATTTTTTTTTTATGCAATAGGTGCTAACCATGTACAATCTACCACAATCATTTACGCACGGGTAATCGCTGTAAACCTACTGTTGCTGTGTGTGTGATTGTCCAGACTGTACGAAAACACAATTAAAACTGAGTGAAACTTAAAGGAAACAAAAGAACAGAGCTCCAAATCAACAAGATTATTAAAAAAAAAAACACGACACAAATCTATCTACAACTATCCAAAACGTTTGTCACAAAATATTTGATGTTTAAAAATCAAAGCGAAGCATCGGTTTTAGCATCATCAATGGACCATGCCCGGTTTTGGGCTAGTTTCAATAGCTTGACAAAAATGCTTCGTTTTGTGGGATAAAGTAAAAGCAGCAGCAGCTGTTCTATTGCTGGTGGTGCCTGAAACACCTATTAATGCAGTCATACTCGCAGATTATGGATGAAATAAGTACAGCTGAAATAATTACGTGTTTCACTTACCACGGTTGTTCGCTCGATATAAGACGCCATTATTGCAAGCAGACGAACCGGAAGTAAACGCAGCGCTCGGCATCTGCCTTGGCTTGTGAGCGGACTTTCTAGTCATAGACTGCACAGCGCAGCGGAGAGACAGACGTCCATGTATATTTAGTCCATGAATCTACTGGAGACTATAAAGTACACCCAAATCAACTCCGTCGCCCCAAAATATATGTTTAAAATAAATACGTTTAAAAAAAATCTCAATGAACTATAAATAAATACATACTTAAATTAATAAAAAGGTAGAGACGTTCCCGTAACTTTTGGGTCGTTGGGTAAAGAAGCGTATGGGACCTCCCTTTTTCCAAGGCCAGCTTAATGAGGGCGGTGCCTATCTCCTCTCCATCTCTGCTTTACCTTACCCTGTTCTAAACAGAGCCAGCTACCCGTTCACAGTTCTAACGAGAGCCAAGTACCCGTTCACAGCTGTTCTAACGAGAGCCAAGTACCCGTTCACAGCTGTTCTAAACACAGCCAAATACCCGTTTCACAGCTGTTCTAAAGAGAGCCAAGTGCCCGCTCACCGCTGTTCTAAACACAGCCAAGTACCCGTTCACAGCTGTTCTAAACACAATCAAGTACCCGTTCACAGCTGTTCTAAACACAGTCAAGTACCCGTTCACAGCTGTTCTAAAGAGAGCCAAGTGCCCGCTCACAGCTGTTCTAAACACAGCCAAGTACCCGTTCACAGCTGTTTTAAAGAGAGCCATGTACCCGTTCACAGCTGTTCTAAAGTGAGCCAAGTTCCCGTTCACAGCTGTTCTAAAGAGAGCCAAGTACCCGTTCACAGCTGTTCTAAAGAGAGCCAGGTAACCGTTCACAGCTGTTCTAAAGAGAGCCAAGTACCCGTTCACAGCTGTTCTAAAGAGAGCCAGGTACCCATTCACAGCTGTTCTACACAGAGCCAGGTACCCGTTCACAGCTGTTCTACACAGAGCCAGGTACCCATTTACAGCTGTTCTAAAGAGATCCAGGTACCCATTCACAGCTGTTCTAAAGAGATCCAGATACCCATTCACAGCTGTTCTAAAGAGAGCCAGGTAACCGTTCACAGCTGTTCTAAAGAGAGCCAAGTACCCGTTCACAGCTGTTCTACACAGAGCCAGGTACCCGTTCACAGCTGTTCTACACAGAGCCAGGTACCCGTTCACAGCTGTTCTACACAGAGCCAGGTACCCATTTACAGCTGTTCTAAACAGAGCCAGGTACCCATTCACAGCTGTTCTAAACAGAGCCAGGTACTCATTGACAGCTGTTCTAAACAGAGCCATGTACTCATTGACAGCTGTTCTACACAAAGCCAGGTACTCATTCACAGCTGTTCTAAACACAGCCAGGTACTCATTCACAGCTGTTCTAAACAGAGCCAGGTACCCATTCACGGCTGTTCTAAACAGAGCCAGGTACCCATTCACAGCTGTTCTACACAGAGCCAGGTACCCACTGACAGCTGTTCTAAACAGAGCCAGGTACTCATTGACAGCTGTTCTAAACAGAGCCAGGTACTCATTGACAGCTGTTCTAAACAAAGCCATGTACTCATTCACAGCTGTTCTAAACAGAGCCATGTACCCATTCACAGCTGTTCTAAACAGAGCCATGTACTCATTGACAGCTGTTCTAAACAGAGCCAGGTACTCATTGACAGCTGTTCTAAACAGAGCCAGGTACTCATTGACAGCTGTTCTAAACAGAGCCAGGTACTCATTCACAGCTGTTCTAAACAGAGCCATGTACTCATTCACAACTGTTCTAAACAGAGCCATGTACCCATTGACAGCTGTTCTAAACAGAGCCAGGTACCCATTGACAGCTGTTCTAAACACAGCCAGGTACCCATTGACAGCTGTTCTAAACAGAGCCAGGTACCCATTGACAGCTGTTCTAAACACAGCCAGGTACCCATTGACAGCTGTTCTAAACAGAGCCAGCTACCCATTCACAGCTGTTCTACACAGAGCCAGGTACTCATTCACAGCTGTTCTGAACAGAGCCATGTACTTATTGACAGCTGTTCTAAACAGAGCCATGTACCCATTGACAGCTGTTCTAAACAGAGCCATGTACTCATTGACAGCTGTTCTAAACAGAGCCATGTACCCATTGACAGCTGTTCTAAACAAAGCCATGTACCCATTGACAGCTGTTCTAAACAGAGCCATGTACCCATTGACAGCTGTTCTAAACAGAGCCATGTACCCATTGACAGCTGTTCTAAACAGAGCCATGTACCCATTGACAGCTGTTCTAAACAGAGCCATGTACCCATTTACAGCTGTTCTAAACAAAGCCATGTACCCATTTACAGCTGGGTGGACTGGAGGGGAGAGGATGATCAGCGTGGTCGTGCACATGTTTCATGTGTCGCTTCAGGCTTTCCATTGCGTGGTCACCCGGCCAGATACTAATACTAATCCTAATCCACCCTAATCCTTTCAGACGTTCCATAAATAAATAAATAAATAAATTATCAAACAAGCGCACTAGGAATACACGTTTTTTTATATTCCTAATTAACCAGCTAAGTACTTGATTGTTAATTAATAAAAGAAGGTTTGTTGAAGTTGACAATAACAAATAAAATAAGTAAAACATCGTCAACCAAATGCCAAAACCTCCACCACCCTTACCCTCAACCACCCCAAACACCAACCCTTACTAATCATCCACATTACTGTTGGCTTCAACTGGCTGTAGCAAAACAGCGCCATCTATTGTTGGTGTAATCTTTACCTTTTGTTCAACAGGAAATACCGACAGTCCACCCTCGTCCAAGCCTCCATAACATCGCACACAGCGTGCGTGGGAGGAATGATGAACGTGGGAGGAGGGGTCGGTGTTATGTTGGATCACACCACATACTGCAGCAACGGCAGCGCCTTCAGGTGGTCATGACCAAGCCCACAGTCTTTCTTTTCACCTCTTGGCTAATCTCTTTAAAAACACGCGTAGTGACGCCTTCTTTTATTCAAAGAGAGATAGTATTTTACCACACACATGCAAATGCCTCAAATAACGTAGTAATACTTTAGTTCAAAAACAGCTTTGACTACTTTCTTTTGTTGAATTTAATGATTGAAGGGGAGCGGCTTATTTCGACCTGTATGAGATGTTGGGGAGGCCTTAGCACGGTGGATAAGACTTTTTCACAACACAGGAACAACGGTGTCATTCAACACAGATACAAAGGTGTCATCCAACACAGGAACAACACTGTCATCCAACACAGGAACAACAGTGTCATCCAACACAGGAACAACACTGTCATCCAACACAGGAACAACACTGTCATCCAACACAGGAACAACACTGTCATCCAACACAGGAACAACAATGACATCCAACACAGGAAAGGTGGAGCGAGGAACAAGGTGTAAGGTGTTACTGACTGAACTATTGAAGCCTGCACAATGATGAAACAACTGGCAGTCCTCACAAACTTACATCATAAGCACTTGTTTACTTTCCCCTAACAGTTGACAGTGATTAGTGCTTGATGTCCTTTATTGTTAAACTTGGCCAGTATTTTACACTTGATTAAGGTTTGTTATAAAACCCAAAATGTGTGCCTTTACCATGACAGTTAGTAGCTTTGTATTTCTTCCTTTAAAAGTCCACAGTGAGTGAAGAGGACGCGAGGTGGGATGTGGACAGTTACAGTAACCATGGACACCTCCCACAGTAACCATGACACTTAGTCTCTATACCTCCCACAGTAACCATGGACATCCACAGTAACCATGGACACCCACAGTAACCATGGACACTCACAGTAACCATGGACACTCACAGTAACCATGGACACCCACAGTAACCATGGGCACTCAGAGTAACCATGGACACCCACAGTAACCATGGACACCCACAGTAATCACGGACACTCACAGTAACCATGGACACCCACAGTAACCATGGACACCCACAGTAACCATGGACACCCAGTCTCTATACCTCCCACAGTAACCATGGACACCCAGTCTCTATACCTCCCACAGTAACCATGGACACCCACAGTAACCATGGACACCCACAGTAACCATGGACACCCACAGTAATTACGGACACACACAGTAATTAAGGACGCCCACAGTAACCATGGACACCCACAGTAACCATGGACACCCACAGTAACCATGGACACCCACAGTAACCATGGACACCCACAGTAACCATGGACACTCACAGTAACCATGGACACCCACAGTAACCATGGACACCCACAGTAACCATGGACACCCACAGTAACCATGGACATGGACACTCACAGTAACCATGGACACCCACAGTAACCATGGACACCCACAGTAACCATGGACACCCACAGTAACCATGGACACTCACAGTAACCATGGACGCCCAGTCTCTATACCTCCCACTCACTCCTGACAAGTGTTGACATTTCCGTAGTGTTATGCATGAACCTCTCCTAAATAAAACAATAGCCGTAGACAATAGCAGTGGTGGCAGTTTAGAAGGCGTTGTAGGCAATGGTTTGGTCCCCGACTTCCGGTGGTGTAACTGTATACATCGCAATGCTTGATGGCGTTTTTAGCTGAAATGACCAAGGCATCAAATATATATATGACAATGAGTCTGCTTGTGTTTGCTGTTGTTGCACTGTTTGCACATTAACAGATGATATAGTGGGCAATCGTTGCTCAAGCCGACCGCTAAACTATAAACTTTAGGCGTCCCTTCCGTGTTTTGTACACAAACAGCTGTACCTACTCGACACACTGTCGCTGCAGCGCTATATTCAGAACCACATTTGATGCTTTTAATAAGGACAACAACGGATGAATATAATTATGGTGATGTATAACAACTTTTGACAGAGATCATTGTTTGGCTTCATCTAATTTTTGTGGAGGGGCAACACTCACTGTGAATGCAAAAACGTATCGGTGGCGCTGAAATGTATGACCTCGGGGCCCTTTGACCGATGGAACCTCTGTCTCTTCTCTTGCGTCTTACTGTGGAACCTCTCTCTCTTTCTTCCGCCTCACCATGCCCCCCCTTTCACCAACCCCTTCCTGTAATGACCTTCTCAACACCCCCCGCTCTTACAAAGTATGGATTGATGATCATTGGCTAATTGTACAGTATAGGGTAAAGAACTTTGTTTTAAAACTGACTGGAGTGTTTGTGAGCACAGTAAGTGATAGTTACATGGGGGTACTACGGTCACAAAATCCTCATTACGCTCTCTCTCCTCAGTCACCCGACTCATTAATCAAGGTACAAGTCTATGTGCTCTTGTCTGTATGTGGAACCATCTGTATGTGTGACCTGCATCCCTGTGTCAATTGAACCATGGGATGCAGGTATCGCTATACGTCACTGTCAGTATGAATTAGTAATATCACCAATCGTTTATATAGCGCAGTTTTCGAAAGGACTCGGTGCGCATCCGTTCATTTTTAAGCCTGTAAGACAGTTATTTATCAATTGCCGATTCAGTCCCGATGCTTGAATCTTGATAAGTGTAACTCGAATTCGTTTATCCACGCAGCCTGTTCACTCAGCAACAAGGCAGGAGTCGTCGTATAAAGTTGTCCAACTTTATTGAGCAAACATCAACAACTGCATACAAGATCGCTTTCCGAAAATCACAACAAAATCATCCTTACAAGCAGACAGTGCATTACTTATTTTACCTTTCTGCAATATTCCAGCATGATGCAATAACACTCAATCAAAATAAAACTCGTCACCGGAACTATGCACTGTCTTACATCATATAATGTTTAGATTGGACCAGCTTTTTACTCGTAAAGTTTAGAAGCTTCGATCGATAATAAACAAGTAATTCCAGAAAATTCTCAACAATATCAACCGACGAAAATTATCAACATTATACAAAGCTTCTTCTAGCAACAACGCAAAATGAAATCAAAGGTAAATACACTCTATTATTGCGTGCTTTGCAAAACAAAATGAACGGATCTATCGTGCGCGTCTCAAACGTAACAGTGTCTGAACGCGTTCCATTGTTTATGTGTTGCTTCGTCTGCCGCATTCCCATTGCTGATGTTTCTATTTCATTGTTGAATGTGTGTCATGTCACTATGACTGAGATTTATATGTCACGGTTGAATGTGTGCCATGTCGCTATGACTAAGGTTTTTATGTCACGGTTGAATGTGTGCCATGTCACTATGACTGAGGTTTATATGTCAATGTTGAATGTGTGCCATGTCGCTATGACTAAAGTTTATGTTCCACTGTTGAATGTGTACCGTGTGACTTCCTATTGCTACGAAGGTGCGGCTGAATATTACCAGAAGTTGAATCTTTCCTAAGTTTTGCTATAAAAGTATAATTAGTATCCAGACGTTACCGCACACAAACAGTGAGTGCCACATACAGATAGAGACACATAAACATGTGCGTGTGTATATGTGGCCATCCATCAAGCAGCATCTACCATTGGGTGAAATTTTAGAACGCTGCGCCAGCCAATCACATCGTTCAATGTGTTCCAGGGGCATCAATCTTGTCAAGACTTCCTCTGACACGAGGCAAGGAGGACATGAACGTACGGCAGGAGAACTTCTTACTTGAGGAACTTTTTATTGAACATAGGATTAATTACTTCCTACGCAGAAGTCAATGTTAGATTTTACAACAACAACAAAAAACACACTTTTACCGTGCATTCTATCTGGAGTGTTGGATTTTAGTATTGCAACCAATGTAGCAAGAAGGGAAGACGAAAGAGGGACTGGAGACAGAGAGTGCGAGAGAGAGAGAGAGAGAGAGAGAGAGAGAGAGAGAGAGAGAGAGAGAGAGAGAGAGAGAGAGAGAAAGAGAAAGAAAGAGAGAGAGAGAAAGATGGGAGGGACTGAAGACAGAGAGAGAGTGCGAGAGAGAGAGAGAGAGAGAGAGAGAGAGAGAGAGATTTAGTTTTGAGGTGTTTTACAGAGAGAGATATTTAGTTTTGGGAGTGTTTTTTTTTTTTTTTGAGAGAAAGAGATATTTAGTTTTGAGGTGGAAAAATCTGTGTATTAGTCAGTTTAGTACAGATAGTGGTAAATTGTTTTGGTAAACAGTAGCCTAGATGTTAGTCTGTGGTATTTTGTACAACCACTTCCTAGCCTAGATGTTAGTCTGTGGTATTTTGTACAACCACTTCCTAGCCTAGATGTTAGTCTGTGGTATTTTGTACAACCACTTCCTAGCCTAGATGTTAGTCTGTGGTATTTTGTACAACCACTTCCTAGCCTACTTGTAGTACAATGAACAAAGCAAGGCAAACTCTGGACGCCCCAGATAATGAGACTGGGTATTGTTGATGTACCCATGATGTACCGTTATTGTATCGTCATTAACTGCCGTAATTCCTTCTGTGCAAACGTAGTTTTAGGGTCAAAGTGTTTTGCTATTGACATCGCTATAGATTTCAACTGCCCATTGCTCATGGTCTATTTTATCTGCCTGTTTTACCTGTGGTATTTTACCTGTTGTATTTCACCTGTTGTATTTTACCTGCCTGTTTTAACTGATGTATTACCTCGCTGCTTTCAATCGCCATTCTTTGAAATCTCTGTCTTGGTGTCGCAATTTCAGCAGTTGTGTGATTTGATGGCAGAAGTATTAGCTTGGTTTTCCTTCCTTCATTATTTGTGATGTCTTTGTATACTGGTCTGTATGTACATACTGGTCTTTGTATACTGGTCTTCCTGTACTGGTCTGTATGTACATACTGGTCTTTGTATACTGGTCTTCCTGTACTGGTCTGTATGTACATACTGGTCTTTGTATACTGGTCTTCCTTACTGGTCTGTATGTACATACTGATCTTTGTATACTGGTCTTCCTGTACTGGTCTGTATGTACATACTGGTCTTTGTATACTGGTCTTCCTGTACTGGTCTGTATGTACATACTGGTCTTTGTATAATAGTCTTCCTGTACTGGTCTGTATGTACATACTGGTCTTTGTATACTGGTCTTCCTGTACTGGTCTGTATGTACATACTGGTCTTTGTATACTGGTCTTCCTGTACTGGTCTGTATGTACATACTGGTCTTTGTATTCGGGTCTTCCTGTACTGGTCTGTATGTACATACTGGTATTTGTATGCTGGTCTTTGTATTGCGGTCTTCTTATTCTGGCCTCCGTATGCTTGTAGTTGTATGCTGGTCTCTGTATGCTTGTATTTATATGGTGGTCTTTGTATGGCGGTGGTCTAAGGCGTTTGTGACTTTTGCATGTTCATTACATCCGGGCCTCTGTTACTGTGGCAACAATGCAATTTTCTAGGTAAATCATTGCTATACAATATAAACAACATCCTTGGTACCCTGGCACTTTTAAATTACCGTCGATTTGTACTTTACGTTTGTTTGTACACTGTTCCGTCTTGTAAAAAATTATAGACAAATTATGGATTTGTGTTTTCACCTTGTCAGCTTGCTTTCTGTTAAATGGAAATTGCTAACGACCAACCAATCTCTCAACACTCACAACAATTTCATTTTCCAGATTTGAGTGGGTGCATTCAAATGGTCATAGTTTGCAGATAGCGAAAAGACGGGTAGAGTGATAATAGTTTCCTTGGAAACTCAAAAACGGTGCCACTGTCACAGTCATTGCCAGTCTGTCTGTCCACTGGTCAGTCTCCAGAATGTATTTTCAGAATGTCCACTAATTTTGTAGGAATAGGAAATAGGTGTCGGTCAACAAGGTCATAGTCATGTTTGTCTGCCAGATGGTCTAGTCTGTCTTGGAAGTGCATTATAAAATAAAGTCTTACCTTATTTGGTCTAGAAGCAAGAATATTATTTACTTTCGACTCGGGCAACTTCTCGGGGTTCTCTCCGGGTACTCCGGTTTGCCCTCCCAGCAAAATTTCAAAACCACAACTAATATTATATAGGATGGGTTTGGGCGCGCTACAGGCTGCGACTATGCCTTCCCCAGGGGAGGCGGCCCAGAATTTCCAGATAAAAAGGTACAATAAAGTTTTTTTTTTAAATCCACCCACAAAAATCCAAATAAATAAGTCAAAGGTGTCAGGCATTGTAATAATAATTAATCTGACTTCTGGTTGTTGAAGATTAGGGACAGAACAACTCGCTGGTATTCTACTGATTGTCATCTATTCTTGTGTTGGGCCGGAAAACATCTTGCTAGCTGCATAGAGCGCGTGGCCAAATGAAATGTCCTACAGCAACCAACAGCTTGATGAAGCTGAAGAGAAGAAACAAACGGCCTGCCGACGTCTTGAAATCACGTGAGCAAATGTCATCCGGACTCGCGATTTTAACAGTCTCTAACAGCGCATTGATCCGCCAGCAAACAACGCTCCACTCCAAAAAGTCTCAAATGGCCCAGTCATTTTCCTATCTCTTCAACAAAAGAGCGCAAGAAGCAGAAGCGGTGTGGCGCGGTGCACATAGAAATGACGTCACGGTCGATGTCGATGGCCAACGTTATTGAGCGATGATTGTCGTCTTAGGTTTAAAGTCACGCAGTCACCCAACATGTGCCTTCATCCAGCTACCCAACATGTGTCTTCATCCAGCTACCCAACATGTGCCTTCATCCAGCTACCCAACATGTGTCTTTATCCAGCTACCCCAAACATGTGTCTTCATCCAGCTACCCAACATATGCCTTCATCCAGTTACCCAATATGTGTCTTCATCCAGCTACCCAACAGGTGTCTTCATCCAGCCACCCAACATATGCCTTCGTCCAGCCTGTTAACCTTTAAAACGAGGTCGATATCATCGCCACAAATATATAATATCCTTGTGTAATGGTTTTTTTTTTGGCAATGTAGCTTTTTCTGCCTCTGGAACAATAGAGTTTAACATGAAAAGAACGGATCACTTTGACCCAATGATGTTTCTGGGATGAAACTTGAGAAGAAGAAGAAGAAGAAGAAGAAGAAGAAGAAGAAGAAGAAGAAGAAGAAGAAGAAGAAGAAGAAGAAAGAAAGAAAGAAAGAAAGAAAGAAAGAAAGAAAGAAAGAAAGAAAGAAAGAAAGAAGAAGTAGAATAAGAAGAAAAAGAAGAAGAAGAAGAAGAAGAAGAAGAAGAAGAAGAAGAAGAAGAAGAAGAAGAAGAAGAAGAAGAAGAAGAAGAAGAAGGGGAAGATTTGCATGCTTTAGAATGTTTCTTCCGTGTGACACCCGCTAGCTGTGCTGTGACTGGTCAGTGGTTGTGACTTGAACAGTATTGCAATGTCTAGAACTGAATGGCTTTGCTTGCTTCAACAGAAGTCAGCAAGAGCTCCACCATCACTTGTTACCTGACGCATGAAATTTGCTCAGCAAAACGCAGTACGCCGAGGTCAACAGAAGAAGAAGGCAAGTCAGTGTCTTTTAACCAGAAATGGAATTAAACCCAGAGCTGCTGGCATTGTAATGAGTTTGACATGAAAAGAACGGATCACGTTGACCCACGTTGTGCGATGACTTCAGAAATGTTAATAGGATGATCTACACACACCACTTATTTAAAGCGGTTTCCTATCCTATCCTATCCTGTCCCGTAACCCGAAGGTCGTAGGGGCACCACAGATGATCGTTTAACCAGCATACTCCATCTTTCTCTGTCCTCAGCAGCCCTGATGGCTTCGCTCAGTGTCAAACCAGTCCATTCTCGAATGTTGTCCTCCCACCTCTTTTTCGGTCTCCCTTTTCTTCTACCTCCTTGCACTGTGCCTTGCAGAATAGTCTTTGCAAGGCCTGATGATCTGGTGACGTGGCCATACCACCGAAGTTTCCGTTTCTTCACCACTGTTAGCAGGTCATCATGTTGTCCAATAGCTTGTGTGATGGTCTGTCGGACTTCGTCGTTGGTGATGTGTTGGGTATAGGAAATGCCCAGAAGTCTTCTGTAGCACCTCATCTCCATGCTTTGTATTCTTCGTTGGAGATCTGCTGTGAGGGTCCATGCTTCGCAAGCATATAGGAAGATGGAGATGACAAGGGAGCGCAGCAGTCTTACTTTGGAATGTAGACTGATGGTCCTGTCTTTCCAAATGGGCTTCAACCTTGTCAGGGCAGCAGTTGTTTGTGCGATCCTGGAGAGGACTTCCTGTCGGGACCCATTGTCTGATACAATGGCTCCTAAATATTTGAAGCTATGCACTGTGTCGAGGGATTGGCCTTGGACTTTGATGTCCGTATTGATGCCATTGGTGTTGTTGGTCATCATTTTGGTCTTCTCTGCACTTATTTCCATTCCATAGGCTTTGGAGGTGGTGTCAAGCCTCTGTACCAGCTGTTCAAGTTCTTGTTCCTCTCCAGCCAATCCATCAATGTCATCTGCAAAACGAAGATTGGAGATTGCTCTACCCCCTATGCTGACTGTGCCTTCATGGTCTGCAAGAGCATCCGAAATGATACGCTCTAGGAAGATGTTGAAGAGTGTTGGAGAGAGTAGGCATCCTTGACGCACACCGATTGTTGTTCTGAACCAATTCCCGATGGCTCTGTTGTGGAGGACTGCACTGGTAGCCTTGTCATACAGGCTTTTGATGACTTCAATAATTTTTGGGCTGATGTTGTACACTTTCATTGTTGCCCATAGAGCTGCATGCCAGACTCGGTCAAACGCCTTCTTGAAGTCTATGAACACATGATATAGATGTTGTTGGTGCTGTAGGTATTTCTCACACACACCACTTATTTAAAGCGGTTTAAATTACGAAATAAAACTAGAAATAATTCAACAAAGAAAGAGAAGATGAAAAATCCCCACATTTTTAAGCGATTAAGAAGGTGAATCATGGATCAAAACAATGTCCAAACTTCAGAACGTTTGACAATCATCACGAGGACCTGCTTGATTTAAATCGTCATTTATTTCTCGGCTTTTCATTTTAAATCAAGAGTCTTAAGCCAGTCAACACTGCGGTCCGAATGCGGTGAAAACCAAACAGAAATTTATTTACATTTATTTGAATCTGTAGTGGCTGAATGTCAACATGTTTCCTCTGTGATGAGAATCAAACAGAAATTTATTTATGGAAGTGTTCGGGATGAACAGGGACCCCCTTCAGGCCGACCTGGCAAGACGTCCAAAATAGGTCAGCCACACTGATAGACTTAGGCGGATTATTAGAGACAAACTAGGTCACACATTACAGACAAAGCTGGCGAAGCTCCAACAGTGCAGGATATGTAGTGTTTAGAAAGTGTCCCCAGCCTTCAAAGCCAAGAATTAATTATTTATTCAGGGTGACCCCATTGACCTGACCTAACCTGACCTGGTCTACTTTTACTGCATTCCTCTTCCTGTGTCAAACTGTGTTTGAACAAGAATTAGTGAGATAGAGGAGTTGTGGGGAAGGGGTTGGAGAGGAAGTGGTAGTAGTAGTAGTAGTAGTAGTAGTAGTAGTAGTAGTAGTAGTAGTAGTAGTAGTAGTAGTAGTAGTAGTAGTAGTAGTAGTAGTAACCCTTGAAGAATAGAGTCTATTACTTATATAATTTATCTCCACGTGTGTATGTCTGTGCGTGTATGATGTATGCTGGTGTGTGTATATGGTGTATGCTGGTGTGTGTATATGGTGTATGCTGGTGTGTATATGGTGTATGCTGGTGTGTGTTTGATGTTTGCTGGTGTGTGTATGGTGTATGCTGGTGAGTGTATGTATGGTGTATGCTTGTGTGTGTATGATGTATGCTGGTGTGTGTATATGGTATATGCTTGTATGTGTATGGTGTATGCTGCTGTGTGTATATGCTGTATGCTGCTGTGTATATGGTGTATGCAGGTGTCTTTATGATGTATGCTGGTGTGTGTGTATGGTGTATGTATGCTGGTATGTATCGTGTATGCTGGTGAGTGTATGTATGGTGTATGCTGGTGTGTGTATGGTGTACGCTGGTATGGTATGTATGGTGTATGCTGTTGGGTGTAAATGGTGTATGCTGGTGTGTGTATGATGTATGCTGATGTCTGTATACTTTTGCTGCTGTGTGTATTGTGTATGCGGGTGTGTGTATGTATGATGTATTATGCTGGTGTGTGTATACGGTGTATGCTGGCGTATGTATGGTGTATGCTGGTGTGTATGTGGTGTATGCTGATGTGTGTATATTTGGTGTATGCTGGTGTGTGTATGGTGTATGCTGGTCTGTGTGTATGGTGTATGCTAGTGTATGTATGGTGTATGCTGGCGTGTATCTGGTATATGCTGGTGTGTGTATATGGTGTATGCTTGTGTGTGTATGGTGTATGCTGTTATGTGTGTATGGTGTATGCTGGTGTTTGTGTGTGCGTCTGTTTGCTGGCGCGTGCGCGCGTATTTTTGAATAATGTCATACATTGAATGACACCACGTTTATCTTTGACAGTTACAATAGCGTACGCGTAGATGAAATTGACGCCGATACCCAGCACAACATACGATACCACAACATCTCTTTGTCAGACATCATCCAGCAATAACCACAACATCTCTTTGTCAGACATCATCCAGCAATAACCACAACATCTCTTTGTCAGACATCATCCAGCAATAACCACAACATCTCTTTGTCAGACATCATCCAGCAATAACCACAACATCTCTTTGTCAGACATCATCCAGCAATAACCACAACATCTCTTTGTCAGACATCATCCAGCAATAACCACAACATCTCTTTGTCAGACATCATCCAGCAATAACCACAACATCTCTTTGTCAGACATCATCCAGCAATAACCACAACATCTCTTTGTCAGACATCATCCAGCAATAACCACAACATCTCTTTGTCAGACATCATCCAGCAATAACCACAACATCTCTTTTTCAGACATCATCCAGCAATAACCACAACATCTCTTTGTCAGACATCATCCAGCAATAACCACAACATCTCTTTGTCAGACATCATCTAGCAACAACCATTTCACCTCATTAAGCACTGTGGTGGTTGTTGACATTTGTATTTTATTGTATTGTGTGGAATAAATGTGTATTTGACATTGCCTTTTAATATTAAGAAATAATGCTGTGTATTAACTACTATTGTTGGTAGCTGGTTTGCAGTTGGATTTTATTTTACCCAATTTTGTATCTCACTGCGCAAAATGCAATTTTCTATTGAAGTGAATTACAATTTGAAACTTTTGAGTCTATTTAGGTTAATTAATGTACAGACAATCGGCTAATTAGTTTTCAATTCACTGATATCAGTTTGGTGTACAGATATGGGCATGTAAATAATATACAGTGGCGCGTCACAGTATCAACGATGTAGGTTGATTCTGTGTGACAATACCTTTACTTGACAATTGACATTGTAAGGTTGATTCTGTGTGACAATATCTTTACTTGACAATTGACATTGTTAGGTTGATTCTGTGTGACAATACCTTTATTTGACAATTGACATTGTTAGGTTGATTCTGTGGGACAATACCTTTATTTGACAATTGACATGGTTGTCACGTTCATTAAAAGATCATACAATGGGTGCAGGTGTAATCCCACTGCCAAGCTGTCAGTTGGCATGTTGTTGTTGTTGTTATCATTGTTGTTGTTTGTTTGTTTGTTTTGTAAACAAACAACTATGCCTATTATGCATACTTGTACTGCCGTGCTTTAAAAACAAATCAACCTTGATGCTAATAATAGCTCGTTAACGAATGAATGTATTGGGTTAGATCAAAACGGTAGTTTTATCAGAGGTAGTTTTATCAGAGGTAGCTTTGGTCTTAATCTCCGGTAGAGCAACACTCACTGTGCATTTGAAAAGGATCTATGACGCTGACACGTGTTATCATGGGGGCCCTTTGAGTATAAGCAGCAGGAAGAGGAAGAGAGGGGGAAGAAGTGAAGGGAAGAAGGAAGAGAAGAAGGAAGAAGGGAAAGAAGTGAAGGGAAGAAGGAAGAGAAGAAGGAAGAAGGGAAAGAAGTGAAGGGAAGAAGGAAGAGGGGAAAGAAGTGAAGGGAAGAAGGAAGAGAAGAAGGAAGAGGGGAAAGAAGTGAAGGGAAGAAGGAAGAGGGGAAAGAAGTGAAGGGAAGAAGGAGGAGAAGAAGGAAGAGGGGAAGGAAGTGAAGGGAAGAAGGAAGAGAAGAAGGAAGAGGGGAAAGAAGTGAAGGGAAGAAGGAAGAGAAGAAGGAAGAGAGGGAAGAAGTGAAGGGAAGAAGGAAGAGAAGAAGGAAGAGGGGAAAGAAGTGAAGGGAAGAAGGAAGAGGGGAAAGAAGTGAAGGGAAGAAGGAAGAGAAGAAGGAAGAAGGGGAAGAGGTGAAGGAAAGAAGGAAGAGAAGAAGGAAGAGGGGGAAGAAGTGAAGGGAAGAAGTGAAGGGAAGAAGGAAGGATGGGGGAGTGAAGGACAAAGAGGAGGGAAGAAGGAAGTACTTTAAAAGGTTCCAATTCCAAAGCTTTGTTCACTTTTGGCAAAAACAGGTTAACCCTAAAATTCGCATTGTTTTTTTTTTATTATTATTTTTTAAGATTAAACGATGAAAAATGTGGAATTTTCTTGCTCAAACCAACCGCTAAGTTCAAATGTTCAATGTTGGGTCAGACAGTTAACTAGTTGAAGTGTTCAATGTTGGGTCAGACAGTTAACTAGTTGAAGTGTTCAATGTTGGGTCAGACAGTTAACTAGTTGAAATGTTCAATGTTGGGTCAGACAGTTAACTAGTTGAAATATTCAATGTTGGGTCAGACAGTGAACTTGTTGAAGTGTTCAATGTTGGGTCAGACAGTTAACTTGTTGAAGTGTTCAATGTTGGGTCAGACAGTTAACTAGTTGAAATGTTCAATGTTGGGTCAGACAGCTAACTAGTTGAATGTTCAATGTTGGGTCAGACAGTTAACTAGTTGAAATTTTCAATGTTGAATCACACAGTTAACTAGTTGAAATGTTCAATGTTTGGTCAAACATTTAACTAGTTGAAATGTTCAATGTTGGATCAGACAGTTAACTAGTTGACGTGTTCAATGTTGGGTCAGACAGTTACCTAGTTGAAGTGTTCAATGTTGGGTCAGACAGTTAACTAGTTGAAGTGTTCAATGTTGGGTCAGACGGTTAACTAGTTGAAATGTTCAATGTTGGGTCAGACAGTTAATTAGTTTCTCTTCATTTAACGGTACAGCTGTGTGACCTTTGACCCTACATGTGAGTGAACCTGTGCGTCTTTGGTGCTTGGGTTATGGTAGAGCCTAGTTATCAACCTACAACCCAAAACCTTACGAGCAGTGGGGCCGGGTAGCTCAGTTGGTACAGGGGCTTACTAGTAACCGAAAGGTTCCTGGTTCGAATCCCGGTTTGGCCAACGTGTGACCATATTATTTTCCCCTTACCATCAACTGGTTCGCTGGTGTCAGAATAATGTGACCAGTAGTCGCCTATACGCTCCGGTGTCGTGTGACTATAATCTGCAATTACCCTTACGAGCAGTTGTTTTTATGAGACCTGTCTCTTGCCGGCTTTGGTAGATGCTATTTTTAGCTTTTGAATTTTTGCTGGCTAGCCAATGGCTGTTGCTGTCCTAGGCTCAAACGCTACAGAATTTATTCACTTTAAAAAATAAATATAATTTGAAAGAATTTCTTGTGTGTAAGTTTATTTTTTTCAGTGTGGCAACCCTCATGGCGAATGTTAAAAGACTGTGTAGTGGGAGCGGGTTGAAAGTGGTCCCTGTAAGGAAGCAGTGACCACCCCTTGGCTAGTTAGGACTGACCGACACCTATCACCAGTCAGCTGACGATCAGCGGTCAGTGTTGACAGCTTTTAGTTGGACTATAATCAGCATTCACTTTCCCTGCAAAACTCTTCACAGCGTTGAAAGCATCGATCTTCGTGGATTGTCATATTTCAATTGAGGAAAATTAAATGCATACGGGTAGAAAGCGAAGACGGCAGAGTGGTGAGTCGATGGTGCGTGTGTGTGGGTGTGTGTGTGTGGGTGTGTAGGTGGGTGTGTGTGTGTGTGTGTGTGTGTGTGCGCGCCCGCGCGCGAGAAGTGATAGAGAGAAAGAGGAAGAGAGAGAGAGAGACAGACAGACAGAGAGGTGGGTGGGATGGAGATGAGAAGTGATTGATGTTTGTTTTTAGCGAGGACGCTAGCTACCGAGGAATGGATGGCAACAGGATCAAGCGGTACAATTTAGCACAGGTCGCAAACACTTCAACAGTCAAATAGTGAAATAAGCCCGGCCGTCTTTACTTCGCAGTTCATTACAATTTCATGGAGAGGGCAACGATGGAAAAGACGGAAAATGAGAGAAATATTTATTTTACTATGTGATGTGGGGAATGTAAAGAGAGAGAGGGGAAGCCTATACATTGACACTGAGATTGAGATTGAGATTGGTTATTGCCAAGTTATATACAAAGCACGAAGAACACATTTGGCCTCCATGAACATAAGAAAACTAAACATTTTATATTACTGTCATCAAGGTAACATTAGGCAATAAAAACATTAAAACATTCGTGCGAAAAACTGCAGGGGAAGTGCGAAATCCCGCGCGCGCGCATGCGCGCCCACACACAAAAAATCACCCACACATATTTTACACACATATACACACACCCAAACACACACCTACACACACACACACACACACACACACACACATTTGGCAACATAGTTCAAAGCGGCACAAACACCCACGCGCTGATTAGCATAAATCCACCTCGGGGCTCAAAATAGCGCCAACTTGATGTGGTTGTCTCCTTTATTTGCATAGTGCAACTTTAACTAGCGGGCTGAAAGTAAGAAAGAAGAATAAGGATGAAAAGAGTACGGGAAGACGAAGAAGAAGAAGAAGAAGTAGTAGTAGTAGAAGAAAAAGAAGAAGAAGAAGAAGAAGTAGTAGTAGTAGTAGTAGTAGTAGTAGTAGTAGTAGTAGTAGTAGTAGTAGTAGTAGTAGTAGTAGTAGAAGAAGAAGATGAAGAAGATGATGATGATGATGATGATGATGATGATGATGATGATGATGATGATGATGATGATGATGATGATGATGATGATGATGATGATGATGATGATGATGAATGTAACTGTGCTAAGCCACACTTCTTAACAAAGCCACACAAGCACGCACACCTGTCTGTCCTTCCCCACAGCCCACAACCACAGCACTCTTACCTACCAACCTCTGGCCTTTGGCTCCTTCTCTCCCTTTGTCGTCTAATCACTTGCTTCAAAGGAGTACCCCTCTTCCCCGGTTAAAAAAAACCCACACAAACAAATAAATTTTGCCATTAAAAAATGTGTATACTGGACGCTAAGGGCGACGGGGGACAGTAAATATTTCCGGCGGCGATAAGAGTAACCAATCAAATTGCCTCTCTCTAAATAAAACACCAATAGAAAATACTCTTAGTGTTGCGCATAAAACGCGGATGGTTAAGTGCGACAAACTTTGGTCCAAGCGAGGGAAGGGAAGGGAACTCTCCTATCCTTCTCATGACGTCAACTTGCAAATGCGTCACACTGCAAGGAAAAGACCGGATAGAACAAGGAAAGTAACCTCTGTGAAGTTAAAGGCTGCACAGAGCATCAATGACAGTGGGAGGCAAGCCACTCGCTGCATACTTCAGTTTACTCCTGAACTGGGATCAGCAGATACTCTGTATGTGTTGAAGGCGTGCAGGCCACTGGGAGACGGTCATTACAAACAGTACATAGCGCACCCTAACGCCGTTCCGCTGTTCGCTGGGTGCGCGTCAAACATTGTGCCTTATGGAAAGGAGGGAAGAAATGCATAGCCCCAGTACCCACCCGTCTGTTTAAATGAAGAATGCCGCCTTTAGTAACATTGATATTTCTAATCCTGTAGATTTTCCTACTGGAAGGAATTTACTTTTTATGGCCAATTTGTTCCTAATGTCAGCATGTGTGACATGCAGTGTATTGTTACAGTCAACATGTCGAGCGGAAAGGGTGTAGCGTTATGTAACATGCATATGGGTGTAGTGTTTTGTAACATGCAGTATAAGGGTAGTGTTGTGTAACATGCAGTATTGGTGCAGACGTCTTGTAACATGCTGTATGGGTGCAGACGTCTTGTAACATGTAGTATTGATGAAGACGTCATGTAACATGCAGTATGGATGCCTCGATCATGTAACATTCAATATAGATGCAGACGGTATGTAACAAGTATTATAGAGGCAGACGTCATGTAACATGCAGTATGGATGCAGACGTCATGTAACATCCATCATGGATGCAGACATCTTGTAATATGCAGTATGGATGCAAACATCTTGTAATATGCAGTATGGATGCAGACGTCATGTAAAATGTAGTATGGATGCAGACGTCTTGTAATATGCAGTATGGATGCAGCCGTCTTGTAATATGCTGTATGGGTGCAGATGTCATGTAACATGCAGTATGGATGCAGACATCTTGTAATATGCAGTATGGATGCAGACGTCATGTAAAATGTAGTATGGATGCAGACGTTTTGTAATATGCAGTATGGATGCAGCCGTCTTTTAATATGCTGTATGGGTGCAGATGTCATGTAACATGCAGTGTGGATGCAGACGCCTTGTAACATGCAATATGGATGCAAAGGTCATGTAACATGCAGTATGAATGCAGACGTCTTGTAACTTGCAGTATGGATGCAGATGTCTTGTAATATGCAGTATGGATGCACACGTCTTTTAATATGCAGTGTGGGTGTAGACATCTTGTAACATGCAGTATGGATGCAGACGTCTTGCTTGTAATATGCAGTATGGATGCAGATGTCATCAAAAACGCAGTATGGATGCAGACGTCTTGTAACATGCAATATGGATGTAGATTTCATGTAACATGCACTATGGATGCGGATGTCATGTAACAATCAGTATGGATGCAGACGTCTTGTAACGTGCAATGTGAGTGTAGACATCTTTTAATATTCAGTGTGATTGTAGACTTCTTGTAACATGCAGTAAGGCCGCAGACGTCTATGTAATGATAAAAGACAGCGCGGGCAATATACCATAGTTCAATAGCAAGGTGTTCCCTCCTTTCTCCAACTTTGAATGCAGAGGAAAGGGTGTGTGATACGGGTGCGCCGGTTGTACTGTTAGCTAGGACTTTACATAGACAGTGTGATACGGGTGCGTTGGTTGTATTGTTAGCTAGGACTCCACATAGACAGTGTGATACGGGTGCGCTGGTTGTATTGTTAGCTAGGACTCCACATAGACAGTGTGATACGGGTGCGCTGGTTGTATTGTTAGCTAGAACTTTACATAGACAGTGTGATACGGGTGCGCTGGTTGTATTGTTAGCTAGAACTTTACATAGACAGTGTGATACGGGTGCGCTGGTTGTATTGTTAGCTAGAACTTTACATAGACAGTGTAATACGGGTGCGCTGGTTGTACTGTTAGCTAGAACTTTACATAGACAGTGTGATACGGGTGCGCTGGTTCTACTGTTAGCTAGAACTTTACATAGACAGTGTGATACGGGTGCGCTGGTTGTATTGTTAGCTAGGACTTTACATAGACAGTGTGATACGGGTGCGCTGGTTGTATTGTTAGCTAGAACTTTACATAGACAGTGTGATACGGGTGCGCTGGTTGTACTGTTAGCTAGAACTTTACATAGACAGTGTGATACGGGTGCGCTGGTTGTATTGTTAGCTAGGACTCCACATAGACAGTGTGATACGGGTGCGCTGGTTGTATTGTTAGCTAGGACTCCACATAGACAGTGTGATACGGGTGCGCTGGTTGTACTGTTAGCTAGGACTCCACATAGACAGTGTGATACGGGTGCGCTGGTTGTACTGTTAGCTAGGACTCCACATAGACAGTGTGATACGGGTGCGCTGGTTGTACTGTTAGCTAGGACTCCACATAGACAGTGTGATACGGGTGCGCTGGTTGTATTGTTAGCTAGGACTCCACATAGACAGTGTGATACGGGTGCGCTGGTTGTATTGTTAGCTAGGACTCCACATAGACAGTGTGATACGGGTGCGCTGGTTGTACTGTTAGCTAGAACTTTACATAGACAGTGTGATACGGGTGCGCTGGTTGTACTGTTAGCTAGGACTCCACATAGACAGTGCAGACTATCATAGTTATAATGACAAGCACTTTTCTCGGGATGGTTTGTGCTCCGGAAAGGCTGCGCACATTGGAGTCCTCAAGCAGGGCTATGCAGACCCACAAGTGCTCGTGACTTGTTGTAAAGAATAGCGAAGCCACAGGCGCTTGTAAGTGGTTGTAAAGATTAGCGCAGCCACCGGCGCTTGTAAATGGTTATAAAGAATAGCTTTGCAACAGGCGCTCATAAGTGGTTGTAAAGAATAGCGCTGCCTATTTGCGCCTCATGCGATTAGTTATTCATTGCTTACAGGGTCCAGTGGACTGCAAAGAGTCGAATCAGGATCACAAAATCAAGACCACAACTTGGCTGAAAGAGGACTCACCCCTGATCTGTATAAAAGATATCCTGAAACCACCCTAGTAGTAACACTGAAAGCACTCCACCAGCCGGTCACTTTACAATAAAAGCATCTTATGCAG
The DNA here is from genome assembly GCA_036898135.1 of Oncomelania hupensis. Lineage (NCBI taxonomy): Eukaryota > Metazoa > Mollusca > Gastropoda > Littorinimorpha > Pomatiopsidae > Oncomelania > Oncomelania hupensis. The sequence continues at coordinate 62,883 of JBAHVR010000407.1, read as the reverse complement.
GGGACGCTGAGGCTGACCTCTAATTCATCGAAACCCCCATTTACAAAAACAAAATAGAATACAAACATCATTATAAAATATTAACAAAACACATAAATATAAAATGCCTACATTGCTAAATACTAATTGATGGGGGGGGGGGGGGTGAGCCTCCTGCTATTGATCGTAATAATATAAAAAGTCTCTAATAGTGCGCTATACTCTCTCTATTATGTAAGCACGAGCGGCTGTTGGGCAAACCTATGATCTCGTAGTCAGAGCGAGCTGAACAAAACACTCGCTGCATTCAGACTTTCAATATCAAGGAAAGGGCGCACACATTTGTTAACAAGTAGAGTACTGCACAGTGACGCCATAGAGGATGGTCATCAGTGTTAACAAGTAGAGCAATGCACAGTGACGCCATAGAGGATGGTCATCAGTGTTAACAAGTAGAGTACTGCACAGTGACGCCATAGAAGATGGTCATCAGTGTTAACAAGTAGAGCAATGCACAGTCACACCATAGAGGATGGTCATCAGTGTTAACAAGTAGAGCAATGCACGGTGACGCCATAGAGGATGGTCATCAGTGTTAACAAGTAGAGTACTGCACAGTGACGCCATAGAAGATGGTCATCAGTGTTAACAAGTAGAGCAATGCACAGTCACACCATAGAGGATGGTCATCAGTGTTAACAAGTAGAGCAATGCACAGTCACACCATAGAGGATGGTCATCAGTGTTAACAAGTAGAGCAATGCACGGTGACGCCATAGAGGATGGTCATCAGTGTTAACAAGTAGAGTACTGCACAGTGACGCCATAGAGGATGGTCATCAGTGTTAACAAGTAGAGTAATGCACAGTGACGCCATAGAGGATGGTCATCAGTGTTAACAAGTAGAGCAATGCACAGTGACGCCATAGAGGATGGTCATCAGTGTTAACAAGTAGAGTACTGCACAGTGACGCCATAGAGGATGGTCATCAGTGTTAACAAGTAGAGTACTGCACAGTGACGCCATAGAGGATGGTCATCAGTGTTAACAAGTAGAGTACTGCACAGTGACGCCATAGAGGATGGTCATCAGTGTTAACAAGTAGAGCAATGCACAGTGACGCCATAGAGGATGGTCATCAGTGTTAACAAGTAGAACAATGCACGGTGACGCCATAGAGGATGGTCATCAGTGTTAACAAGTAGAGTACTGCACAGTCACACCATAGAGGATGGTCATCAGTGTTAACAAGTAGAGCAATGCACGGTGACGCCATAGAGGATGGTCATCAGTGTTAACAAGTAGAGTACTGCACAGTGACGCCATAGAGGATGGTCATCAGTGTTAACAAGTAGAGCAATGCACAGTGACGCAATAGAGGATGGTCATCAGTGTTAACAGGTAGAGCAATGCACGGTGACGCCATAGAGGATGGTCATCAGTGTTAACAAGTAGAGCAATGCACGGTGACGCCATAGAGGATGGTCATCAGTGTTAACAAGTAGAGCAATGCACGGTGACGCCATAGAGGATGGTCATCAGTGTTAACAAGTAGAGCAATGCACGGTGACGCCATAGAGGATGGTCATCAGTGTTAACAAGTAGAGCAATGCACGGTGACGCCATAGAGGATGGTCATCAGTGTTAACAAGTAGAGCAATGCACGGTGACGCCATAGAGGATGGTCATCAGTGTTAACAAGTAGAGTACTGCACAGTGACGCCATAGAGGATGGTCATCAGTGTTAACAAGTAGAGTACTGCACAGTGACGCCATAGAGGATGGTCATCAGTGTTAACAAGTAGAGTACTGCACAGTGACGCCATAGAGGATGGTCATCAGTGTTAACAAGTAGAGTACTGCACAGTGACGCCATAGAGGATGGTCATCAGTGTTAACAAGTAGAGCACTGCACAGTGACGCCATAGAGGATGGTCATCAGTGTTAACAAGTAGAGCAATGCACAGTGACGCCATAGAGGATGGTCATCAGTGTTAACAAGTAGAGCAATGCACAGTGACGCCATAGAAGATGGTCATCAGTGTTAACAAGTAGAGCAATGCACGGTCACGCCATAGAGGATGGTCATCAGTGTTAACAAGTAAAGCAATGCATGGTGACGCCATAGAGGATGGTCATCAGTGTTAACAAGTAGAGTAATGCACGGTGACGCCATAGAAGATGGTCATCAGTGTTAACAAGTAGAGTAATGCACGGTGACGCCATAGAGGATGGTCATCAGTGTTAACAAGTAGAGCAATGCACAGTGACGCCATAGAAGATGGTCATCAGTGTTAACAAGTAGAGCAATGCACAGTGACGCCATAGAAGATGGTCATCAGTGTTAACAAGTAGAGCACTGCACAGTGACGCCATAGAAGATGGTCATCAGTGTTAACAAGTAGAGCACTGCACAGTGACGCCATAGAAGATGGTCATCAGTGTTAACAAGTAGAGCACTGCACAGTGACGCCATAGAGGATGGTCATCAGTGTTAACAAGTAGAGCAATGCACAGTGACGCCATAGAAGATGGTCATCAGTGTTAACAAGTAGAGCAATGCACAGTGACGCCATAGAAGATGGTCATCAGTGTTAACAAGTAGAGCAATGCACAGTGACGCCATAGAAGATGGTCATCAGTGTTAACAAGTAGAGTACTGCACAGTCACACCATAGAGGATGGTCATCAGTGTTAACAAGTAGAGTACTGCACGGTGACGCCATAGAGGATGGTCATCAGTGTTAACAAGTAGAGCAATGCACAGTGACGCCATAGAGGATGGTCATCAGTGTTAACAAGTAGAGCACTGCACAGTGACGCCATAGAGGATGGTCATCAGTGTTAACAAGTAGAGTACTGCACAGTGACGCCATAGAGGATGGTCATCAGTGTTAACAAGTAGAGTACTGCACAGTGACGCCATAGAGGATGGTCATCAGTGTTAACAAGTAGAGTACTGCACAGTGACGCCATAGAAGATGGTCATCAGTGTTAACAAGTAGAGCAATGCACAGTGACGCCATAGAGGATGGTCATCAGTGTTAACAAGTAGAGCAATGCACAGTGACGCCATAGAAGATGGTCATCAGTGTTAACAAGTAGAGCAATGCACAGTGACGCCATAGAGGATGGTCATCAGTGTTAACAAGTAGAGCAATGCACAGTGACGCCATAGAGGATGGTCATCAGTGTTAACAAGTAGAGCAATGCACAGTGACGCCATAGAGGATGGTCATCAGTGTTAACAAGTAGAGCAATGCACAGTGACGCCATAGAGGATGGTCATCAGTGTTAACAAGTAGAGCAATGCACAGTGACGCCATAGAGGATGGTCATCAGTGTTAACAAGTAGAGCAATGCACAGTGACGCCATAGAGGATGGTCATCAGTGTTAACAAGTAGAGTACTGCACAGTGACGCCATAGAGGATGGTCATCAGTGTTAACAAGTAGAGTACTGCACAGTGACGCCATAGAGGATGGTCATCAGTGTTAACAAGTAGAGTACTGCACAGTGACGCCATAGAGGATGGTCATCAGTGTTAACAAGTAGAGCAATGCACAGTCACGCCATAGAGGATGGTCATCAGTGTTAACAAGTAGAGTACTGCACAGTGACGCCATAGAGGATGGTCATCAGTGTTAACAAGTAGAGCAATGCACAGTGACGCCATAGAGGATGGTCATCAGTGTTAACAAGTAGAGCAATGCACAGTGACGCCATAGAGGATGGTCATCAGTGTTAACAAGTAGAGCAATGCACAGTGACGCCATAGAGGATGGTCATCAATGTTAACAAGTAGAGAAATGCACAGTGACGCCATAGAGGATGGTCGTCAGTGCTAAAACGTCAACATGTTTCAACCGTACTTTGGTGAAATCCTATTCACACTTTTCTGCTATCCTATGCACCAACGGGAATCCCCTCTATGAAAAATACTTCCGTTTTTTTTTCTACGCGTGTTTTAGTGAGTTATTTCCAAATATTCAAGAATAATAACATATGTCACTGGCCACCTGTATCGTACCCTCACATATTTTTATTTTTTTTGCTGCAGTTTATTATCCCTTTCTATCGCCAGTGGCGCGCCTAAACCCTACCTACCTAACATTATTTGTGAATTTTTGAAAAATATTCGGAAAAACATAACGCCCAGATGCTGGCTCGAACCCACACCTGTCAGGCGCACAGCTTGTGGACAAGGCAAGTTAGTCCCGCCTTAGCCCACTTGGCCACAACGCACGCCTAAAATAGTCAGTTACTTCGTGTTTTGTGAAGGTTGCGACGGCGAAGCTATGTTGTTTCACTTTCTGTCGATGATCGACGCACCTCCGAAGTCGCCACAAATACAGGCCTCTACGATTGTTTTTTGCATTCTTTCACTGAGCATGTACTTCCTCCACCGTTTTTATACTTATCCCACTCGTTTTCTGGCTCTAACAATCGTCGTTTTCGGCAATTTGCCATATTTAAAAGTCACGCATCAAGCTTTGATAAAAGCAAAACAAGCCATACCGGAACTTGGTTTCATATAACCTCGTTTTAATTTATAATGGCGATACCCACGAATTTTTATGAGAGGTGCCGGAAAGTTGTGAATAACTGAATGAGAAAGTACTTGTAGGTGCACTTTACATACACAGCGTGCAAGCGCGGACTCAGGCAATTAGCGACACTCAGTGCGAAGTGCAGGTAATATGAGTAGGTGTACATTGAATGACGCCTTGCGTTCTTAGTATCAGCATTATGTCCCGTACAGGTGAAACCTATTGGCCTCGCCTTTGTTGCCTTTTTGACGGGTGCGCGATTGACTGCACGTGTTGTGTAGGTGTGTGGGTGCTTTTGATATTATCGTGCCTAATATGGGTTGACCACATCCTGGAACTACTGACTTCCGGTAAAAGAGAGATGGGGAGAGAGAGAAAGAGAGAGAGAGAAAGAGAGAGAGAGAGAGAGAGAGAGAGAGAGAGAGAGAGAGAGAGAGAGAGAGAGAGAGAGAGAGAGAGAGAGAGAGAGAGAGAACGGCTATTTGTGAAGTCTCTACTGTCACAGTTAACATGCTAAGCACTTTCTGGTGCAAGTGCTCCGTGCAAGCGGTGCCTGCCGAATTTTCTGATCGCGATGCCTCACAAAGTGTCTATCAGCTTTCTCGTCTCGGAGGCTACCAACATTGTTACATCTTTATGTTTAAGCTTTTTGAAACTTTTGTTTTGCAACTAGTTCGCAGATCTATTTTCAAGCACCGGCAAATGGGATGATCTGTATATCGTTGATGCAGTGACGAGGCTCGGTGTGGATTGAGCTTAACGGCTTATTCCATAAGCTTTTGGTTTGATGGTCACATCAAACAACAACTGGTTCCGTAGCATTGTGTGGTCTTAAGTACATAGGACTAGCACTGTGTGGTCTTAAGTACATAGGACTAGCATTGTGTGGTCTTAAGTACATAGGACTAGCATTGTATCGTTTGAAGTACATAGACCTAGCATTGTATGGTCTGAAGTACATAGGCCTAGGACTGTGTGGTCTGAAGTACATAGGCCTAGGACTGTGTGGTCTGAAGTACATAGGCCTAGGACTGTTGGTCTGAAGTACATAGGCCTGGTACTGTTGGTCTGAAGTACATAGGCCTAGGACTGTTGGTCTGAAGTGCATAAGCCTATGCCTGTTGGTCTGAAGTACATAGGCCTAGGACTGTTGGTCTGAAGTACATAGGCCAATCACTGTGTGGTCTGTAGTGTATATAGGCCTACCACTCCTGTATTGAGACTGCAAATAGTTTACAATGTCCGTATGGAGGTTCCTCTTGATCTATTTGGAATGCAGAATGATTGTGCAGTGCATATGTGTACAGTGTACACTCTTGTTGCCCGTCAGCCGAACTCTTTGACTGGATAGGCGCATTGAGATATAGGAGTCCACAATTTGTATCAATCCCTTACCATAAATCGCACAAGGCATGCCATACTATCGTGTATGTTTATGTTCCGACCACAAAATCGTTCGAAGCCTTGGAGTCAAGGTTGGTCTTGAGCTCCAAAGTCCCGTGTTGTATACAATGGATTGAGTGAAGAAGTAGGCAACACCATTGCCTGGAAACCACGTGTTGTTGTTTGTAGATTATAGTCACACGACACTTTCGCATATAGGTGACTACTGGACCGATTTATACTGACACCAGCGGGCCAGTTGTTGGTAAAGGGGAAAATAATATGATCACACGTTGACCAATCCGGGATTCGAACCAGCGACCTTTCGGTTACTAGCAAGACGCTCTTACCAACTGAGCTACCCGGCCCCTCTTAACCTGGAAACCACTAACTTCACTCTCTTTATATCCTCCATATCCTTCTCACAAGCTCGTCTTTTTGCCCAAATGTGCCGTTGTCTATTTTGCTGTAGATATAATTATTCCGCAAACAAACATACCTTATCTCCCCTCCTCTGCTTGTATGATGATTATATCAACATTATAATATTAAATATTGGATTTTATATTAGCTATTGGAATCCATTACACACACACAAAACAGTCATCAATAGTTTTCCCCCCTCCATTTTCTGTTCTGCTGTGTCAACTCTATCTTGGTCCACCGGAAGTTCTGCAAGCCGTCTGGATGTCGTACCGTCGTAGCAGGAGACGGAGAGTCCTGGGATCTAGGTTTATAAATAACGCATTTACCCGGTGATTTGTGAGATTGTAGGAGAGTGGGATTGATAGGGATTTGATTCATTAATCCTTGACAAATCCCCGCCAAGCGCTGTGAGGCTTGACACTGGGGTGCTACTTGCTGCTTAGAGTGAAAGTGAATCCGCTTGTTAAGGGTTGGGAACTCAGGCGCTCATAGGATTCCATATTCTTTATTGATGGCACTGGGGCAGCGTAATACACAAAATGAGGTTTTAAATAAGTCGATTTTGAAATTATACCTTTTTTTCTGTAATCGTCTTAACACCACCGCCTGTTTGTAGCGTATGCGAGAGAAAACATGTGAGCGTGTATACAGACGGCCGATGTTACAGCCTGGTTGGTGATTTGTAAACAATGGCGTCTAAAGCATCTTGGATAATGACGTGATTATTAGTATTTGTAATTGCTAAAGAATGTAGGGCAAGTAAAACGTGTTAAAGCTTACATCCCAATTGAGGTGATTAACGGCAAGTCGCAGATCACATGGTCAACACAGCGTGAGGTGATTGACCACAAATTATAGATCACGTGGTAAACACAGCAGGATGGCTACATTGATCCTCAGGTTCTTTTTGAACGATGAAGATAAAACTAATTAAAGAGGCAGAGAGAAGGAGAGTGAGAGAGAGAGAGAGAGAGAGAGAGAGAGACAGACATACAGACAGACAGACAGACAGATGACGACGACAACAACAACAACATGATGATCGTTGAGGAGCATCCAACATCCCCTCTCTTCTTTTCTTCGATCCCCGCCCACTGTCCTCTCCCTATGTCCATCTGTGTGGCCAAGATTTCCATTAAACGTCTTTTTATCTGCTCACGATCGCCCAGCTGGTGAGGAAGTCGACACAGCACGCCCTCGCTTCTATCTCATCTCAAAACTCATTTTACGCCATGAACTTTATCCATGGATAATTGCGCTATACACAACTACGTCGTCGTCATCGTCCTCCTCCTCCTCCTCCTCCTCCTCCTCCTCATCATCATCATCATCATCATCATCATCATCATCATCATCAACATCATCATCATTATCATCACTATCATCATCATCATCATCATCATAATCGTCTTATTTTACAACGGTTTCGCGCTGATGACAGCCCATGATGTAATCAGTAGAAGTGTTAGTGGTGTTGACTGCAAGATTCCTAAACGGCGAAAAATCGGCAACAACATTACTGAGCGTATAAAACATGTGGTTTTAACAAACGATCGTTTGGTCATTGCTCTCCTCAACGACTGGGAAACCTTCAGCTTGTGGTCAAATATGGTCCCAATCATGTTAAGTTAGGTCAGGAAAAAAGTGTTGCCACGTTAATTTCTGCAATTATTCTCGTGTTAGAATCCATATGGACAGACGTTTAAACTTTTGTACTGCACAATCCTTGGGACGAGAGTATGAACCGAACTCTTGTCTGTGCACGCATACATTCCATCGCACGGACTTTACAGATCCTGACCACCATGACCTGGGTAGGTCAGTGCCAGAAACATGAACACGTCCAGCATGCACTAGGGCCTATGCTACACAACAGCCAGCTCAATGTCCATACAGCACTAGGTCCATACAGCACTAGGTCTATACAGCACTAGGTCCATACAGCACTAGGTCCATACAGCACTAGGTCTATACAGCACTAGGTCCATACAGCACTAGGTCTATACAGCACTAGGGCCTGTGCACTAGGTCTATACAGCACTAGGTCTATACAGCACTAGGTCCATACTGCACTAGGTTCATACAGCACTAGGTCTATACAGCACTAGGTCTATACAGCACTAGGTCAATACAGCACTAGGTCTATACAGCACTAGGGCCTGTGCTATACAACAGACAGCACTAGGTCTATACAGCACTAGGTCTATACAACACTAGGTCTATACAGCACTAGGGCCTGTGCTATACAACAGACAGCACTAGGTCTATACAGCACTAGGTCTATACAGCACTAGGTCTATACAGCACTAGGTTTATACAGCCAGCACTAGGTCCATACAGTTCTAGGTCTATACAGCACTAGGTCTATACAGCAATATGTCTATACAGCCAGCACTACATGTAGGTCCATACAGTTCTAGGTCTATACAGCACTAGGCCTATACAGCACTATGTCTATACAGCCAGCACTAGGTCCATACAGTTTTAGGTCTATACAGCACTAGGTCTATACAGCACCAGGCCTATACAGCTCTAGGTCTATACAGCACTAGGTCTATACAGCACTAGGTCTATACAGCTCTAGGTCTATACAGCACTTGGTCTAAAAAGCACCAGGCCTATACAGCTCTAGGCCTATACAGCTCTAGGTCTATACAGCACTAGATCTATGCAGCTCTAGGTCTATACAGCACTAGATCCATACAGCACTAGTTCCATACAGCACTAGGTCCATACAGCACTAGGTCCATACAGCATGGAACCATATAGTCAGCATTTATCCCATTCCTACTCAGTGGTCCAGCATCGCCCAATTGTCCGTGAGGCCGTAGATAACGCGCATCATGCAGCAAGTTGAGGTCTTGGACGGCTTGAGGTAAATCCTGTTCTGTGTCATTGCCTTGAACGGCCGTTGAGCTGGCAAGGCGCTATAATAATGTTGTTGTTGAGGTAGATGAACGTCCCCGGACACTTTCGCATATAGGGGACTTCGCTATAATAAAAGAACATTAGATATATATAAAGGTAAATAAAAGAGGAAAAGCGCCAAGCGAAGCGAGTGATTGAAGCAGGGTCCATGTGTAAACTGAGAGATTAAGATGCCAAGAACGAAAAGAAAAGGTTTTACTCCGTTACCGATGCGGGCCTAAAGACTGGAAATATTTCTGGACGTTATGGCTTCAAAGTGCACCTGATGAATGGTCTTAGCTTAGCAACTCAGTGACAACTCACTCTGTGTGGGCCATTGGCCACCTTTGGATTGTTTGAGGGGAAAAAGAAAGACACGAAGTAGTAGTAGTAGTAGTAGTAGTAGTAGTAGTAGTAGTAGTAGTAGAAGGATGGAGATAGGAAGAGGCGCGGTGTTAGGGTGGATACAAGGGAAGTAGTTGGACTGATGGAGATAGGGAGAGGTGCGAGGGACCGGTGAAGAGGAACACCCAGTGGCTAGGTCCTAGCACACTTAGTTGAGATATCCGTAGCTCTATTATTTCAACACAGGTCATAGCACACGTAGTTGAGATATCCGTAACTCTATTATTTCACACTACGTTGAGATATCCGTAACTCTATTATTTCAACACAGCTCTGTTTTGCCCGCACTATTGTCAACGAAAGAAGCTTGAAGAAGCCGTTTAAAAGTCGTTACATTTCAAGACAAATTCCAATAACAAAAACAACAAGAAAGATGGGTATTATATTTCAAGACAGAATAACAAGAAAAGTGATGAACAAGTGATGATGGTGATGATGATGATGATGATGATGATGATGATGATGATGATGATGATGATGATGATGATGATGATGATGATACTAATGATAGTGATGATGATGACGATGATGATGGTAATGATGATAGAGATGATGATGATGATAATGGTGATAATGATGGTGATGATGATAATGGTGATGATGATGATGATGATGATGATGATGATGATGATGATGATGATGATGATGATGATGATGATGATGATGATGATGATGATGATGATGATGATGACGATGATGATAAGAAAGAAAAGGGAACAAATATTTTGTTTCAAGAAAACAATTACATAGCAACAAATGTCAGTGAAAGCTAAATTTAACCACAGTAAGATCACTGCAATAATGTCAGTTATGCTTCGCCATATAATATTATAGACAATGAGAATATTTAGTATTAGGTCTACGGTGTGAGCTAAAGCTAGGTTAAAAACAAAGTACTAATTATTACGTTCTGAGCTAAAGCTAGGTTAAAAAGCAAAGAACCCGCCATGATATTGTTTGAAGTTAAAAGACAACGTTATGCCAAATTAAAAATAACAATGCAGTCACGTTGAAGTTTAAAAACAATGAAGCCTCCTTTCGTGGGACGATGACGGCTTGGTTCCCCGCAGTTGCTGTATGCTGGTGATGGTAGGTAGCTGTAATTGACGTATCAGTTTTATGCCAGCATCCTTTGTTGCTGTGCTGCTATGGCTGTCGTCTTTGTGCGGAGTTCTGGTAATGACAAACGCCGTCTCTCACCTTAAGGTTGTGTGGAGTCGTTTCTTTAACATCGCATTTTAGTCTCCGTATTAATGGCTCTAGCCGCTGTCCCAGGGGGTAAACGCAAACCCTTAGCGATGCGGGGTTTTTCCCAACAGTCTGTTTTAATTCAATTGAAGCATTTTCATTTTTTTAAATGTGTTGAAGAATAACTTTTTAAAAAAATTATGTTTGTTTTTCTTTCAAAATTCGACGATGTCAACTTATTGTCTCTTGAATTGTAAATCATTTTGAATACAGTATTTTGGCTACATTTCCCTAACTAAATATTTAGTTATTGCATTTTTCCTTCCTCACCCACCCCCCACTTCTACTTCCCCATGCCCCCCTCCCACTCTCCCCCCCCTCGCTGTTGTGTTTGTTTCCATATCTTTGTACTTGTCTGTCCTTCCTAACATTTTTGTGTGTCATCTTTGTTAGCTTTCTCTGTCCTTCCTAACACTTGTGTGTCTCATCTTTGTTAGCTTTCTCTGTCCTTCCTAACACTTGTGTGTCTCATCTTTGTTAGCTTTCTCTGTCCTTCCTAACACTTGTGTGTCTCATCTTTTGTTAATTTTCCTGGTCTGATTGTTCTTGGTTTTGTGCAGCGTTTGTCAGTTGTGCATGCTGTGCTCCACATTGCCCCGCCTTGCATAGGGTAACAGGGGAGAGGAGAGGGTCTGATGAAAGAGAAGAGGGGCTGATGGGAGGGAAGGAAATCATGATTAATGGTACACAGTGTTCACAGACATCAGCCTGAAAATCTGCAAAACGCAACAATAATAAATTTCATGCATATGACCTCTCTCTCTCTCTCTCTCTCTCTCTCTCTCTCTCTCTCTCTCTTTCTCGCTCTCTCTCTCCCTCCCTCTCTTTCTCACTCTCTTTCTCCCTCTCTCTTGTCTCTTGTCCCTCTCCCTTGCCTTTCTCTTGTCTCTGTCCCTCTCATCTCTCTCTTTCTCTCATCTCTCTCTCTCTCTTGTTTCTCTCCCTTGCCTTTCTCTTGTCTCTCTCTCTCTCTCATCTCTCTCTTTTGTCTCTCTCTCTTGTCTTTCTCTTGTCTCTCTCTTGTCTTTCTTTTGTTTTCCTCTCTTGTCTCTCTCTAATCTTTCTCTTGTCTTTCTCTTGTCTCTTTCTGGTCTCTCTCTTGTCTTTCTCTTGTCTATCTCTTGTCTTTCTCTTGTCTTTCTCTTGTCTATCTCTTGTCGTTCTCTTGTCTCTCTCTTGTCTCTCTCTTGTCTTTCTCTTGTCTCTCTCTTGTCTCTCTCTTGTCTTTCTCTTGTCTCTCTCTTGTCTCTCTCTTGTCTTTCTCTTGTCTCCTTCTTGTCGTTCTCTTGTCTCTCTCTTGTCGTTCTCTTGTCTCTCTCTTGTCTTTTTCTTGTCTCTCTCTCATCTCTCTCTCATCTTTTTCTCATCTCTCTCTCTCATCTCTCTCTCATCTTTTTTCCAACTCTCTCTCTCATCTCTCTCAGTTCTTTCTCATCTCCCCCCCCCCCCCTTTCTCTCTCTCTCTCTCTCTCTCTCTCTCTCTCTCTCTGTCTTTATCTCTCTTTCTCCCCCCTCTCTCTTTTTTTGTTAGCGAAGGTTAAAAGTGAAGAAAGCTGCAGGGCCTGATGGCATCATTGCTGAACTGTTGAAGCGTTTTGAATTTATCGTTCCTTTTTCGTCAGTTTTTTTAATGTGCATTTTGAAATAAAGTGTTATCCTAAAAACTGGACAGAATCTGTTATTTTACTTTTGTATAAGAAGGCGATGTTAACAAGCGTGGTAACTACCGTGGTATCAGTTTATCTGATGTAAGCAGTAAGGGTTTTGGTACAATTATTAATAGACAGGCTTGTGTTGAAGAAAATATAACCGCTGAATTTCAAACAGGCTGTAAGAAGAGCTACTCCATATTGATCACATTAATTTTTCACTTTGTTAGCTTGCGTTCAGAAACAGTTGTGTTATAATCGTAAACTTTATGTAGCCTTCATAGATTTTGAAAAATGTTTCGATTCTAGTAATAGGAATTTGCTATGGCCTGTCTTACTGAACAATGGAATAAAGGGAAAACTTTTTTCAGTGTGTCAAAAGTATGTTTGTAAATATAAAAGTACTAGTGGTTTTGTACCCTGGCAAGCCAGGGTACACAGGTTGCTGTTTAAAATGTAGACAAAGAGACAACTGTCGTCTGCGAGTTTCATTTGGACGATTTTGCCTTTGCTTCTAAAAGTATCTTCATTTATTATTTTATTTTTATGTTTTTTGGAAAACAAAAATTAGGGTTGGTGCAAAATGTACCGGGTCGGTCAGGTGACCGTAAAAGGACAATTCTTTTTCTTTGGCCTAAGCGCTGCACATAGGAATAAATAATTGCAATGTACTGCAGAACAGAGTATAGGTGCATGTTTGAGTAATGCACTAAAATATTTTATTTTAATTTAGTATTTAAGTTAGGCAACGTATTTTTAAATGTCATACCTTTATTTAAAAATATTAGGCATGATATTTATTGCAATGTACTTACACTTACAGCCGACGCTGTTGTCAAATGTCGTCTGCAAAGTTATATGTGACGTCACGTTTGGCGCTTGAATGGGATTCTTGCAAGATTGTTTGCGAATGAATTTTTGTGCGCATATAAGTATGGATGAAAAAGAAAGTGAACAGGTAACCTTCAGCTGTAAGATTGGTGACATGAGTGCAAAAGTGTTTTGAATGGAAATAAAACAAAATTTGCGGTATTACGGAACGGCACGTTCTTGACACGGGTTGAATCGGAAGCGCGCGGAGTGAGGCTATTGCAGTTTGTGGACATTTTGTTAATTTATTTATCTCAGAAACGGTTAAACGTTCGGTAAGGAAATGTCAGCTATAACGATTTCGCGGGTTTTGAGCGCACAGCAGGCCGATCTGCAGCGCCCAGCACCTGCCCAGATCAGCGTCCATACCGGACAAACTTTACAGTAGAGGCGAAGAAGGACTTCCGGCTAAGCAATTTATATATATAAGATGTAGTGCCAGACTCACAGACTCACAGACTATGTAAACTGTTCTTTAGGGATGAAGCAAGAGGACGTATTTAGCCCTATTCGTTTTTCTGTTTTCATTAATGAGCTGGCATTTAAAGTTATAAATAATGGACGACACAATGTAACATTTTTCCTGATGCTTTTGAATTTTGTATTGTGTTGATCGCTGATGATGTTGTTCTGTAATCTGAAACAGTTGTAGGATTACAAAATTAATGCAACTTAATAGTTTACATTGAGCAGCTTCCCCGCGTAGTTTAAAGGTGAATATGGATAAAAAGTAATATTTTGTGTTTAGAAAAAGGGGGATATTTAGGTGCTAGGGAAAGTGTTATGCCTGAAGCTAATGCCTATTAATATCTGGGTATTTATTTTTCAACGAAGATAAGTTTTGTTGCACAATGTAAAGATATAGCAAGTAAAGCTAAAAAGGCACTTCTTTGTATAATGCTGAGACTTCGTATGTACGATAATCATTCTTTAGACCTTTATTTGAAACTTTTTGAAGCACAAGTTCAGCCACTTATCCAATATGGTTCTAAAATTTGGGGTTTGGAAAAAGCGGCTATTCATTGTGAAAAAGTACATTTGTTTGCCCTGAAGAAAAGTTTGTATGTGGACATGCGTACGGCAAATGATTTTGTGTATAAGGAATTAAGTGCATACCCTTTACCCATTAATTCTGTTGAAAGTTGTTCACGCCATTGGTTTAAGTTATTACACATGGATGCTTGCACATTAACTACGAAAGCTTATAACATGTTGTATGAATTGGATCACAAGTATATCAACTAACAAGTTAGTATCTCGTATTGCCCCTAGTCGACGTGCGATGGTCCCGTTTAGCCACAAGCTGAAACGGGGATATCCCAAACCTAAAAATAGAATAGAGAATTCTGGGAAATCTGTTCTCGCGAAGATGTGCTCGCTGAAATGAAACGAAAGTTGGGAGAGGAACTGCATATTTCTGGTAGTGAACAAAGGCAGAAACTTGTCAGCAGTATTATCAGCGATGGAGTTATAATGGACGAAGTGCTCCATACCTATGAGGTTGCCTTTGCTCGAGCAAAGAAACTAAAGAAGGATTTAGCCGACGTTATTTCAGAAAAGGATTTCTCTACCCATAATTCCCCTGGGTTTTGAAGTTTCTAAAATGTGATTTCAGGCCGATGACGCTCTATGGAGCTCAAAGCATGTAAAGGGAAGCAATCGGTTGTACGCGCACGTCGATAGAGACATAGAAGAGAGATACTAACTTGTTAGTTGATATACTTGTGATTGGATACAGTGGCGTAGCTAGGGATTTGGGGGTCCGGGGGGCTTGGCCTCTTTGGGGGCCCTTGCATTTTGACATTCGACAGCATGATATGAGATAATATACTTAATAAATATATGTCTAAATTCAAATTGGTACAGTATATAAGATTACATGGCGGTGGCGTATTATTTAATATTTAATGTAAAAACATTTCGGACATTCCTTTGGGGGCCCCCCTCAAGTGGGGGCCCGGGGGA
>JBAHVR010000407.1:0-42500 GCA_036898135.1 Oncomelania hupensis | reverse complement strand
AGTAGGGAGGGAGAGAGAGATAGAAGTAGGGAGGGAGAGATAGAGAGAGATAGAAGTAGGGAGGGAGATAGAGATAGAAGTAGGAAGGGGGAGATAGAGAGAAGTAGGGAGTGAGAGATAGAGAGAGATAGAAGTAGGGAGGGAGAGATAGAAGTAGGGGGAGAGATAGAGAGAGATAGAAGTAGGGAGGGAGAGATAGAGAAAGATAGAAGTAGGGAGAGAGAGATAGAAGTAGGGGGAGAGATAGAGAGAGATAGAAGTAGGGAGGGAGAGATAGAGAGAGATAGAAGTAGGGGGAGAGATAGAGAGAGATAGAAGTAGGGAGGGAGAGATAGAGAGAGATAGAAGTAGGGAGGGAGAGATAGAGAGAGATAGAAGTAGGGAGGGAGATGTAACAGCATAAATATTGACGACAAACATGTAGGAAATTAGCTTAGCGAAACAGAGATACCAGCGAAACGAAACTGGACATTAATACAACAGTTAGCTAACAAGCAGCACACACATGGCAAATTAACTTCCTTGAAACAGGCACACCGCCGATAGCTACCGATACCATCAACAGACTTAGCGACCAAGAATGTTAAATAGCATACTAACATCAAAAACTAACCATAGCGTTGTCTTCGATTAACTAACTTACTGCACCATGAGACACTAAATAGCTCACTCCAGCCAAAAGTTACCAAGATGATGTCACCCGTATTGGGCAGACACCGCTTATCGTTATGGCATCTGTTCTTCACTCTATCCCTGATACTCCACTTGAAAAGTGATTATGCGTGCCCAGTGACAAGAGAGAAGGGGAGGAACTATTCAAATTAGAACCATAATTCTGTAGATGCGAGAGTAAAGAAAACGAAAGCTAAAAACGATTGGTCAGAAGACTATTGGGAACTTTTGCATACCTTTGGGGACCAAATCTCAACTGATCAGTCGCAAAAGAACTGTTAAGCTGTGAGGGTCGACCAAAGGAACAAACTGCAGTGTTCGTCTATCTCCATCTCATCAAGAGGGTGCTAGAGACATAAAAGACGATTTCACGAGTCCCAGAGTCTACAAGTAAGATAACACTAATAGTTTTGATATGTGTATGTTTAGTGTATATTGATTGCCATGTATAAATAATATGTTCTTGATATATATAGTGGCATAAACAGATTATTGTTTCTGAGACAGTATGCATGTGGTTTGATGTACCTTAGCCTTAAGATTCGAATTGAATTGTGCATATGGGAACCCTGCAGGTGTCTGATGCTATAGACACTTTGCAGAGGAGACCGCACCCTTATAGCTAACGAGAATACTGTAGCCAGAGCTCCGACTTTTACAGGTCGGGCCTGGGATCATCACGTTTGTGGAGACGAACGCCTGACCGTCGCTCCCGTGGAACCAAGGAGAACTACCACGATTCTACCTGACCACGTCCAAACCCCACAGCTTCAAGAGCGACCCGACTTACCTTAGCTAAGTCCCCCACAAGAACTGAGTCATACCCTCGAGAAACTAGAACATTAGAAACGTACGAACAGTGAAAATCGTAACCGCAGGTAGCAAATGACGAGAGAAACCTGTTAAGACATTTTCCCAGCACTTGGAACTATATTACTTATTAATTTACCGATTAATGCCGAAAGGTTAAAGTTTGTGTTGAATATATAAAAAGTGAAATTACATACATACGACTGGTGTCATTCTATTTGTATTGTTGTGTAGTTATTAGTTTTCTTCTCTTGAGACATAATAATCTAGTCTTTTGATTAGTCATCACCGGTTCTCAAGTTGAGCCAAATGATACTAAAAATCCCGAGAACAAATATAAATTTTATGTGACCAAAGTACCGTGATCTGTCTCTCACACCACTTTAGGACTTCTGGTAAAAGAACGATCGATAGTGGTAGCGCATCGCCCATCTATCAATAAGTCTCACCCCCTAGTAAGATAAACGTATCTTCCCCAGAATATCATCACATATGGGGGCTCGTCCGGGATAATAAATTTTAGTATCTATATCTTGAGTAACTAAAGATAATAACGAATAGAAAACATTATCTCACTTAGGATTCGTAACAGTGGTCTAGTACAAAACCCGAGAGTTGACTCAGTTGCATTGGGGAAAAACATTTTCTTGATTTTTTGAATTGCATGATTGTATTGATTGTTGTATGCACATGTATGTATTGATTGATGTAAGATAATTGTTTCTTATGCATTGATTGAAAATTGTTGTGGATTGCTGGTAACATCTCACATAGGGATATTTTGATTGTACTTGTGTTAAACTAGTTTGACTAAGAGTAGTTAGGTTATCTTGCTTTTGGACTCTGGAAATCTAGAAATCTATCATGGCCGACTTCATAAAAGTACGCCGAGAATTGAGAGAAGAGGGGATAGCACTAGGTCTGGCAGGGCAAGATTTAATCATGTATGTAACCTCAGAATGGGATAAATTGGAAAAATCCAGAGCAGAGGAACGAATCCATGCCGAAAAAGCTAGAGCAGAGGAACGAATCCATGCCGAAAAAGCTAGAGCAGAGGAACGAATCTGCGCAGAAAAAGCTAGAGCTGAAGAAAGAGATCGTGCGGACAAGGCTGCTGAAAGGTTAAAAAGCATGGAATTAGATATGGCAGAACGCCTAAAAAAGATGGAAATTGAAGCAAGGGAAAAAGAAAGGGACCAGTTGATAGCAGCTCGGGCAACTGACCCGAATATTAGCCTACTGTCAAACTCATCGGACAACCCTCCCCAACCTCCGTCCATCACTCCAGGCATGAATTTTTTTCTAAGTCCATTTGACGAGAAAGTTGATAGGATAGATGCATATCTTGATCGGTTTGAGCGCTTAGCACAGGAATTCGAACTTGACTATAACAAATGGAACATAAAATTAGCTCAAGGATTGAGAGGTACAGCCTATGACGTGTACGCGAAATTGCCCACAGGACAAAGTAACGATTACGCAGCTCTCAAGAAAGCACTCTTGATTTGGTTCGAGTTGACCTCCGAAACCTACCGGAAAAAATTGCGCAACTCGCGAAGAGAAAAAGGTGAAACTCACAGTCAGTTTGTAGACCGATTGGAAACGTACTTGCGTAAATGGTTAGGCTTATCCAACCTAGAAGAATCATTCGAAGATCTTGCTGAACTAATCCTTAGCGAACAGTTACGCGATGCAATGACGCCAGAAACTAGGATGTTCACCGCGGAACAAGGTGCCGAGAACTTAGCTGATCTAATCAAACTAGCGGACCGTTACACCACCGCACATGAAAACGAAGCTAAACGCAAGGTAACAGATAAACCCAGCAGAGATGGAAACAACCAGAAACTCCACCCACAACAAACACAGCAGTCTAATCAGAATCAGCAGAATTCGGATAACAAGAAAACCCACAACTCGGTGAAACCGCCCGGTCAAGGTCAAAACCCCCGGAAATATTGTTCTAACTGCAAAAGAACTAACCATAACACCGTTGATTGCCGGAGAACAGCGAATCAAACGCACACAGTGGCTGTAAGTCAAACTAGTACCGTTGAACTGGAGACTTCAGATAAGTCCCGACCCCCAGTCAGTGAAACAGTTGAAGTGAACGGAAAAACCGCGTCATGTCTATACGACACCGGGTTATCGTACGATGCAATCGTCAGTCGAACTCTTTTAGCGGCTGAAGACATCACCGACGAGACCGTCACTTTGCAAGGCCCTGATCGATCCATACCCGCCTCCACCTTACCAATCGCGATAGTCCATGTAGACTCCCGATATGTGTCAGGAAAAGTAAAAGCGGCAGTAATGGATGCACCTTTGTATGACATCATACTAGGGTGTAAATATGTGTATTTAGGGACGCCGATTGCGCCTCAAGTGGTTGCATCAGTCCAAACTAGAACACAGATCAGACAGGACGCTGCAGATAATCTCCCTGCTAATCCGGCACCAGCCGAGATGAGGGCAGATCAACTAGCTGACCCCACACTAGCTAAATGCTACAAAAAAACTCCCTCAGGCGCATAACCCACCTAAGAAAGGAGAGTTCTTTGAGAAAAACGGACTACTGTACAGACAGACAGACCACGACCACTCTCAATTAGTTGTCCCTGCCAAAAATAGACCACAGGTACTAGAGGTAGGACACGCCATTGCATTTAGCGGGCACATGGGCGTGAGTGCAACAATTCAGAGAATTACCGCTCACTATCATTGGCCAGGAATAACAGGAGACATTACGCGCTTTGTCCGCTCTTGTCCCCAGTGCCAGAAGGTAGACCAACCAGAGATAGGAGTCCCAGTAATGCTAGGCGAAACGCCCGTAACCGGTACCCCATCCCACAGAGTAGCAGTAGAGATCGTAGGCCCACTGCCGCTCACAGAAAAGCGCAAACACCTACGCGACGCCGCAACATCCACAGATCAATTAATGGCTTTGTCTATAGCAGAAGAAGTCGAAGCAACAGAGGATTTAGCTATCGAGTATCCGCTGAAAAGTAGCGAGACCTACAGAGACGTAGCTATCAACCCAAAACTATCGACAGACAGACAAAGACAGATAATGGAGATAGTTGCACAACACCAAGCAGTGTTGACGGACATACCTGGACAGACACCGTTAGTTGAAGTGACAATGACCTTGACTGACACTACCCCTGTCCGAGTAAAACCGTACCCTATCCCTCTTGCCAAACAAACCGCTGTCAAGCAGGAGATAGCCACCCTATTAGAGGCTGGAATAATTTCCCCCTCAACCTCCCCATACAGCGCTGGAATAGTCCTCTTACGTAAACCGAGCGGAGAACACCGTCTATGCATTGACTACCGGCGACTAAATGCCGTGACGGAATTCCAAGCCGAACCGCTACCAGACACAGCACAGCTGTTCGCGAAATTGCATAACGCAAAATACTTTTCGCGAATAGACCTAAGCAAAGGGTACTATCAGATACGGGTGCCAGAGCACCTAAGACCGTATCTAGCCTTCAGTACAGCTGATGGCCACTATGAGTTCAATGTCTTACCGTTTGGACTGAACAACGCACCAAGCATTTTCTCACGCATGATGAAACAACTTCTCGCGCCCATTCAAGAAGAAGAACTCCATCACTTTATGGACGATATCTTAATCGCGACCCACACCTGGGATGACCATTTAAGACTTCTCTCTACCGTTCTTCAGCGACTTAGGGAAACCGGACTAACAGCCCGACCGACAAAGTGCCTGCTAGGATACGAAGAGATAGAGTTTCTCGGTCACACACTCAGACACGGCAGTCTTCTTCCGGAAGACAAGAACATCGCGAAAATGAACAAGGCACCGCGCCCGATAAACAAAAAGGATGTGCAATCGTTTCTAGGCCTATGTGGCTACTACCAAAAATTCGTTGCCAACTTCAATTCCATCGCCGCGCCATTGTCTGATCTAACCAAGAAGAAAGCGCCCGAGAAAGTAGAATGGAATGCCGAGTGCGAAGATGCGTTCCAAACCCTGAAAGCTAGACTCACCTCACAACCCATCCGAAGTTGCCCGATGCAACCCAACCATTCGTGCTACGCACAGACGCGAGTAATCAAGGTTTAGGAGCAACCCTACTACAATCTGACCCCAATGACCCTACACTCCTCCTGCCAGTCGCGTATGCCAGCCGGAAATTAAACAAAGCTGAACACAATTACGCAACAGTAGAAAAAGAATGTTTGGCATTGGTCTGGGCCATCCAGAAATTCCAGATGTATTTGTATGGCGCTCATTTCAAGGTGCAGTGCGATCACCAACCCTTAACCTTCCTTGCGTCATCGCAGAAACTCAACGCCAGACTCATGCGTTGGTCACTCTTGCTACAGCCCTACTCATTTCATGTAGAATACATACCCGGAAAGAGTAACCACGGAGCTGACTACCTCAGCAGATACCCCGTGCCCACTGTAGACAAACCTAACCTTGCTTCCAACCCCTCACAGTTGCGGGTGGATGCACCCAGCTTTGTACCCCAGTGACCTCTTCCCCAGTACTCTATGTAAATAATGCATGTACATATTTGCGCCACCATTTCAGTACCAATTCTTACCTACGTGTAAGAATAGTTTTTGGGGGGCCTATGTAACAGCATAAATATTGACGACAAACATGTAGGAAATTAGCTTAGCGAAACAGAGATACCAGCGAAACGAAACTGGACATTAATACAACAGTTAGCTAACAAGCAGCACACACATGGCAAATTAACTTCCTTGAAACAGGCACACCGCCGATAGCTACCGATACCATCAACAGACTTAGCGACCAAGAATGTTAAATAGCATACTAACATCAAAAACTAACCATAGCGTTGTCTTCGATTAACTAACTTACTGCACCATGAGACACTGAGTAGCTCACTCCAGCCAAAAGTTACCAAGATGATGTCACCCGTATTGGGCAGACACCGCTTATCGTTATGGCATCTGTTCTTCACTCTATCCCTGATACTCCACTTGAAAAGTGATTATGCGTGCCCAGTGACAAGAGAGAAGGGGAGGAACTATTCAAATTAGAACCATAATTCTGTAGATGCGAGAGTAAAGAAAACGAAAGCTAAAAACGATTGGTCAGAAGACTATTGGGAACTTTTGCATACCTTTGGGGACCAAATCTCAACTGATCAGTCGCAAAAGAACTGTTAAGCTGTGAGGGTCGACCAAAGGAACAAACTGCAGTGTTCATCTATCTCCATCTCATCAAGAGGGTGCTAGAGACATAAAAGACGATTTCACGAGTCCCAGAGTCTACAAGTAAGATAACACTAATAGTTTTGATATGTGTATGTTTAGTGTATATTGATTGCCATGTATAAATAATATGTTCTTGATATATATAGTGGCAGAAACAGATTATTGTTTCTGAGACAGTATGCATGTGGTTTGATGTACCTTAGCCTTAAGATTCGAATTGAATTGTGCATATGGGAACCCTGCAGGTGTCTGATGCTATAGACACTTTGCAGAGGAGACCGCACCCTTATAGCTAACGAGAATACTGTAGCCAGAGCTCCGACTTTTACAGGTCGGGCCTGGGATCATCACGTTTGTGGAGACGAACGCCTGACCGTCGCTCCCGTGGAACCAAGGAGAACTACCACGATTCTACCTGACCACGTCCAAACCCCACAGCTTCAAGAGCGACCCGACTTACCTTAGCTAAGTCCCCCACAAGAACTGAGTCATACCCTCGAGAAACTAGAACATTAGAAACGTACGAACAGTGAAAATCGTAACCGCAGGTAGCAAATGACGAGAAAAACCTGTTAAGACATTTTCCCAGCACTTGGAACTATATTACTTATTAATTTACCGATTAATGCCGAAAGGTTAAAGTTTGTGTTGAATATATAAAAAGTGAAATTACATACATACGACTGGTGTCATTCTATTTGTATTGTTGTGTAGTTATTAGTTTTCTTCTCTTGAGACATAATAATCTAGTCTTTTGATTAGTCATCACCGGTTCTCAAGTTGAGCCAAATGATACTAAAAATCCCGAGAACAAATATAAATTTTATGTGACCAAAGTACCGTGATCTGTCTCTCACACCACTTTAGGACTTCTGGTAAAAGAACGATCGATAGTGGTAGCGCATCGCCCATCTATCAATAAGTCTTACCCCCTAGTAAGATAAACGTATCTTCCCCAGAATATCATCACAGGAGAGATAGAGAGAGATAGAAGTAGGGAGGGAGAGATAGAGAGAGATAGAAGTAGGGAGGGAGAGATAGAAGTAGGGAGGGAGAGAGAGATAGAAGTAGGGGGAGAGATAGAGAGAGATAGAAGTAGGGAGGGAGAGATAGAGAGAGATAGAAGTAGGGGGAGAGATAGAGAGAGATAGAAGTAGGGGGAGAGATAGAGAGAGATAGAAGTAGGGGGAGAGATAGAGAGAGATAGAAGTAGGGAGGGAGAGATAGAAGTAGGGAGGGAGAGAGAGATAGAAGTAGGGGGGAGAGATAGAGAGAGATAGAAGTAGGAAGGGAGAGATAGAGAGAAGTAGGGAGTGAGAGATAGAGAGAGATAGAAGTAGGGAGGGAGTTATAGAGAAATAGTAGTAGGAAGGGAGAGATAGAGAGAGATAGAAGTAGGGAGGGAGAGATAGAGAGAGATAGAAGTAGGGAGGGAGAGATAGAAGTAGGGAGGGAGAGAGAGATAGAAGTAGGGGGAGAGATAGAGAGAGATAGAAGTAGGGAGGGAGAGATAGAGAGAGATAGAAGTAGGGGGAGAGATAGAGAGAGATAGAAGTAGGGGGAGAGATAGAGAGAGATAGAAGGGGGAGAGATAGAGAGAGATAGAAGTAGGGAGGGAGAGATAGAAGTAGGGAGGGAGAGAGAGATAGAAGTAGGGGGGAGAGATAGAGAGAGATAGAAGTAGGAAGGGAGAGATAGAGAGAAGTAGGGAGTGAGAGATAGAGAGAGATAGAAGTAGGGAGGGAGATAGAGAGAAATAGTAGTAGGAAGGGAGAGATAGAGAGAGATATAAGTAGGGAGGGAGAGATAGATAGATGTAGGGAGGGAGATAGAGAGAAATAGTAGTAATATAATGAAAAAAGTATTGGTGATAAACATCTCACCTTGTCTTTAGCTCTAAAAGGTGACCGATCTTTTTTTGTTGTTGTTCGCAGGTGGAAGAATAAAGTAAATAAAACATGGAGTATTAAAAAAATAATTACTTGGGGCTCAAAAAGAAGAAATATGGTTGAGCGTGTTGACGACGAGCATTAAATCTTAACAAAGGTCGCCGTGTTTCTTTGTTTTGGACAGTTAGCAAAATAATATACATGATTTGAGTGTAAACCCCGGAAGCTGGCACCAAATACCCACAATTGGGCAAGCGTAAAGCAGTTTGTGCCTGACTGTGCCCATGCATGGCTGTGCCTGACTGTGCCTGTGCCTGACTGTGCCCATGCATGGGTTTTTCCATCAGTCATTGCACATTTTTGTCTTTCCCACTCAAATTATGCCAAATGGACGTCAGCCACAACCACAGGGACACATTAGGATTTGGGGGACATAAATCAAGATAATACGAAAAAAAGGTTGAGCATTTTAAATTTATAATCCCAACACAAGCACACAGACTTCATGACATTAAAGTTTTTTTTTAAATATTATTTTCTATTACGATGCATGGTATGTGGTTTTAGTGTGCAAGTGAAGACTTTGGATGTGCAGTGTGCGATAGTCCATAGAGTCACCTTAAATCACTGGTTGCAGTAAGCCCCTCTTCGGGATGTTTTTAGTAGGGACTGGTGGATGGCGATGAAATAAGGGGTGAGGATGGAGTAATCTCCACAGTGTGAAGCAGGGCTCTAGTTTGTAGTTTTTTTTTTCTTTCAGTGACAGACCGCTTTAACAACAGCAGCAGAGATAACAGCTAATTGTGGCTGTATTACATATTGTGTGCCACACTTTTTCTTCTTTTTTCTTTTAAATCGGGAAAACATTTATAGTTTTAAGACGCTCAGCAGTAGAGCTAATTCAGCATGCATCCGGTAGCAAACTTTGGTTGTGTTGGATATATTTGACCTTGCATAGAGATGACCTTGCATAGAGATGACCTTGCATAGAGATGACCTTGCATAGAGATGACCTTGCATAAAGATGACCTTGCATAGAGATGACCTTGCATAGAGATGACCTTGCATAGAGATGACCTTGCATAGAGATGACCTTGCATAGAGATGCATAATAAACAAGTCTCCTCTTCTCCTCCTGCTCCCCCTCCTTCAGTCTTTGTCCTCTTATTTGTAATGTAGGTTACGTCGCGTCAGGCACACCAAAGGCTTACATTACATTACATGATAATTGCTTTAGGTCCAGCGGACTCTTCCGAGCCTAGTCAGGACCGGACAACCCCCGATCCGCATAAAAGATCTGATCATCCCACGCAAGGGACGCCGAGGCTGTATTCTAATTTATCGAACCCCCGTTTACAAAAACAAAATAGAATACAAACATCATTATAAATTATCAACAAAACACATCCATATAAAATGCCTACATTGCTAAATAATAACATCATAGGAAGCCCTAGTGACCACCTGGCAAAAAGCGTCCAATATTCCCAAGCAGATCCAACAGACCTCGCACACAAATAAGGAGTCTTGTCCCGGAAGAGTTTTCAAGAAGAAAGGTAGGTGACTGGTCTAACGAAGAAGAAGAAGATAGTATAGCAGATCGATAGAACAGAGCAGGAATGAGAAAGAACAAAGGAGAAAGACAGCGACAGTGGGAATTTAAAGCACTAAATTTCCAGAAAGTGGGGATACTATTTATACTGAAATCCCCGGCACCCCAACAGGGGACCAAAGGCTTACGATACAACCTCCATTTGAAAAAGGTCAACGGTTTAAGTGAATACATACAACAATACGTACATCGATAACCTGTCAAAGTGTTCAGGAGTTCCAACACAACGATGTCACGAACTGATGCTTGGATGGGTTACAACCGCTTTTGGTTTGTTACGCGATATTTGTGGGACGCAGAAGAAAACAAATTAATCTTCACAATTACCAATTATCAACAACAACAACAATGGATGTCTTGAACGTCAAAATGTTTTTTTTAATCGTCTTTAAGTACACAGACATATAAGCAATCGTCTTTAGGTACACAGACATATAAGCAATCGTCTTTAAGTACACAAACATATAAACAATCGTCTTTAAGCACACAGACATATACACAATCGTCTTTAAGTACACAGACATATAAACAATCGTCTTTAAGTACACAGACATATAATTCAATTCAACACATCTTTATTACCACAGGAATGGAAATATTGTACAAGTCTCATCACATTATGTTATATAATGGCTCCACACATCAAGACATATATAAACAATCGTCTTTAAGTACACAGACATATAAACAATCGTCTTTAAGTACACAGACATATAAACAATCGTCTTTAAGTACACAGACATATAAACAATCGTCTTTAAGTACACAGACATATAAACAATCGTCTTTAAGTACACAGACATATAAACAATCGTCTTTAAGTACACAGACACACATGTAGGCTTGCTGCGAAGGGAACAAACAGTGTGCACCTTTGTTGGCTTTGCAAAGGCTTTCATAAAGTACACAGAAATCTGATGAGGGAGAAATTACTTTGCAAAGGCTTTCATAAAGTACACAGAAATCTGATGAGGGAGAAATTACTTTGCAAAGGCTTTCATAAAGTACACAGAAATCTGATGTGGGAGAAATTACTTTGCAAAGCCTTTGATAAAGGACACAAAAATCTGATGTGGGAGAAATTACTTTGCAAAGCCTTTGATAAAGTACACACAAATCTGATGTGGGAGAAATCACTTAACATTGGATTATCGGGCGCAGTCCTAGCTGTAATTTTAAAAAAAAAAACATGTACAGTATGACGAAGCAAAATCTTGTGTCCGGACGCAAATGGTCTTTCTGCCTTTTTTTAAATTCTTTTTTTTTAACATGTAACGCCGATTTAAGGCAAGGAGAACATTTTAACACGGATTATTTTTTCCACTGTTTTTAAATCATTTGAAAGACTTCCTCGCACAATTATGTTGACGATGTTACTCTTCCACACTTTCTGACACAGAATTTTACCTTGTTTGATGTTGACAAATATTCCATCTATTGTTGTTGCTATACGCTGATGACACTGCAATCTTACCTTGTTTGATGTTGAAAAATAGTCCATCTATTGTTGTTGCTATACGCTGATGACACTGCAATCTTATCTTGTTTGATGTTGAAAAATATTCTATCTATTGTTTTGCTATACGCTGATGACACTGCAATCTTACCTTGTTTGATGTAAAAAAAAATATTCCATCTATTGTTGTTGCTATACGCTGATGACACTGCAATCTTACCTTGTTTGATGTTAAAAAAAATTCCATCTATTGTTGTTGCTATACGCTGATGACACTGCAATCTTAGCACTGGAAGCGTTTGGTACATATTGTGTGAAATACGGTCTTTCGATTAATGTCACTAAGACTGAAGCTTTTTTTCACGTGGTAAAGTTAGGAAACTCCCTATGGTTACATTCAATGGTAAAAATGTTGAAATTGTTTTGGGGTAAAAGTACCTTGGAACAGTTTTTAACTATAATAATAAATGTCAACAGGCTATGGAAACCCCGTGTGTATCATCTGATTCAGCTTTGTTTGCCTTGTTAAGAAAATGTAGACAGCTTGACTTGCCGCTTGATCTACAGCTGGAGCTGTTTGACAAATGTATTAAGCCTATCCAGCTTTACGGTTGTGAAGTATGGTCATTACAAAAGCTGGAAATGTGTGAAAAACTGCAATTAAAATTCCTAAAAATGATGTTGAATTTGAAGGCCTCGACACCAACTTAGGTGAAGCTAAGTGAAGTTGGAAGTTTGCTGTTTCTATTGGTCCTAAATGCAGACTGCTTTGATTTTGGTTTAAGTTATCTATAGATTTTTGTAACAACTCAGAAACCCTCTCCCACCTCCTTCCAGTCTGCCCTCAAAACTTACCTTTTCAAGCAGTTCTAACACTATGACCTCACTACGCACCCCATCGCCAGCTGTCTCTTGCATATAGTGTCTGGTCTGTTTGTGGTATGAGTATATTTGAGTGAATGTATTTTTTGCGTAATTGTTACATGTGTCATTGTCTAAAGCGTGCACATGCGTGCGTGAGTTGTGAGTGCGCGCTTAGAGTTATAATTATTATAAGATAAGCGCATTATAAATACAGTAATTATTATTATTATTATTATTAAAAATATCCACAAACTGTGTCATTGTCTATATTGTACCATTGAGCTTAAGCTGCCTTGGGTAAACTATGTGCCATCTCTGTTAAACAATCTCGGTTTTGACATATCTGGTCCACTGGTAATTATTCTTTAACTCAATTTAAAATGATTGTAAAACAACGTTTGATAGACCAATTTTTGCAAGCATGTCTGCAGAAGATCGACGATAAGTACATCTGCCTTACTTATCGTCTCTTTAAAGAAAATGTTTGTTTGGAAAACCTTTTTTAAAATTAATCTATCTCCGACGCTGTGCACAAACTTGTGGAAATTTAGGCTTAGTTGTCATAAACTTCCAATTCAGTCCCATGACATACACAGAAAAGAAAGGTTGTGTCCCATTTGTGATCTAAATGAGCTAGGTGACGAATTCCACTATATAATATTTCATTGTACACGCATCCCTTACTTAAAGACAGCAGGATTTATCTTTTGCCACGGTGCCTTACATATTACCATAATTTATTTAAATTCAATCAATACAATACAATACAATACAAGATTATTGCTTTAGGTCCAGCGGACTCTTCCGAGCCAAATCAGGACCATTTAAATAATGTAAACTATTGTTTGTTTGCCTTGTTAAGAAAATGTAGACAGCTTGACTTAAATTAATAATAATAAATAATTGACAGCACCATTTAAATTCAATCAACTAATGAATTTGAATTCAAAGAAAATACTGATGAACTTGAGCTTTTTATTAGTATTGTGATGCCACTATTTAACTAACATCTAGTACTTCTGCTATTTATTTATGTATTTTTCCTTCTGTTACTGATTTGCTGGGTCTGTGTCAAACCGCAGTCCTGCTACTAATTGTGTTATCTCGTTTTGTGTGCTGATCTGTGCACTTAATTTCTTCGATGAATTCTGTACGCCTGTCGGAAGTATGTATTCGAATTTAGTTGTTTATTGCGACAATCGTTTTGGGCATTATTTATCATATTGGACAGGAGGTGCTTTGTATGTGTGCTATAAGTTCACTAAATGTTGTACCTTGAATGTTTGATACTAAGTGGCATTATTTGGTTATTGTGTATTGCCGTTCTAATTCATTTGTGTATTTTGTTTTCCCGTTCCCCCCATTTCCCGTGTCGGCTAAAACGCCCCCTTTGGGCTGACAGCCTGAATAAACCTTCCAACCTTTACAACGGAAAAACTATTTCTAAAAGTCAACCTTTAAATGCGCATTCAAATGATTTCCATGATTGTGTGCAAAATGGTAGAGTAGTTTTAACAGCGTACGCTTTTCTACTGTTGTGTGGCGTGGAACTCGATATCCCCAGCGAGGGGTCTGGCCTGAAGCAGCCTTCCAGGCTAGAAGGCAGCACAGGGCGGGATAACAAAGACGGGAGGAGGGGCTAAACGAATGACAGAGAAGAAGAAGAAGAAGAAGAAGAAGAAGAAGAAGAAGAAGAAGAAGAAGAAGAAGAAGAAGAAGAAGAAGAAGAAGAAGAAGAAGAAGAAGAAGAAAAAGAAGGAGGAGGAAATAAATTTTTTTTTTTAAATTTAAAATTTTTTAAAAGTTCTATTTTTTTTTTATTCTTTTAACTACGGGTTTTATTGAACTAAGACCACATGTGGTGGTTGGCGGCCTTTGTCTATTAATAATGACAAATGCAAACGGTCAGGGGCGAGGATGTTGATAGACTCGTATGACTATTTGAAACAGTAGTCTACACTCAGCGCATCAATAACAAAAAGAATCCCATTTCAAACCGGCGAGGACTATAGTGATTAAAGTTTTTTTTTTGCTACAATGTCAAAATTACGACCTCGGAAATTGAATAGTACGACATAAATGTTCAACTTGTCGTGTTTGTTTGTGTGTCCGTCTGTCTGAATGTGTATTGAGAGTATGCGTGTGTATGTATGTGTGTGTGCGTGTTTGTGTGTGAGTATGTATGTTTAAGTGTGTCTGTGTAAACGTCATTTTTTCCATTTCCGGACATTTCTGGAAATACTTTGAGATTGTCGGGAATCAGAATGAGCCCAAAATTGTTTCGTCGGTGAGTCGGCCTGTCGGTTTAGTCCATTGCGCGTCATAACTCAACAAGCGCTCACAGGATTTTGTTAAAATTTCGTAGGAACGTGACTTGCGTAAGTGGCCAGTTTCTCGGGCTATCGTATTTGCTCTATCTCAAAGGTAAAGGTTGTTGGGATCAATTCTTCACTGTTCACGTTGAGCAATTGAATGGCCCGCCATTTTGCTTCTTCTCCTTCCCCCCCAAAATAAATTACGGGTATATATGTCCGTCAGTTGTAGGGGTTGACAGTGTATTTACAGTGCTATTAAAGCCACCACCAATACACAGCGCCGTATTCTTTGGATGGACAAAGACAACGGGGCTTAATTGTAGGTGTTGCCTCACGGCGCGAGGTGTGTAGTGCATTAAGCGTCGTTTAGCCTGCATTAAGCGAGATTGGATTTTCTACTTAATCTTGGCGCTGAATTTGCTATTCATTTATTCCACTGCCAAAATGTCTTAAAGAGGCGTTAGTTCTTAGTGCGGCTGCAGAAATCTTAGTGTGACTGTAGGAATCGGACAGCCGGCGGTAAAAGGCTTAAATAACGTATGGACATATAAACGATGGCGATGATGATGATCATGATGATGATCATGATCATGATGATGATGATCATGATCATGATGATGTTCTCTTGTATCGCCCCAATAAAATCTCCATGTCCTATGAGGAATATGCTATGGGGAAATATTACCATTGGGTTTATCTGTTAACTTTTCTCTCGACTACCCCCATCCCCTTTCCCCACCCACCCCCCCCCAAACACTTACCCAGGGTTGATAGTCTTTACTTTTTTTCTTTAAAGAAATAAATTTTCTTTAATTTGAGTAAAACGTTAAAGAAGTACATTTTCTTTCTTTTTTTTAAATAAAGAAATAAATATTTGTTAATTTTTTAAAGAAATAAATTTGCGTTAAATACATGAATGATTATTTATTGCTCAGCTCAGATTTAAAAAAAAAGTGGTATGCAGTTAAAAAAAATTACATACAACTTGTGTTAGAACCCATGTAATCTATGAACCAAATCCAAACACTTGAAAAAAAAATCAAGAACAAATAATGTGATTTGATTTGATATTTTATTAACAACAAGAATAGAGATATTAGACTAATTTTGTTTCTAATCTGTCCTTGCAACACTCATTCACACCCCTTCCAAGCATTTTAACCCACGCACACCAATGAGACAAAGAAATTAAGCTAAGCATTCAAATACAGCAGCTAGAATAAAAAGTATCTCTCACATACACATTATGTTTATAATATAAACATATTTACAGAAATTCGCCAAAATTCTCCATTACAGATTGTGGGTTGCATTTTAAATGTGTACATAATTTCTCAGATCACACAATCAAGTCAAAAATACCCATGCTTTGGAATGATGCAGGGTAGGCTAGCGGCAATGTCTACATAGGCTAATCCAAACCGCCTCAAACTGGCTGCAACTGGGTCAAACCGGCTTCACGCATGTTGTTGTTCGTGGCGGAAAATCAAACTGAAGTAACGAAATTTTTACCGGACAAAACTCGATAATCGTTACTTTTATTTTTTAATTCGTTGAATTTTCTTTAACTTTTTAAAAACATTAACGCGTTAAATGTTCTTTAACCAAAAATTTAATTCGCTAAATCGTTAAATCTTCCAACCCTGCACATACCACACCGTACACATCATCGACTCTCCTCTCTCTCGCCACAGACTCTAAATAAGAAGAAAGAGAAGTTCTCATAGTTTTCTTGATTTTCTTGCTAGACGGTTGTTGTAACTGCAGGTTTTTTCCGACCAAATGTATCAGGGTTGTAAAACAGTACCGTTAAAATCACACTATAACAGATAAGGTCTTCCTTTCAACAGTAATTTGATTCACTACCCTAATCCTGTTACAAGCGCCTGTCCCTAATTCATACCAGTCCTGCTGAACTACGTTGATGACATCATTAACACGCAATAATGACCTTTTCGTCAAACTAGACAACCAATCGGTCGATGTTATTGTTAAATTAGGCAGTAATGATGTGGCTCCAAAATTAACATGTCCTCGTTTCCTTGTTCTTTTTGCTGATACCGACCTAGTGCACGTGGAAATTTAGAGAAAGAACAACGTCGTGAAATATGAACCCGATTTCAACTCACCCATCTCCATCCCTCCCTCCCTCCCTCCCTCCCTCCCTCTCTCTCTCTCTCTCTCTCTCTCTCTCTCTCTCTCTCTCTCTCTCTCTCTCTCTCTCTCTTTCACCGTACGAATTTTGAAGAGACACAATTTGCCTGTCGAATATAAGCAGTTTTCTGAAAATAAAAATAACTACATCAAATGAGATTGTAAACTTTAAAAACACAGCTGGACCTTAGAACCTTTAAACTTTTGACTTTTAAACTGTGAGCTTTAACCCAGCATTATGCTAGGAGTAAGATTAGCAAGCGATTTGAAGCTCTTTACCACCTAACCATGCTTACAGATCATTTGAAGATGGTAATATCATCTCTTTAAGGGTGACTACTAATTATATACCTTTAAGACTGTGCGATACTATACCTTTAATTGTATTTCGTAATAGTTTGTTTCCTTACCTGTGTTTATGGCCAGCAACCAGGCACGCGCCAACCCCGTCATTTGTTTAAAGGCCGCACGTGCCTGTGGCTGTTACAAACCAATAAGACGCCATTTGATAAAGACGTCATTAGCTTCCAGCTCAAGACGTCACAACAAGAGGGAGATTACCTGTCAATGGCAGGCGCTGAGTGGGTGATTAAATCCCCTTTCAGGTCAATGAGGGACGAGCTCCAGGTAATAATTTGCCAGCCACGATCAGTATTCAGTGTTCTCAGCCTTCCTACAGCGCATTTCACGCTCAGCGCAGCTCTCAGCAGCAGTCAGTCTCGGATGACATGCCTAGTTCCGAGTAAGCGCTGGAGAATCATGAAGTCAAAGGGTGGTGGCGGTAGACTGTAATTACCTCACTTTAGCTCCCCCCTGATAAAGGTGGTCATATCAGACGGTCCCTTTGACCCTAACGAGGAAAACCCCTTCTGCCTTCTTTCGGTCTCTACTTTATGAGGCACAAATTAACTCCCTTTAAAAAGCTGATAGAAGAGCGGGTGTCGTTTACCGTAAAATATGGAGGACAACTCGGGAACGGGAGACGGGGAAATTATGGACGACCTTTCACAATATCTTCCACAAGTCAAAGGGCTAGGGATACCATCAACAATATACTCCACACGTCACAGAGCTAGGATACCATCAACAATATCTTCCACTAGTCACAGAGCTAGGATACCATCAATAGTATCTTCCACTAGCCACAGAGCTAGGATACCATCAACAATATCTTCCACCAGTCACAGAGCTATGGGCACCATTAACAATATTTTCCACAAGTCACAGAGCTAAGGATACCATAAACAATATATTCCATAAGCCACACAGCTAGGATTCCATCAACAATATCTTCCACTAGTCACAGAGCTAGGATACCATCAACAATATCTTCCACTAGTCACCGAGCTAGGGACACAATCAACAATATCTTCCACCAGTCACAGATCTAGGGTACAATCAACAATATCTTCCACTAGTCACAGAGCTAGGATACCATCAACAATATCTTCCACAAGTCACAGAGCTATGGGTACCATAAACAATATATTCCATAAGCCACACAGCTAGGTTTCCATCAACAATATCTTCCACTAGTCACAGAGCTAGGATACCATCAACAATATCTTCCACTAGTCACCGAGCTAGGGACACAATCAACAATATCTTCCACCAGTCACAGATCTAGGGTACAATCAACAATATCTTCCACTAGTCACAGAGCTAGGGATACCATCAACAATATCTTCCACAAGTCACAGAGCTATGGGTACCATCAACAATATTTTCCACCTGTCTCAGAGTTAGGGATACCATCAACAATATCTTCCACCAGTCAATGGGCTAGCGGTATAATCAACAATATCTTCCACTAGTCACAGAGCTAGGAAACCAACAACAATATCTTCCACCAGTCACAGAGCTAGACATACCACCAACAATATCTTGCACTAGTCACAGGGCTAGGATACCATCAACAATATCTTGCACTAGTTACCGGGCTAGGATACCATCAACAATATCTTGCACTAGTCACCGGGCTAGGAATACCACCACCAATATCTTGCACTATTCACCGGGCTAGGAGTACCATCAACAATATCTTGCACTAGTCACGGGGCTAGGAATACCACCACCAATATCTTGCACTAGTCACCGGGCTAAGAATACCACCAACAATATCTTGCACTAGTCACCGGGCTAGAAATACCATCAACAATATCTTGCACTAGTCACCGGGCTAAGAATACCACCAACAATATCTTGCACTAGTCACCGGGCTAGGAATACCATCAACAATAACTTGCACTAGTCACCGGACTAGGAATACCACCACCAATATCTTGCACTAGTCACCGGGTTAGGAATACCACCAACAATAGCTTGCACTAGTCACCGGGCTAGGAATACCACCAACAATAGCTTGCACTAGTCACGGGGCTAGGAATACCATCAACATGATCTTGCACTAGTTACCGGGCTAGGATACCATCAACATGATCTTGCACTAGTCACCGGGCTAGGAATACCACCAACAATATCTTGCACTAGTCACCGGGCTAGGAATACCACCAACAATATCTTGCACTAGTCACCTGACTAGGAATACCACCAACAATATCTTGCGCTAGTCACCAGGCTAGGAATACCACCAACAATATCTTGCACTAGTCACCTGACTAGGAATACCACCAACAATATCTTGCACTAGTCACCGGGCTAGGAATACCACCAACAATAGCTTGCACTAGTCACGGGGCTAGGAATACCATCAACATGATCTTGCACTAGTCACCGGGCAAGGAATACCATCAACATGATCTTGCACTAGTTACCGGGCTAGGATACCATCAACAATATCTTGCACTAGTCACTGAGCTAGGATACCATCAACAATATCTTGCACTAGTCACCGGGCTAGGTATACCACCACCAATATCTTGCACTAGTCACCGGGCTAGGAATACCACCAACAATAGCTTGCACTAGTCACGGGGCTAGGAATACCATCAACATGATCTTGCACTAGTCACGGGCTAGGAATACCATCAACATGATCTTGCACTAGTCACCGGGCAAGGAATACCATCAACATGATCTTGCACTAGTTACCGGGCTAGGATACCATCAACAATATCTTGCACTAGTCACTGAGCTAGGATACCATCAACAATATCTTGCACTAGTCACCGGGCTAGGTATACCACCACCAATATCTTGCACTAGTCACCGGGCTAGGAATACCATCAACAATATCTTGCGCTAGTCACCGGGCTAGGAATACCACCACCAATATCTTGCGCTAGTCACCGGACTAGGAATACTACCAACAATATCTTGCACTAGTCACGGGGCTAGGAATACCACCAACAATGTCTTGCACTAGTCACGGGGCTAGGAATACCATCAACAATAACTTGCACTAGTCACCGGGCTAGGAATACCACCAACAATATCTTGCACTAGTCACCAGGCTAGGAATACCACCAACAATATCTTGCACTAGTCACCTGACTAGGAATACCAGCAACAATAACTTGCACTAGTCACCGGGCTAGAAATACCACCAACAATATTTTGCACTAGTCACCGGGCTAGGAATACCATCAACAATATCTTGCACTAGTCACCGGACTAGGATACCATCAACAATATCTTGCACTAGTCACCGGGCTAGGATACCATCAACAATATCTTGCACTAGTCACCGGGCTAGGATACCATCAACGACAGCAAGGGTCGACGTCAAAGAGGAGAAAGAGGAAAATTAAAGGGAGCAGGGGAAGGGGATTAGAGGGGGGGGGACGCTGCCTTTTAAAAAAAAAGTAGTGATACTTCTAGTCAGCTATGAACATTAAAATTTAACGGAAATGAAAGATCCTATTCTGAGCAGAGCTAGCGAGCCAGTTATATCCGTTTAAGTAGCTGTGAAGAGGAATTAGCTCGCTTTAAACTTCTTTGTGTCATAACAAAGAAGTAAGAGGCGTCGTAACAAAGAATTAAGAGGCGTCGTTCAATATTATGTCTTACTCCTTTGCTGCGTCTTTTATTAATTTTATTTTTTAATTGTTAAAATGAATTATAGCAACCATGTCACGCTATGTTGTGGACTGAGGCCATTATCAACAGGATAATCCGCATAAAGTACACAAAATATCGGCACCTACGCTTTATAGTTGATCAATAACACTGATGATATCAATAATATTCCCTACAATAGGATAAGAACAGACAAAATAGCCAGCATTATGTTTAGAACTGATTCTATAAACTTTGTTAAAAGTGTATAGTGTGTGTGGGGGGGGGGGTGTGCGTGTGTGTGTTAGAGAGAGAGGGAGTTTGACTATGTCTATGAGTATGAGTGAATGTCTAAAATCATTAATGGGAAAAGAAAGATTGAACTGAACTAAAAAAAAAAAAAAAAAAAAAAAAAGAACTGAAGTGAAGTGAACTACTTAATAGAGTTTAGCAATCTTCATTCATCAGGGAAAGATGAAGTATGGTGGTTACACGATAATCTGTGGTGCCCCTACGGCCTCCGAGTTACGGGATAGGATAGGATAGGATAGGAATCTTCATTTACTTATTTGTGTATGTTCATGTTATTTGAGACCTTTTTTTTTTTTTTACAGCAGCAGCTTTTGTTTAGTGCTAGGAATGTCAGTGTTCGTGTAGGAAAGAATGTCAGTGTTCCTGTAGGAAAGAATGTCAGTGTTCCTGTAGGAAAGAATGTCAGTGTTCCTGTAGGAAAGAATATCAGTTTAATGTCAGTGTTCCTGTAGGAAAGAATGTCAGTGTTCCTGTAGGAAAGAATGTCAGTGTTCCTGTAGGAAAGAATATCAGTTTAATGTCAGTGTTCCTGTAGTAAAGAATGTCAGTGTTACTGTAGAAAAGAATGTCAATAGCTGCATGTGCAGTGACCTGCCGTTCTCAATGTCTGTGTTTGCTATTTTCAGTATTGGAGTTATTTGCAATGAGTGAGTGTGACAGTGAGGTAGGGTTGGGGTGTGTGAGTGTGACAGTGAGGTAGGGTTGGGGTATGTGAGTGTGACAGTGAGGTAGGGTTGGGGTGTGTGAGTGTGACAGTGAGGTAGGGTTGGGGTGTGTGAGTGTGACAATGAGGTAGGGTTGGGGTGTGGGATATTGGGGGAATGGGGGTGGCAGTTTGTATTTAATGAGCTCTTGTTGTGCGATGTTTTGTAATTTGTCGCCTTGACGAGTGTTTTATACCCGCTCATATAAATTCCACCGTTTTTATTGTGGCATAAAGGCATAGAGTTACAGCCAACAACAAGGTACAACCTTTATTGCAGTGGTTGGCTATGTTATGGCGGTGGTTGGCTATGATATGGCGGTGGTTGGCTATGATGTGGTGGTTGGCTATAATTTGGGCAATGATTCTACAACAGCGCAGACCTACAGCTATTGGATTTACAGCCCACTTTCTGCCATGTTCACAAACTGAGGTCTTGTCTGTGTACGCATATGTTCCATCGCACGGATTTTAAAGATCCTGACGCTCATGCCCTAGGCGGGTGAGTGTCAGTTACCTTCTTGCCCCATCCCCGCTCTACCAGGAGTGCTCAGTTGGTTGGGGCGGGGGACGATGCATCAAAGACAGCAATTTAGCGTCTGGAGTAGCTCCAGTTAGAGATTGTAGCGTCTGGAGTAGCTCCAGTTAGAGGTTGTATTGCCTGGAGTAGCTCCAGTTAGAGGTTGTATTGCCTGGAGTAGCTCCAGTTAGAGGTTGTATTGTCTGGAGTAGGTCCAGTTAGAGGTTGTATTGCCTGGAGTAGCTCCAGTTAGAGGTTGTATTGTCTGGAGTAGGTCCAGTTAGAGGTTGTATTGCCTGGAGTAGCTCCAGTTAGAGGTTGTATTGTCTGGAGTAGGTCCAGTTAGAGGTTGTATTGCCTGGAGTAGCTCCAGTTAGAGGTTGTATTGCCTGGAGTAGCTCCAGTTAGAGGTTGTATTGCCTGGAGTAGCTCCAGTTAGAGGTTGTATTGTCTGGAGTAGGTCCAGTTAGAGGTTGTATTGCCTGGAGTAGCTCCAGTTAGAGGTTGTATTGCCTGGAGTAGCTCCAGTTAGAGGTTGTATTGCCTGGAGTAGCTCCAGTTAGAGGTTGTATTGGCCACCCCCTTCAGCATTGTTGAACTGGGGAAAAACTTCTATAATATATCAGGACGTAATTTTTTTTTTAAACAGAAGAAATGAATGTTACGTAAGCTCTTACCACCTTCCGTTTCTTCTCATTTTGACTTCTGCGCTTCCTACTGATGTATGACCATGTAACGTAGGTCTATATAAGCAGTCAGTTGGGTTAGGCATATACAGACTATGATATTGTAGCTTACAGGCAGCTGAAAAGGGCAACCTTTCTGACTGCTGAGCTGACTTTCTGGTATTTACCTCCGTATGACCACGAGAGAGAGAGATAGAGAGAGAGAGAGAGAGAGAGAGAGAGAGAGAGAGAGAGAGAGAGAGAGAGAGAGAGAGAGAGAGAGAGAGAGAGCGTGGGACGGTCATGGACTTGTAGTTGAGTGCAGGAAGGCGTCAAGCTGATCACTATAATATTAAATATAGGCCTTAGAACGCGCTGGTATATATGTTTATATGTGTATTTTAGCCTGTACATTGGTCCCACCACCTGCCAGCTTTATTGAAGACAACAAAGGCGCCTAGAAGCCGTGCTGCAATGCCAGGACTGACAAACACATAAACACAGAGTTCAGTACTAAGGGGTTAGGTTCCATTGAAAACTGCGGAACGTGTGATGTGAAAGAAGGGGAGGGGAGGGGAGGGGCAGCTATTAAAGAGGCGACCATTCCTTAGTAGTCCGCTACACGTCCGTAGTACATCGTACCCCTAGTGTTGATATTGGTCCAAGGTGAAGGACAGAAGACAGTAACACAGGTCAGGGGTCACCCAGGTAAGAGGTCACTAAGTAATGAAGTGTAATGACTGTCCCAGTAGTTAGACTGATGTGGAACATACTTTGTCTTGACCCAACAGACATTATGTGGGTAACAGCACAGGACAAATCAAGGCACTGTGCAAGGAGCCAGAAGAAGAGGGAGACAGAAAAAGAGGTGAGAGGACAACATTCTAGAATGGACTGGCTTGACACTGAGCGAAGCCATGAGGGTTGCTGAGGACAGAGAAAGATGGAGTACGCTAGTTAAACGATCATCTGTTGTGCCTTAACGACCTTCGAGTTACGGGATAGGATAGGATAGGATAGGAACAGCGATCTGGCTTTATTTACACTATATTTTTGAGTGATGTGTGTTTTGTGTGTGAGTGGGTGAAACATGTGCGCGTATATGTTGGTACAGATCGCCGCGCTTTGAGCGTTATTGGTAATTTGAGGAAAAGCGCGTAAATAGCATCTAGTATTCTTCTTCTTCTCCTCACCGCGACACCCACACACTCTCTTCCCATAAATGGTAGTTGGTAAACGTGCGTAGTAAATGTCTGACATGCAAATAGAACTGTATTGAGTCTGTTGCGGACTTCAATGGGCAAGGCAAGGGTCGTTTCCAAAACAAGGCCACAACAACCCCCTCCCAACCTTTTGATTGGCAGGTCTTGATTTAGTTACACGCACACATCCACACACACACACTGACACACACACACGCGCGCGCGCACACCTTTAAATAACATGCCACCGTACTGAACTGAGATCAAATTTCATTGGGGAACAAAGGGTTACAGAAACGACAAGGGGAGGTAAGCTACAATGTACGTTGTAGATTGGAGTGCAAAAGCATAGTTTATTGAATAGAGATCAAGGGCGACACCGGAGATTTGGGGTGGGGTTGAGGGCGGGACCAGGTGTGTGGGTGGAGGTGGGGAGGCGATAGGGAGTGTGGGTTGGAGGTGTATGGAAGTGCACCATTGTCACCGTTACGTTTGGCAGTTACCTGTGGTCGCCCTTTCTTCGTTTTGGGTGTGAACTTTCTACTTCCACGCATAGCGTCATTCCTGTTTTTCTCTGGAGTGGTGCACAAAGATCAAAAGAGGAAAGTTTAGCTCTAACTTGTTCACTTGCTGGTGAGCTTTCTGCCGTGTGTTAGGCCGAGGATGACGGTGATGTTGTATCTCCAATACTCAACGTCATGAAAGACGACCAATCCTGCTGCTGCTGATGATCATAATGAAAATATTGTTGATGATGATTATGATGACGATGATACTGACGATGATATCAAAATCCAAACCAGCAACTAGAATGAAGAAGGAGAGAGGCGCTGTCCGTGTACAGGCGGGGGTGGCCAAAAGGAAAGGGGAAGCACACAACAAGAAAAGATAGCCGGGACATTGTAGTGTAGCAATGCAGCTTATGTTTAGTGTTGTCAGCCAAGTTGCTTGGAGTCCACTGAGAGAGAGAGGGGGGAGGAGGTAGGGAGGGAAGGAGGGAGAAAGTTTTTTTTGTGTTAATTCGTTTAGACCGACGACCCGTTACAAAGATGTATACACACGCTCGTACACGGATACAATACACACACAGGTTCTAGACTATGCACATATACACCAGGCTTTATAAAGTTAAAGATATATATATTTAGGGTGATGATATACTTATTTTATATATATAATTAAATAAGTATATGTGTTGCAGCATGAGAAAACCAGGCTAAAGTGTCAAAATATGAAAAATTACTTATTTATTTATTAACAAAGTACTAAAAATTAATCTTCAAAATGCAAAAAAAAAAAAACAGAATTGTTTTATCTTTATTGGTTGATGTTTTATGATTTTTCTTAATATTTTATTTTCTCGGGGGCTAATTTCCAGAAATTGCCTTCAAAGTTTTGAATTGTAAAATGATCATTACTTCACAACCAGAATTTTCCCATGCATGTATTTGGTATCAAAACAATCAGGAAGATGGCAGCAATATGGCAGTGAGTTGAGATAAGATGAGAAAATTCACATTATACACCATCCACACAATATTAAACATAAACAAATTAAAACAGTACGCACAATTTTATTCTGTACCCATCCATAATGCATAGTGTTTTTAAACATATTAGAAATAAAACAAGTGTTTAGCAAGTCTATAATAACTCAAACACATAATAATA
This sequence comes from Oncomelania hupensis, assembly GCA_036898135.1. NCBI lineage: Eukaryota > Metazoa > Mollusca > Gastropoda > Littorinimorpha > Pomatiopsidae > Oncomelania > Oncomelania hupensis. Next base: position 16,475 of record JBAHVR010000407.1, on the reverse strand, counting down.
TATCAAGAACATGGCCTGAATCAATCATTTTTCTAAAATAAACCCTATCATAATGCCCCCTCCCTCCCCCCCCCCTCTTAAATCCCTCGTCCGTCAAGTAATCTTTTGTTTAATTGCAAGCAGCTACATCAGCTCAGTTCAAATAGTCAAACAAAGATTACAAACCTAAAACAAAAGTTTCATTAGGTAGTTTTCAGTCCTAATAATCAAGCTTTAATAATTCCCCGATTCTCCACTCCCTTCCGCACGTCGAATAAATCTGTCGCGTCACAGGTGTAAATCAAAATAACATGTCATTTTGCTCTATAAAGTTTAAATAAACACAAATATCAAAGCAAATACTAATTACTAGTAATTTGGTAAATAGTCCTCATGTTCATTTCCTAAAACAGACAAACCAACAATAATAAATACTGAGAAAATAGTCAACTTGTCATGCTAGTAATATTGAATGCAGGCCAGACTACTTACCTTTTCAACCACCCCACCCCACCTCCACCCAACAAAATATACTACTGAAATATTTTCCACACTCCTACTGTAATTCTTTCACTGATATCGCCTTTTCAACCTTTACCTAAATCTATGCAAGTAGAATGACGGATTATTAAAGACACGCCAATAGCGAAGAGGCCTACGAAACATGAATCATTGAATGAAAACAAACAGTATCGTTTAATAACGGGATCAAGCTTCTGCTCGTCAGAATCATAATCCTCATCACAGTTCCCACTGGCACCATCATAAAAATAGTCTGAAAGCAGGTCTTGGAGCTCTTCAGAAGCAAAACCGGGTCGATTCAAGGCCCTAGCTACTCTAGCAGACGACACATCTACTGACGCTGGAGACGAAGCCATCACTTCCGGTTTCCAAAAAGAATCGGTCACTTACTTTGACAAATTGTTTCTAACAAATGCAACATAAATATTGCAAGAAAACACTTGAAATAGATGTATGATGAGTTTATCTACATTAAAAAATTCACTTTGAACTAAAAATCGTCGAAAATCTATAGGAAACACTTCAGTTTTTCACGACCCTGCTAGAGACACATTCGAACACAACTTGTGTCACAAGCAAGCTTCGGAACAAGGAATTTCATGAAAAATTCATACGCCACACACTTTTATGTACCAAAAAGTAGTAGCAATAGGGACTTTTCACTCTCCAGACGTTATATATCAATCCACATTGGGGATTTCCCTTCATAGTCGGACAAGAAAAGTTGGGGTATCGGAGGTCAATTAGTGCCATTGTTTTAGCAAGGTGTGATCAGCACCCTTATCAAAATCAACAAAATAAACAATGTTTTAGTAATTTTTTAACAAAATCCGTTTGGGATATTAAAGAAAAGTCTTAAATAAAGACAAAGAGGCAACAATCCTAAAATTGATGGGGTAGCCTATTTTTAGTGTTTTACGGCTGTAGCAGCGAATCAATCCTGGCGTCTTTAGCCGGGTTTTGTCATGCGGCAACACATATTATTACCCCAACCAGCTGCTTGCGCCACACCACCACAAAGTCGTATGTTTGTCTTCTAAGTTAAAGAAGAATAACACATACCATAACATACCTGTCAATTGCTACGGATTTTTGCGTAGCGCTACGCATTTTAAACATTTTCCCATTGCTACGGCGTATCACAAAGCTGCTACGCAATTTTTCAAAAGTGACGATATTTTTTAACCAAGGGGGTTTTCGCGCGAAAGTGGTCTGTTCCGGTCGAGTCCGGTTTAAAGACACTTACTGACTTACTGTCTCCCTTGGTTTTTTTTTTTTTTTTTTTTTTTTTTTTTTTTTTTTTATGATTGCCTAGCTTATTTTCTGTCTGTATGTTTATATATATAGTTATATATTTTTTTTTTTTTTTTTTTTTTTTTTTTTTGCATTTTCACTTTTATTTTGAAAAACGTACCTGAAAATGTTTATAATGATAATGGTAATAGCTAAAGTGTTGTGCATTAACAAGATTTTATAATAAATTTGTAAACACATTGGATGTGTGTGTTTATATTGGATGCAGAAGTTTCCAGTTTTGTTGCGAATCGCGTGATTCACATTAGTGCTACACCAAACCTCCATTTGCTATGGTTTTTCTGTTAAATTGCTACACCACAACCCGAAAACCCCTTGACAGGTATGCCATAAAACAATTTGAAACGACAAAATGTTATCCACTCAATTTGACTTGCAAAATTTTCAGTTTTCAATAACCTTCTTCAGGACATTATAATGTGAGTGTGATAATGTACAAAGTGTTTTACCCAATAACATAGAATTCGTGACTATAATTCACAAAATAACACACACATATAACAAATGTGTGTGTGTGGGGGGGGGGGGGGGGATGTATACAAGAGTTGAGTTCAAGTTCATTTGTTTTAGATGTGTGGTGGTTTGTGAATTCTATGTTATTATGTAAAACGTTTTATATATATATCCAACACATCACCAACTATGAAGTCCGGCAGACCATCACACAAGCCATTGGATAACACGATGACATGCTCACAATGGTGAAGAAACGGAAACTCCGATATTATGACCTCGTCACCAGAGCATCAGGCGTTGCAAAGACTATTCTGCAAAGAGGCAGAAGAAGAGGGAGACAGAAAAAGAAGTGGGAGGACAACATTCGAGAATGCACTGGCTTGACACTGAACGAAGCCATGAGGGTTGCTGAGGACAGAGGAAAATGGAGTAAGCTTACGCTGGTTAAACGATCATCTGTGGTGCCCCAACGATTTTCAAGTTACGGGATATGATAGGATAGGATAGGATAGGACAAAGTAATGACTACAAGTAATGTTGAGGAGTTATTAGTGATCCATTGTGCACTGCACTATGGCTGACTTACATCATGCACTTCGCAATAACATCCAACTGAAAAAGAAAAAACAACTATTGCGCATTTTCAATATGTGCATAGCTATGTATGTGTGTGTGTGCCTGTGTGTGGGTGTATGTATGGTTTTGGTGTATGTGTGTTTAAATATGTATGTAAGCTTGTGTGTGTGTGTAGGTGTGTGTGTGTGTGTGGGTGTGTGTGTGGGCATGTAGAAACTGTGTGTGTGTGTATGTGTGTGTGTGCAGTGCTGTGATTGTCACGGTCACTACAGCACACTAGACCAATGTACTGCTGTGCTGACCACGGCATTTGTTTGCTATTACACACACACACACACACACACACACACACACACACCCACACACACACACATGCACACACCCACACACACATACTTTATCTCAAAGCTGCTTTTCAATGATGGTTTCTTTTACAGTGCACTTACCACATCCAAGAACTGTTTTAAAAAATCTGGCTCTATCGGGATCATGCATCCAAGATACCAACTTGCAATTAGTAAGCGCATAGTCAAATGCCCGGACAACGGAGTCAGGACCTTCCAGTAGCACTGCCATTATTACTTCCCCTTTACATTCTTCAGTTTCTCCAAAGGCACACTTCAGTCCACCGTTGTTTGGAAAGTTGTCCACACTTCTTGCTCAGTCCACCGTTGTTTGGAAAGTTGTCCACACTTCTTGCTCAGTCCACCGTTGTTTGGAAAGTTGTCCACACTTCTTGCTCAGTCCACCGTTGTTTGGAAAGTTGTCCACACTTCTTGCTCAGTCCACCGTTGTTTGGAAAGTTGTCCACACTTCTTGCTCAGTCCACCGTTGTTTGGAAAGTTGTCCACACTTCTTGCTCAGTCCACCGTTGTTTGGAAAGTTGTCCACACTTCTTGTTCAGTCCACCGTTCTTTGGAAAGTTGTCCGCATGTGTTGATGGGCAAGTTACACGACGAACACACAAAACAAATCCAACAAAAGGCGAATTAAAGAAAGAAAACACAAGAAAGAAGCAATGACCTTAGGAATCCACATTTTATCAATGTACGCCGGCATCCCCCCCTCGCCTTTTCCAAACGGGGAGCTAAAATAAATAAAGGGAAAAAATGTACGCTGACATCAACATAAAAATGTCTTATTCAAAATCGTTTGCTCTTCAAAACGTAATTATTTTAGGAAAATGTTGTTGTTTTTTTAAAATACCAAACGAAGTTAATTACACACAGTGGATTCACAGACCATTGTCTAAAATAGAGAAGAAAAACAACATCTTCCACAGAAAAACTATTATTTGACGCCCATAGACTCTAAAAAATGTGTATTAAAAGTAATTTGATTATTATGATTTAACTTCGCTGGCAAGAAAACAGTGAAAGTAGTTTCAATGTAAGGAAGGTTATTTGCCATTTTATAATGCAGATGTGATGGCAACGACCAACAATTACATAAATCAATGAATAGCAATGTTACAAGTAAGAAGTGAGTTTTTGCCGTACTGTCATTAACAAAGGCATTGGCTTCAAAAACGAACAAATACTTACTGGATATTTAATTGTTTTCGGCAATTACGACTTAATCAGCAAAAAAAAATGTGAGGACCGCTTTTGTTTGGCGCTTTGATTTGATTTGTATTTATCTGCTGTGCCCGCACTTGGCCACAAAAAGTAGGTTAGTCATTGAACGCAAATGTGACATTACTGCAAACGACTTTCGTGGTAATTAACCAATTATAATAATGAGGGAAACTGAAAGAATGTTTGAAACATTGAACGATAAACACAATTGACTTTCTGTCTTCATTTCACTCAACCTCCTCCCACACCTCATTATCACCAGCACAATCACGTGTGTGTCTACCATTGCCTCTGTGTGTGTGTGCGTGTTGTGTTTGTGCGCATATGCGAGTTGTATGTGTGTATGCGTGGTGCGTGTGCGCCTGCTTATGTGTATGTATGTGTGCGTGCGTGCATGTGTGTGTTTGTGTGTGCGTGTATGTTTTTGTGTGTGTTTTGTGTTTGGTGTGTGTGTGTGTGTTTGTGTGTGTGTGTGTGCATGTAAATGTTGGAGCAACATGTCTAATTTGTGGTTATCTCTGTCTCAGTGCTTATTTCTTGACTTAGCGTTTATCTCTCTCTCTCTCTCTCTCTCTCTCTCTCTCTCTCTCTCTCTCTCTCTCTCTCGTTCTCTCTCTCTCAGTGCATTTATGAATGTGGTTGAGTGACCTTGAAATGGTTGTAAAATAGTGGACTAGGGTTGTGCTGAGGTTGACGGCAGGTTTACGGTGGTGATATCCCCGTCACACAGTGCGATATCATGGGGATGATGTAGTCGTAGGTCCAGACTCCAAGCTCTGTCTCAGCTACTGGATTTCACCACAAACACTGCAGGTCTCGCCTTCATCTTCGCTTTGGAAAACATTGTCACTTCATTCCGCAGTTGGCAGCAGTTCAAACTTAAATACGGCTATTTCTTCTCTTCTTCCCGATCTCTTTTTCCTTCTTCTTCTCTGTCGCCCCTTTTCTTCTTTACCCTTCTTCAGCTTGAGCTTATGTTTTCACTGCCTAAATGGCCATTCTACTTTTTTGTAGGGCCCTGGCAGTATAAATATTGAAATAAATAAATATGAGCTTATTCAGCCGCTGCTGCTAGATCCTTCTATTCCTCATACTTGTCTCTCGTCGCTGTCATCTTGTCTTGTACCACTTTCCTGCTGCCAATGTAGTTCAGTGTTTGAGGAATGGCAATAGTGACGGTACTTGCTGTACAGGCACACTTCCACCCTGCTAGGTTACTGCCGTATCATTATGGTAAGCCGGGCACAAGTTACATTACATTACATGATTATTGTTTTAGGTCCAGCGGACTCTTCCGAGCCAACTCAGGACCGGACAACCCCTGATCCGCATAAAAGATCTGCTGAAACAACCCTAGTGGTAAAACTGAATACTATCCACCAGCCAGTCACTTTACAATAAAGACCACCCACGCAGGGGACAGCTGAGGCTTCACCCCAACTTATCGAACCCCCGTTTACAAAAACAAAATAGAATACAAACATCATTATAAATTATCAACAAAACACATACATATAAAATGCCTACATTGCTAAATAATAACATCATAGGAAGCCCTAGTGACCACTTGGCAGAAAGCGTCCAATATTCCCAAGCTGATCCAACAGACCTCATACACAAATAAGGAGTCTTGTCCCGGAAGAGTTTTCAAGAAAAAAGGTAGGAGACTGGGCTAGCGAAGAAGACGATAGTATAGCAGATTGATAGAACAGAGCAGGAATGAGAAAGAGCAAATGAGAAAGACAGCGACAGTGGGAATTTAAAGCACTAAATTTCCAGAAAGTGGGGATACTATTTATACTGAAACCCCCGGCACCCCAACGGGGGTCGGGCACAAGTGATGGCTTTATATCTACAGAGGACTCATTACATTAAGTTACGATTGAAACAGCGCATAATGCGCACCTCTCTATCCAGTTGTGTCTAGGTTCCACGCTCCCTATACCTTTCTTATTCCCTTTCTCACCTGCTTACGCCTTCCTCCTTATTTCTCTTCTACGTAGCCAGCTTTGTGGGTTATTTCTGCTCTACATGGCCAGCTTCGTGGGTTATTTTTGTTCTACGTGGCCAGCTTTGTGGGTTATTTCTGTTCTACATGGCCAGCTTTGTGGGTTATTTCTGTTCTACATGGCCAGCTTTGTGGGTTATTTCTGTTCTACATGGCCAGCTTTATGGGTCATTTCTGTTCTACATGGCCAGCTTTGTGGGTCATTTCTGTTCTACATGGCCAGCTTTGTGGGTTATTTCATTTGTCACGGATATCATTGCGTTTGTTTGTTATTGAGGTTGTGAGTCAATGTTATTTATGTTAATGTTCTATTGACGATAATGTTAATGTTCTATTGACTATTGTGTTCATTTTCTATTGAATAGTTTGTTAATTTTCTATTGACTGTCATGTTCTGCTTTTGCGTTCATTGTAGTCGCTATTATGTTAATGGTATGTCGTATATTTGTTGGCTATTATGATCAAGCCACCAAATGTTCCCCAACAAACGATGTTGTTATGTTGCCATGTACCCTACCTTTCTGCACTATGGAAATTAGATTGTCGATATTTTTACCTATATTATTCTAAAATAAACTATTTGAACTGGCATGTGTACCTGTGGAGTTACGCGCATTGCAAGTGGCCATGTTGCTACAAGTGTACTTTAAATAGTTTGGATACATGCTTATTGACCAAAGCACTTTAAGGCCTTGCGTGCACTGTGCATATCACTATGTTGTACATCATCAGTGTAAGTGTGGGGGCAATGTACGAGTGTCTATAGTTTGGGCTGTGCGGTATGCATTGTGGGGTGTGTACTGTGGGTTGTGGGGGGTGTTTCCTGTGGGGTGTGGGATATGTACTGTGGGGTGTGTACTGTGGGATGTGTACTGTGGGGTGTGTACTGTGGGGTGTGTAATGTAGAGTGTGTACTGTGGGGTGAGTACTGTAGTGTGTGTACTGTGGGGTGTTTACTGTGGGGTGTGTAGTGTAAGGTGTGTACAGTAGGGTGTGTACTGAGGGATGTGTACTGTGGGATGTGTACTGTGGGGTGTGTACTGTGGGATGTGTACTGTGGGATGTGTACTGTAGTGTGTGTACTGTGGGATGTGTACTGTGGGATGTGTACTCTGGGGTGTGTACTGTAGTGTGTGTACTGAGGGATGTGTACTGTGTGATGTGTACTGTGGGATGTGTACTGTGGGGTGTGTACTGTGGGATGTGTACTGTGGGGTGTGTACTGTGGGGTGTGTACTGAGGGATGTGTACTGAGGGATGTGTACTGTGGGATGTGTACTGTGGGATGTGTACTGTAGTGTGTGTACTGAGGGATGTGTACTGAGGGATGTGTACTGTGGGCTGTGTACTGTGGGGTGTGTACTGTGGGATGTGTACTGTGGGATGTGTACTGTGGGGTGTGTACTGTGGGATGTGTACTGTGGGATGTGTACTGTGGGGTGTGTACTGTGGGATGTGTACTGTGGGGTGTGTACTGTATTGTGTGTACTGTGGGATGTGTACTGTGGGATGTGTACTGTGGGGTGTGTACTGTAGTGTGTGTACTGAGGGATGTGTACTGTGGGATGTGTACTGTGGGATGTGTACTGTGGGATGTGTACTGAGCTGAGGGATGTGTACTGTGGGATGTGTACTGTGGGATGTGTACTGTGGGTGTGTACTGTGGGGTGTGTACTGAGGAGTGTGTACTGTGGGGTTTGTACTGTGGGGTGTGTACTGAGGAGTGTGTACTGTGGGGTGTGTACTGTGGAGTGTGTACTGTATGGGTGTGTACTGAGGGGTGTGTACTGTGGGGTGTGTACTGTGGGGTGTGTACTGAAGGGTGTGTACTGTGGGATGTGTACTGTGGAGTGTGTACTGTGGGGTGTGTACTGTATGGGTGTGTACTGTGGGGTGTGTACTGTGGGGTGTGTACTGTGGGGTGTGTACTGTGGGGTGTGTACTGAGGGGTGTGTTCTGTGGGGTGGGTACTGAGGGGTGTGTACGGCGGGGTGTGTACTGTATGGGTGTGTACTGTGGGGTGTGTACTGTGAGGTGTGTACTGTGGGGTGTGTATTGTGGGCTGTGTACTGTGGGCTGTGTACTGTGGGCTGTGGAGTGTGGGCTGTGTGCACGAGGGGTTGTCTGAGGTGCACGTTTGTATGTGCGCGTGTCTGTGTCAGTGACATTACGAACTGTATTGAAATGACTCCTTGTTACATAGAGCGGATCAAAGCGGCTCAAATTGTTGGTCCAAAACAGGATCTAATTTGCAGCATCAAGCGCACTGAACATGCCTGATTTATTCACATATAATACATAAGCTACGGCTAGCCTAGCAACACTAGGTATTGAAGTAGGCAGAGACGACCAGTCTTCATAGCAACACTAGGTATTGAAGTAGGCAGAGACGACCAGTCTTCATAGCAACACTAGGTATTGAAGTAGGCAGAGACGACCAGTCTTCATAGCAACACTAGGTATTGAAGTAGGCAGAGACGACCAGTCTTCATAGCAACACTAGGTATTGAAGTAGGCAGAGACGACCAGTCTTCATAGCAACACTAGGTATTGAAGTAGGCAGAGACGACCAGTCTTCATAGTAACACTAGGTATTGAAGTAGGCAGAGACGACCAGTCTTCATAGCAACACTAGGTATTGAAGTAGGCAGAGACGACCAGTCTTCATAGCAACACTAGGTATTGAAGTAGGCAGAGACGACCAGTCTTCATAGCAACACTAGGTATTGAAGTAGGCAGAGACGACCAGTCTTCATAGTAACACTGAAGCCATTGTGCCCATTAACCACACTGAATAAACCATGCAGCGCTAACGTACATTGCCCATTCAACTTTCCTGGTTAAAGCAGTCTCAAAATGCCCTGGAAATGTGTTTTTATTTGAGATGGGGGTGTAAGCCCAGTTTCTATGCCTGAAAATCCGGTTACTCATGCTTACTCACGCTTACTCGACTAGATTTTCCTTGTTCGACGTGAAGATCTTTTTTTGTAGGTCTACCGTGACAGAGAAAGGTGCTGCAATGTAGCCTACACCTGAGAAGACCTTTAGATCAGGAAACGATCCACTTTCATTGGGCCCGACCGGGTTTATCAATACTTTTGTTCAACAAGTTCTTTGTGACTTAAGTCGTTCTTTTTATGTTGCACAGTTTCCTTTTGACGTCAATCGGGAATACGTCAGACGACTTTTAGAAAACCACGAAACATGTCGGAAAAAAGCGACCAGTTTCCATTTGTTGGTTACAACACAACATAACGGGGAGTCCTTGATGAGTGGCGGAAACTAAACACCATTCCACAATGTCGATACATGATACATATTTCCATTTGTTGTCCGCTTCCACTATTTCTTATCTTATCTTATCTTATCTTATCTTATCTTATCTTATCTTATCTTATCTTATCTTATCTTATTGCGTTAGTGTTGGTCAATTATTTGTCAGTGTAATGTGTACTGTGTATTGTGGCGTAGCTTTGGCCAAAAAGTATTCCTTGTGCCTTAACTCGGCAATTACACATTGTATATCCTTGTATCCTTATAAAATAAACTGTACAGATGGTCCGATAAATTAATGGACAACCACTGGAGCTGTAAGGAAATGACTAACGAAGGTCTGACGAAGACAAGGAAAAAGCCAGACATTGATTGGCAACTTCCGGAATTTGGTGGGTAAAAAAGATGTCGTCAAATTAAAAACAATATCGGGGAGACAAAGGCAAGGAAAGTCAAACACACACACACACACACACACACACACACACACACACACACACACACATACACACACAAACTGAAGAGTAATGATTGCATGTGCTAGGAGGATTCGCAAATTAAATATGGCAAACAAACATAAAAGAAGAGGAAATTAAAAGCAAAATACTTCCAAATCAAACTTTTGAACTGCAGGAAAATCTTGTGTATGAAGGCTAAAGTTAAGACTTGATTAGGTCAAGACTATCGGCCCCTGCATGTGGCTAACGTGTCAAGTGTATAATGCACATATCACGCTACGCCCACACACAACATCATAAATATTCATACGCCTAACGCCTGATTTAAATAGTTCCACCCTAAATGTCCTGCGGGATTCTCTCACTCAAAACTATTTCCGATTGCTGCCTGGACTACCTAAGAAAAACAGTCAACACTATTTTACCTCAACAACTACCCGTAAGGTAATTAGTCTTGGCAGGTAAGCACACACACACACACACACACACACACACACAGTGCACTGTACAGGTATGACACAGGGTTACCAGCAGGTCACAGCGACCTTAAGTCACGTAGTGCGCCCTTTTTTGTGCCACAGGTGAACAAACTCTCCATTACCCCCTACACCTCCCCCCGCCCCCTCCCTTATTTCAGCTTTCCCTTCAATTGCCTCTTTACCACTGTCAGTACTGTGGCTCTGCCTCTTTACCACTGTCAGTATTGTGGCTTTGCCTCTTTACCACTGTCAGTACTGTGGCTCTGCCTCTTTACCACTGTCAGTACTGTGGCTCTGCCTCTTTACCACTGTCAGTACTGTGGCTCTGCCTCTTTACCACTGTTAGTACTGTGGCTCTGCCTCTTTATCACTGTCAGTACTGTACTGTGGCTCTGCCTCTTTACCGCTGTCAGTATTGTGGCTCTGCCTCTTTATCACTGTCAGTACTGTACTGTGGCTCTGCCTCTTTACCACTGTCAGTATTGTGGCTCTGCCTCTTTACCGCTGTCAGTACTGTGGCTCTGCCTCTTTACCACTGTCAGTACTGTGGCTCGGCCTCTTTACCACTGTTAGTACAGTGGCTCTGCCTCTTTACCACTGTCAGTACTGTACTGTGGCTCTGCCTCTTTACCACTGTCAGTACTGTGGCTCTGCCTCTTTACCACTGTCAGTATTGTGGCTCTGCCTCTTTACCACTGTCAGTACTGTGGCTCTGCCTCTTTACCACTGTCAGTACTGTGGCTCTGCCTCTTTACCACTGTTAGTACTGTGGCTCTGCCTCTTTACCACTGTCAGTACTGTACTGTGGCTCTGCCTCTTTACCGCTGTCAGTACTGTGGCTCTGCCTCTTTACCACTGTCAGCACTGTGGCTCTGCCTCTTTACCACTGTCAGTACTGTGGCTCTGCCTCTTTACCACTGTTAGTACTTTGGCTCTGCCTCTTTACCACTGTCAGCACTGTGGCTCTGCCTCTTTACCACTGTCAGTACTGTGGCTCTGCCTCTTTACCACTGTCAGTATTGTGGCTCTGCCTCTTTACCACTGTCAGTATTGTGACTCTGCCTCGTTACCACTGTTAGTATTGTGACTCTGCCTCTTTACCACTGTCAGTACTGTGGATCTGCTTCTTTACCACTGTCAGTACTGTGGATCTGCCTCTTTACCACTGTCAGTACTGTGGTTCTGCCTCTTTACCCCTGTCAGTAATGTGGCTCTGCCTCTTTTCCCCTGTCAGTAATGTGGCTCTGCTGATTGTGGCTGTCTACAAATAATATCCTCGTGTACCAGCACTTAGCTACAAATGCATAATTATAAGTGAGCACAGAAATCACCATGGAAATGAACCTCACAAATTAGTGTCCATGCACTGACCCAAACACACTGAAGCACTCTACTCTCAACAATGGACGTCATTTTAACAAGGTCTATCTCTGTCTGTCGGTCTGTATGTCTCTGTCTGTCTGTCACGAACTGGCTAGTGTTAACTCTGCCTATCGACTATTTAGCTTTGTGTAGTAATTGTAACAGTAGGAAGTTAGACTATTACACAGCAGCAATTAAATTACACAGCAGACCACACACAGCGAGCGAGCCACCCACATCGCAGTGAGTCAGCACTTGAGTTTTGAATCGGACCGTTTTAACCAATCAGAGCAGGCTCAGTGGGTAGAGCAGTATTGACTGTGTCAGAGCCTAACACAGTTTGAATCAGTCGTGTGTGAGACGAGGTAGAGTCAACATCTCCACAGCTAGAGAAATCTCTACACTCATAGACCAGGAAGCAGGACTTAGAATCTTAGAATTCTCTCAAGTCATCACGGGCCTGAACTTGTCAAACAGACGAGCCGGCGAGCTATCCCGAGCTATCCCGAGCTATCCTGTGCACCCCACTCCACAGAAACGACTAGTTGGTTGAGGAGACTCTACCGCACAAGACGGAAAGAGATACCCGAAGAAACACCCTGTCAGACCCCACAGCATGGCAAGGGAACCCAACTACACAGCGACAAAGGTGTACCAGAAGCTACCTCACAGAAGGACTTCGACCGCACCATCAGAAAGTTAAGTGTAATCTCCGAAGGTGCACTTAAACTGATCATAACAGGACCACAGTAGTCCAACTCTTCAGAAACTGTAAAACGGACCACAGTAGTCCAAATCTACATGAAACATTATAGCAAGTGCCCGAGGAAGAAATAACAGCTGCCTAGACTATCAGCGATCGAACTAGTAGCATTGAAAGAGACTTTTTAAGTTAGATTAGTACTTAGAGAATCTTGTATAGAGTAGAAGAAATAAATGTGTGATTTTAACTGTTATCAAGTGGCTGGACTACATATGATTCATAGCCGTGTGAAAGCTAGTGTGACAGTATCTTTTACCATTTCTCTATCTATTTCTGTACCCCAACCTTAACACAGAACGAGCTAAACAAATAAATTTATTAAAGTAATTCATAGGGTGACCTACTAGCAGTTCCCACCGAATAAACGTGAGGGTCCATAATTCCATTGTGCAGAGCCCATAAACCCCACGTGACACTTTAATTGGCGAGCCTAGCTAGGATCTGTGTATAATAGGAATTGGGTATAACCGGACCTAAGTACAATAAAATTAGATAACAGTAGGAGTAGTAGAATAACTTAGAATAGTGGTAACAAGGACTGATCAGTTGTGGTGCACTATTCTTTAGTTAAAAACTTTTTTGCTTCAATTATTTTTGTGTCTGTATGTTGCATTGTTCTTTTGCAGGTTTTGCTTAAGTAACTGTTGTATGCCATTTGACTCTTGTTTTATTCTATTATTGATTACGAATTTGATTGTCTTTGCATTGTTTTTTATTGACTTGCAATATTGCTAGTGTTTTGGTATTCCACTTGATTCAGAGGGTGTTCATAGACACGTTTGACAATGTCGGACCCCGTGGCCTTGAGATTGCGTTTCAAGGAACTAGGAGAAGCTTTACACTTAGCAGGGGCAGACCTAATTGCGTATATCAATGCAGAGGTAGAGAAACGAAGAAATTAGAGGCAGAGAGAGAACAGAAAAAAGCAGAACTAGAAGCAGAGCAGAAGAAGCTAGCATTAGCAGCAGAGAGAGAAGCAGAAAGTAGGAGATGGGAGTATGAGAGGGCTGAAAAGGAAAAAGACAGACAGCATGAGTTAGAATTGAAAAGATTGGAATCAGGAGCTTCAAGTTCTTCCTCAAACCCTCCCCACTCAGATCAGCTAGAGGTAGCACCCAACCCTGTACAAGGAATGTCATTTCCACTGGGAACATTCAATGAGAGAGAAGAAGGTCTAGATCTCTATCTGACTAGGTTTGAGCGTCTAGCAACAGAGTATAAACTAGATCCCACTCATTGGTCTTTTAAGCTTAGTCAAGGGCTTAGAGGAAAGGCTTATGACATCTACAGTAAGCTACCGACTGACAGAGTGACTGACTATCACAAAGTAAAAGAGGCACTCCTAACGGGATTCGAACTAACAGGAGAATGCTACCGGCAAAAGTTCCGCACCAACCGGAGAGTGAAAGGAGAGAGCTATGCGCAGTTCGCGGATCGGTTGTCCACAACGCTGGATAAGTGGATTAGCCAGTCAGCCACGGCTAAGACGTATGATGGACTGACAGAACTGTTAGTATGGGAACAGCTACGGGAAACCATGACCCCCGAGCTGAGGACATTCTCAGTAGAGCAGGGCGCGGAAAGACTGGAGGATCTGGTCAAGGTCGCAGATAGGTACGTGGCCGCACACGGAGAAGCCAAGAGCTTCAGGCGAGACCTAAGGCCTAACGGGAAAGAGGCACAGAAACGAAGCCCTAACCGGGAAGAGCGCACCGCGAATAAGCCGAATAACCCCAGACCTGGGCAAAATAAAGGACCCAACACGGAATTCGGGAAAAGAGGTCCCGCAGAACAGAGACGGTATTGTTCGTTCTGCAATAGAAACAATCACTCCACCGCAGAATGTTTCAAGTTGGCCGCACAACGTAGGGAAGAGCGCGAAAGCCGGCCAGCGCACAGAGTTCTAACTCAAAGCAGCGGTAACAAGCCACACACAATCGGAGATCACCCATCGGTGACAGACACGGTCAAGGTCAACGGAAAAGAAGCGAACTGTCTGTATGACACAGGTCTATCATACGACGCGATAGTTAGCGAATCTCTTGTATCGCGCGCGGACTTGACAGACAAGACAGTCGACTTACAAGGAGCAGACTTGACGAAACCGACGACTACTTGCCCAATAGCTTGGATCGAAGTAGAGAGTAGGTACGTCACAGGACGAATCCAAGCAGCTGTTTTACAGAAACCCCTGTATGATCTAGTGCTAGGTTGTAGGTATGTGTTCTTAGGCACGCCCCCTAAAACTGTAGAGATAGCTGCAGTGCAAACCAGGGCCCAAGCTAAAACCCAACCACCCCAGCCCGAGTTCGCTCCGAATCCAGGACTCGAAGAGATCAAAACAGCACAGAAAGAAGACACCTCGATAGCGAAGTGCTTCCAGAAGCTACCCAAGGCGCACACACCCCCGCACAAGGGAGACTTCTACATGGAAGAGGGAGTTCTACATCGACAAGGAGATGGAGATCACACCCAACTAGTACTACCAGCCACCCTTCGAGCCCAAGTACTAGAATTAGGCCACAGCATGCCACTCAGCGGACACATGGGAATTGGAGCCACAGTGCAGAGAATCAGCGCACACTACTATTGGCCAGGAATCACGGAGGATGTCAAGCGCTACGTGAAATCTTGCCACCAATGTCAACGATATTCCCCGCGACATCACACCGTACCAGTTACCTTAGGACCATCAGTAGTAGTCGGCGTGCCATTCCAGCAAGTCTCAGTAGACATAGTAGGACCACTGCCCATGACCAAGAAGAGGAACAGATTTCTACTCACACTCGTCGACGCATGTACGATGTGGTGCGAAGCAGTCCCGTTGCCAGCGATCGACACCAAGAAGATCGCAGATGCACTCATCGCCATCTTTACCAGAGTCGGATTCCCGGACAGCATTAGAACGGACAACGGATCTCAGTTCACCGGCCGCCTGATGCAAGACGTGTTCGAGTTGATACAAGTTCATCACATTCGCACACCACCATACCACCCCGCCAGCAACGGACAAGTAGAAAGACTGAATGGAACCCTTCTCACCATACTCAGGAAAGTCGCCGACGACAATCCAGAAGCGTGGGACACCTACGTGAATGCGGCACTGTTCGCATACCGAGAAACGCCCCATGCAGCCACAGGCTACACCCCGTCAACATTGCTATTCGGCAGACCTCTAGCAGGACCGCTAGAAGCCCTACGCAGAAGTTGGACGGAAGCCAAGATAGACGACACACCAAGAGGTGCCACCAAGTACGTCGCAGACCTGCAGGAAACCCTCAAAGCAACGTGGAAGAAAGCTGGTGAAGCACTGAAGAAGGCAAGAGCCCGTCAGGCGAAGTACTACAACCGCCACGCGAAGGACAGAGAACTGCAAGTCGGCGATCAAGTGCTACTCTTACTTCCAAGTGGAACCAACAAGCTGGACATCGCTTGGAGAGGACCGTACCGGGTGACTGCCAAGAAATCCAAGACAGTCTACCAAGTAGAGGTGAACGGGAGAGCCCGATACCACCACATCAATCTCCTCAAGAAGTACACGGACCGACCCGCGACCCCCAGCACTCACAACTTGTTAGCCATCGCCATCGCGGAAGAAGGAGAAAGCATGGAGACCAATGCAGTAGAGTATCCCCTGCACTCCAAAGAAACCTACAAAGACGTGATACTCAACGGAGACCTAGCCGCTAAACAGCAACAGCAAGTACG
>JBAHVR010000406.1:652500-698032 GCA_036898135.1 Oncomelania hupensis | reverse complement strand
GACTGTTTTTCCGTATAGTAGCTCAAACGGTGAAAATCCAGTAGCCTCTTGAGGTACCTCTCGGTAGGCGAAAAGAAGAGCTGGTATGTACCGGTCCCACATCCGTGGCTGTTCTGTAGTCAGTTTTCTCAGCATGGTCATCAGAGTGCCGTTAAACCGCTCAACCAGCCCGTTACACTGAGGGTGGTAGGGTGTGGTGGCTTTTCCATGGATGGCCAACAATCTGTTCATTTCATCCATGACTGCTGACATGAACTGCGTCCCCCTGTCGGTTAGTATTTCACGAGGGATGCCTACCCTCGACCATATGGTCCACAGAGCCTCTGCTACTTTTTCAGTGTCAATTCTTTTCAACGGAACTGCTTCTGGGTATCGTGTAGCGTAGTCGACAACTACCAAAATGTATTGGTTACCTTGTTCCGACTTTGGTGCAATCGGACCTACAATGTCGATAGCCACTCTTTGGAATGGTTCGTCCATCAAAGGCATCTTTTGTAGGGGTACCTTGCTGACTCGACCCCTTGGTGTCACTCTCTGGCATTCAATGCATGATGCACAGTACCTACGAACGTCTGCGCACATACCTGGCCAGAAAAACGTATTCCATATACGTTCGCGAGTTCGTTTTCCTCCTAGGTGTCCTGCCATGGGAGGATCATGAGCTAGCCTCATGACTTCTTTTCGTAGTTTCTTGGGAACTACTAGCTGCGATGTCTCCACTCCTCGCAACTGATGCAACCTGTATAGTAACCCTTTCTTTCGCGTGAATTTTACTGTAGCATTTCCTGACTTCAGTTCGCTCTGGGCATCAGCCAACGCTCGAACTTTTTTAAGACTATCGTCTTCTTCTTGCAATGCAGCCAACTCTGTCGGTGTGACTTCCACTCCTAGAGTTTTCGATACCTGCAAAGGTACTGTCGCTCGTTTTTCACGTTCTATTTGTCCTCTTGTTTCGACTGCTGCTGCCACGGCACATTCACTACCATCAATGGTAACTGGGCTTCGGTAACCAGATGAAAATGTAATCCAGTTACCCAGAAGAATGTCAGGTCCCATGTGGTCAAGGACGAACAGTTCAACAGTCCCTGTCACAAAGCCTGATTCAAGTTTCACCCATGCTGTAGGGTACTTTCCTGTTTTTGTCTGGTCTGCTAAGTACACTTCAACACTCCTCCCTGTGTAATCTTCAGGTTTGACCCATTTTGAAGCAACTGCTCCCATCTCTGCTCCAGTATCACGCATGATGCGTACTGTATTTTCGTTGATCCGACCCTCACTCCACGGGTTATAGGGTTTAATAGATCGGACGTCTATTGGCGGAGTATAGATCGGTAGGGTGTCGGTCGCAATTGTAACCTGACTGACTGCATGCGTTTTCATGCATTGCCTGGCGAAGTGCCCCTTACCCCCACACTTATAGCACTCGTCTGAATTCCTCCTGTCTCTTTCATCTCTACCGACAACTGGTCTCCTAATAGGTTCCCTCAATCTCGTTTGTGACTCGTTCGGTCTACGCTCGGGTTGACTGCTCGGTGTTCGTGGACTCGCTCTTTGGAAAACAGGTCCTCGGGATACGGCTCGTTTTACGTCCAAATGCAGTTGAGCATATTCGGCTGCTTGTGCGGCGTCTGTCGGCAATCGTTCACGCACGAACATCTCGAGCTCAGGATTCATTACTGAATATATCTGTTCAGCCAAAAACATGTCTAACACAGACTTCGCGTCATCGATGTCTTTGTCTGCCAAGGAAAACCATCTTTCTACAGACGTCTGCAACCGGATGAGAAATTGCGGAAAAGTTTCATTTTGTTCTTTCTTGGTCTCTCGGAACTGTCGGCGATACCATTCCGCATCGCGGCGAAAACGACGTAACAGCGCGTTGCGTACTTCTTCAAAATCTTGAGCCTGTTCGGGTGTCAGACGCAAATACGTATCGCGCGCTTCTCCTGACAATAGTGGAGACAACCTTGCTGCCCAGCAATCTCTATTCCATCCTTGTGATTCAGCTATGAGTTCAAAATGACGCAGATAAGCTTCGATGTCTTCTCTACCATCGAAAGGGTGAATTTTCAGTCGGTAACCATCATGATGTTCTCTACGAGTTGAACGGTCAGCGAAAACTTCGCGTTCTTCTCTGATCACCTCCATCTGCATTTTCATCCGTTCTTTCTCTGCCTCCATTCTGATTTCTAATGATCTTCGTTCTTCTTCTTTGTCTTCCTCGCGTCGGCGACGTTCTTCTTCTTTCTCTTCCTCTCGTCGGCGACGTTCTTCTTCCATTTTCCTCTCCATCAGACGTCTGTCTTCTTCTCTTTCCTCTTCTCGTCGGCGACGTTCTTCTTCCATTTTTCTCTCCATTAGACGTCTGTCTTCCTTTTCTTCTTCTCGTCGGCGACGTTCTTCTTCTTTTTCTTCTTCACGTCGGCGACGTTCTTCTTCTTTTTCCTCTTCGCGTCGGCGACGTTCTTCTTCTTTTTCCTCTTCGCGTCGGCGACGTTCTTCTTCTTTTTCCTTTCGCTCTTCTTCCATTTTCCTCTCCATTAGACGTCTGTCTTCTTCTCGCTCTCTTCGTTCTTCTTCCTTTTGGATGCCATCCACGACAAATCTCGCTAGCGCCTCTTCTCGCAGGCCTAGGCTCATACCTAATTCTCTATACTTCACGGATACGTCAATCACTTCGGACGTCTCTTGGTTCCTTGACGGTTCTACGGCTACCGCCATGCGAGGGAAACCTAAGACAGACGTACTCAGAGTCTCTTCTCTCGTCAAACTGGACATGGTCGCTTCTCCCGATGCTCCCAGTACAATATCGGCTGAGTCGCTGCTAGGGGTGATCGATGTCCCTTCCCCACCAATCGTTTTCTTGGCTCCAGCACGTTTTGTACCTTTCCGGGTGGCGGACATTTTGCTAGCCGACCACCTTTTCTTGTATAATTGGTAAACAACAAATCTATTTACCAACTATATATCTCAGAGTTCAAATAGCTCAACAGTTATACCACGGTTTGGCTCAGATGACACTAAGTTGTATTATAGTAAAGTGTGGGCTTGGTTGCCTACCTTATTACTGTCGGGTGCTCTAAGTGCGCCCACGCGATTCAAAACGCTCCAGCACCCGCCAACCACCCACGTCACTTACTCTGATTGTATGGTATAACACAACAATGTCAACGTAATTCTATCTCCTCCATTCATCCGTTTCATCCCACCGCTGCCACCAAATATGTCAAAGCCCCCCCTTACGGTCCTTCGTTTCTCTTACCATAAAGGGGAACTCTGAGCAGTGTATGCAACCATACGTGAACAACGGATGAATAGATAGAGACAAGTATTACGTTGGCAAAATAAAACAACAATTTATTCACATGAACATAACATGGAGTCGTAAATGAATAACTAAAATTTATAAAGGTGATAAAATCAAACGACAGAATGAAATGTTCTTTGTTTTAAATAAATTAAATGGTTCTACACAGTATTCTCGTTCAGTCTCTTTGTTTTCCTTTTCTACTGTTCACTCATTGTTCGCACACAACCTATGCACTGTTTACAAATTTGTTGCTACTACTGTTATAACGATTTCAGTTCACAAGTCCCGTTTTACAAATACATATCACACTCCTGCGATCAAACCTTTGCAATACGAAATTGCATAATAACAAAAACGTCCCGAAGACACTAGAGCATGAACTCGCTCAACGCAGGAGTGAAATGTATATATGTCCCGGGAACACAGTAGGCAAATAAACTAAAAATTGTCAATGCACTAGATGTAATCGATAAGTGCATACACCTCGAATGTCACTGGGACTGTAGCTGCTACGATTAGATGCATCCGCCGTGGTCATCCAATATTTCAAAGTCTGTGGTGAAGAAGCGAAGGCAAAAAGTTCACTGGCAAAAAGTCTATTATAATACAATCGGTGAAAAGTGATGGTAAACCCAAAAACAAAGTCGAAGTTAAAGTTGAAGTTGAAGGTAAAATCGAAGTTGAAGATGAAACCAAAGGCAAAAAGCGAAGGGTACACTGCAACATAACCCATACAAAATCTTCTAAGAATTTGAGTAACAATTTATACATGCTTCCTGATGCAATTGAAAACTCAACCATTTTCCTTAATAATAATAATCGCTAACTCTTGTATTGTAACAATCACAAATGTAAATCTAACGCATGTATGAATGAATGACTGCAACCTTGAATGTTTTGTATGCTTGGAAGAATAATGATTGTAATAAATATGGTATCACTTATTCGAGTATAATACTTCCCCATAATATTTTAGCCCCACAACATAATGATAACCAACAATGACACGACAAAATACGGACCACAGAAATAAATGACAACAAAGAGACACCCGACTAGCCAGTGAAAACACCCAAGTCCACACTTACTCAACTACCCGTGGATTCGGTGATGCGGCTAAGGTCGGATACGTCTCTTCATCCGCAGCATTCCTTTTGGTACAGGTAGGTCAACGGTCAGGTCTACTAGTCGTCTCGATCTTCATTGACTAAAACAAACAGTCGAACTTGCACCAGTTTCAAGGTCGAACTCTTTCTCCCTCATCGTTCTCAAACGACTTCTGGTGAAAACTCAAGTTCTTGTCGTAGGGCACCGCTACGTGAGGATATCACGTACGTATTTCCTTAAGCGTACAGTTGACGGATAAAGGATTAGCAGGGACGAAAAACGATTCAACACACTGCTCCTAGATTCACTGTTCCTGGGACCTCTCTGTAACGACCAAAAACCTGTCTTCTTCTCTTTCGTCATTTCCTCTTTTCTACGACAATAAGTTACGTCACACTTTTCATTTACTTTTGTCCCGGCTTATCCAAAGGCACACAAAACGATGATTCATAGGCACTTGCGAGAAGACCACTTATCTACAAACAACAATATAAAGTTCAAACTGAGTGTGGGTCGTGACATTGACGCACACCGATTGTTGTTCTGAACCAGTTCCCGATGACGCTGTTATGGAGGACTGCACTGGTAGCCTTGTCATACAGGCTTTTGATGACTTCTATAATTTTAGGGCTGATGTTGTACACTTTCATGGTTGCCCATAGAGCTGCATGCCAGACTCGGTCTAATGCCTTCTTGAAGTCTATGAACACATGATATAGATGTTGTTGGTGCTGTAGGTATTTCTCACAGATTATTCTGAGGTTGAAAATCTGTTCAGTGGTACTTCGCCCTGCCATGAATCCTGCTTGTTCTTCAGCTATGATTTGTTCAGCTTGTGGTTTCAACCTGTTGAGTATTATTTTCAGGAGGACCTTGCTGGGATGGCTGATGAGGCTGATGGTGCGGTAATTTTCACACTCCTGAAGGTTACCTTTTTTGGGAAGAGTGATGACAAGCGACTGGGTCCATGGTGTAGGCCATTCCCCACTCTGCCAGATCTTGTTACAGATAATGGTGAGAGCATCAGTCATCGCTTCTCCTCCTGCTTGTAGCAGTTCCGCTGGTATGTTGTCCACTCCCGCTGACTTCCCTTTCTTCAGCGATTGCACTGCTGCCTCAACTTCTTCCCGGAGAATTGGGAGGATTTCTTCTTCTTCTCTGCTCTCGGGACATGCTAGAACTGATGGGTCTCCATTTGGTGTATGGTTATAAAGGTCAGAGCAGTACTCTGTCCATCTGTCCAAGACTTCTTGTTCTTCTGTAAGGCAAATGCCAGACTTGCTTTGGATAGTGGAGACTTTGGGCTGTTTAACACTTGTCAGCCGCTTCACAGTCTGGTAGGCCTTCTTGCTGTTGTTCTTGTTCAGATTGTTCTCTATTTCCTGGCATTGATCTTCTATCCAGTTCTCCTTTGCTGTGCGCATGCCTTTTCGGATGTCATTGTTGATTTTTCGGTAGAATCAGCTCCCTGTGAGGTATTCTTTTTCTTTTTTAACTCTCTTCGTTTATCACACAGATCCAAAAGTTCAGGTGTGATCCACGGCTTCTTCTTTGGTCGGTGCTTGCCAAGGATCTCAGTGGCGGCATCTGTTACAGCTGAGTTGAAGGTATTGGTCATGGTGTTGACATCTACTTCGCCTGCCCCCAAAATAAGCAGTGGTGCAAATTTCCCTCCAATTGTGGCCTGAAATATTTTTGCCACCTCCGGGTCTTGCAGTTTGTCCAGGTCGAACTTCAGCCTAGTGCACTTTGCTGTATTTACTCTCTTCAAATGGAGCCGGAAAGGCATCATCACGAGATCGTGGTCACTTCCAATGTCTGCTCCTGGAAAAGTGCGTGTCCTGCCAATGTTGATGCTTGATCTGAAGCGTTTCTTGACCATGATGTAGTCGATCTGGTTGTGATGTTCCCCGCCGGGACTGTGCCATGTCCATCGTCTGGATTTTTTGTGGAGACCAAGCGTGTTTGCCAGTACCAGATTGTTGTATCTGGCAAACTCCAATAGCCTCAGACCCCTGTCATTTGTCTCGTTGTTGCAGTGGGGTCCGCATGTGTCTCCCCAGTTGTGGTGCGCATCTTGGCCAACCTTGGCATTCCAGTCGCCTTGCACTATGACTATGTCCTTCTTCGGCACTTGGTCAAGGACCGCCTGTATATTTTCATAAAAATCCTCCACTTCGCTGTCTTCATAGTCTGATGTTGGGGCATAGGCCTGGATGATGGTAATGTTGAAAGGGGTTGCTCTCAGACGGATGGTAATGAGTCTACTGGAGACTGGGCGGCAACCCATGACAGTGGCTAGAATGTTCTTGTGGACCAAGAATCCAACGCCGTGTTCGTGCCTGTCATCTCAACCGCTGAAATAGAGCTTGTGGCCTTTGTCAGTCGTTGTTTCACCTAGGCCTTTCCAGCGCAGTTCGCTGATACCTAGAACGTTCCATCGATAGTGGTCCAGCTCGTGGGCCAGTTCTTCTAATTTTCCTTCCGCAGTTAGGGTCCTGACATTCCAGGTTCCTATGACGATGTTGTTTATCGTGCGGATCTTGCTAATTTGTCCATCAGTAGCATACTTTTCACCTCCGTCCTGGTGGCCAACGGAAGGCGCGGTCCTTGTTCCGGGCGACGACCGATCCGGCATGGAATTAGTGGATAGCCTCATCATGTGTTGTGTCTTGGGCAAAAAAGACCTGGCAGGGCCCAATCCTCTCCAGGCTGTTGGCCACAGCCGAAATCCACGAATACAGTGTGGCTCGCCTCGGCCCTGAGCACGTGGTCGTTGAACCTGTAGTAACGTGAGGTTCCTCCGCCCTGGCCGGTGACTTCTGTGTAGAAGACTTTCGCCCAGTGATGCCGTGCTAACATCACCCCTGTTAGTCGCCTCTTACGACTGTATATATATACAGGACAAATTAATTGTCCGATAATTAAAATCAACAGTTTGTTCCGGCCGAGTTAAAAAAAAATTACAGGTAACGAAACTATAGGTATCTTTGAACAGCGTTTTCTTTGCTGTCAGTAATAGGAGTGCGCGCCCTCTCCCATTCACCTCCACTCCCCACAAACTCCTTCCCCAAAACCCCTTAAAACTCCCCCCTCCCCCACTCCCGCCCGAGCCCTACCTCTCCTCCCTCTATATCCTGTTGCACATGTCGTCCGGGTCTCGAACATATTTTCCTTGTGCGGTGCAGGTTTGTGTACGCTTCTTTAACCAGATTTCCCTATAAGGAAAATGGGGGCCTCGTTTGAGAAGTGCTCTTCGTTGATGCAGTCAATACTTTATCTTTTCGACCGGTTGAACTTTGTCACCCTCGGTTTCATGTCGCATAGCGTCTGTCCTGGCGTTATCTTCTTCTTCCTGTTCCTCTTCCCCGTCCTCTTCCTCTTGTTGTTGTCGTTGTTGTCGTTGTTGTTGTTGTTGTTGTTGTTGTTGTTGTTGTTGTTCTTCTTCTTCTTCTTCTTCTTCTTCTTCTTCTTCTTCTTCTCCTCCTTCTTCTTCTTCTTCTTCTTCTTCTTCTTCTTCTTCTTCTTCTTCTTCTTCCTCTTCTTCTTCTCCTTCTCCTCCTCCTCCTTCCTTCTCTCCTTACTTCCTCTTCCTCCCCTTACTCCTCTTTATTCCTTTTTCTCCTTACTTCCTCTTCCTCTTCCGCCTCCTCCTTCCTTCTTCTTACTCCCTCTTCCTCGTCCTCCTTCTTTTTTCGTCTCCTTACTTCCTCTTCCTCTTCCGCC
This sequence comes from Oncomelania hupensis, assembly GCA_036898135.1. Taxonomy (NCBI): domain Eukaryota; kingdom Metazoa; phylum Mollusca; class Gastropoda; order Littorinimorpha; family Pomatiopsidae; genus Oncomelania; species Oncomelania hupensis. The sequence continues at coordinate 689,889 of JBAHVR010000406.1, read as the reverse complement.
TCCTCCTCTTTCTTCTTCTTCTTCTTCTTCTTCTTCTTCTTCTTCTTCTTCTTCTTCTTCTTCTTCTTCTTCTAATTCTTGATGCTGCCTTTAAACATGTTTTACTGTTCTAAGAAAATGGGACAGAGACATGGGGTGATGGTAGATAGGTCTGTGATGGATTAAACTAATGGAGCCAAAGAAAATCACTTTTTGAGCAAGGGAAAACTTTTTTCATATGGCCTACCTTTTTGACTTAAGTGTTAATTTTTATCCATTTGACAACTCGTTTTTCGCGCACTTAAAAATGTGTTTCTAAGTTTTGTTGTAATGATAGAGATTTGTTAAATTGATCTGAATTTTCAATAATTATCCTGTCCACTGCTCTGCAATGCTATTATTATTTTAAGTCTTGACACAAACCATAAAAGCGATACTACTACTGAATGTAGTGCGAATGTTGTGATGATACGTACAAATGATATGTGTAAGCGCATTCAGTTGTTATTCTAATGAAAAATGCGCTGTTTAAATGTAATTTATTATTATTATTATTATTATTATTATTATTATTATTATTATTATTATTATTATTATTATTATTATTATTATTACTACTACTACTACCTGTGGGTTCGGGCAAATAGAATAGACCCAACGTTTCCCGGCGTGTCGTAAGAGGCGACTAACAGGGGTGATGTTAGCACGGCATCACTGGGCGAAAGTCTTCTACACAGAAGTCACCGGCCAGGGCGGAGGAACCTCACGTTACTACAGGTTCAACGACCACGTGCTCAGGGCCAAGGCGAGCCACACTGTATTCGTGGATTTCGGCTGTGGCCAACAGCCTGGAGAGGATTGGGCCCTGCCAGGTCTTTTTTGCCCAAGACACACTACATGATGACACAATCCACTAATTCCATACCGGATCGGTCGTCGCCCGGGCCGTCACCCGGCACAAGGACCGCGCCTTCCGTTGGCCACCAGGACGGAGGTGTTAAGTATGCTACTGATGGACAATATAGCAAGATCCGCACGAGAAACAACATCGTCATAGGAACCTGGAACGTCAGGACCCTAACTGCGGAAGGAAAATTAGAAGAACTGGCCCACGAGCTGGACCACTATCGATGGAACGTTCTAGGTATCAGCGAACTGCGCTGGAAAGGCCTAGGTGAAACAACGACTGACAAAGGCCACAAGCTCTATTTCAGCGGTAGAGATGACAGGCACGAACACGGCGTTGGATTCTTGGTCCACAAGAACATTCTAGCCACTGTCATGGGTTGCCGCCCAGTCTCCAGTAGACTCATTACCATCCGTCTGAGAGCAACCCCTTTCAACATTACCATCATCCAGGCCTATGCCCCAACATCAGACTATGAAGACAGCGAAGTGGAGGATTTTTATGAAAATATACAGGCGGTCCTTGACCAAGTGCCGAAGAAGGACATAGTCATAGTGCAAGGCGACTGGAATGCCAAGGTTGGCCAAGATGCGCACCGCAACTGGGGAGACACATGCGGACCCCACTGCAACAACGAGACAAATGACAGGGGTCTGAGGCTATTGGAGTTTGCCAGATACAACAATCTGGTACTGGCAAACACGCTTGGTCTCCACAAAAAATCCAGACGATGGACATGGCACAGTCCCGGCGGGGAACATCACAACCAGATCGACTACATCATGGTCAAGAAACGCTTCAGATCAAGCATCAACATTGGCAGGACACGCACTTTTCCAGGAGCAGACATTGGAAGTGACCACGATCTCGTGATGATGTCTTTCCGGCTCCATTTGAAGAGAGTAAATACAGCAAAGTGCACTAGGCTGAAGTTCGACCTGGACAAACTGCAAGACCCGGAGGTGGCAAAAATATTTCAGGCCACAATTGGAGGGAAATTTGCACCACTGCTTATTTTGGGGGCAGGCGAAGTAGATGTCAACACCATGACCAATACCTTCAACTCAGCTGTAACAGATGCCGCCACTGAGATCCTTGGCAAGCACCGACCAAAGAAGAAGCCGTGGATCACACCTGAACTTTTGGATCTGTGTGATAAACGAAGAGAGTTAAAAAAGAAAAAGAACACCTCACAGGGAGCTGATGTCTACCGAAAAATCAACAATGACATCCGAAAAGGCATGCGCACAGCAAAGGAGAACTGGATAGAAGATCAATGCCAGGAAATAGAGAACAATCTGAACAAGAACAACAGCAAGAAGGCCTACCAGACTGTGAAGCGGCTGACAAGTGTTAAACAGCCCAAAGTCTCCACTATCCAAAGCAAGTCTGGCATTTGCCTTACAGAAGAACAAGAAGTCTTGGACAGATGGACAGAGTACTGCTCTGACCTTTACAACCATACACCAAATGGAGACCCATCAGTTCTAGCATGTCCCGAGAGCAGAGAAGAAGAAGAAATCCTCCCAATTCTCCGGGAAGAAGTTGAGGCAGCAGTGCAATCGCTGAAGAAAGGGAAGTCAGCGGGAGTGGACAACATACCAGCGGAACTGCTACAAGCAGGAGGAGAAGCGATGACTGATGCTCTCACCACTATCTGTAACAAGATCTGGCAGAGTGGGGAATGGCCTACACCATGGACCCAGTCGCTTGTCATCACTCTTCCTAAAAAAGGTAACCTTCAGGAGTGTGAAAACTACCGCACCATCAGCCTCATCAGCCATCCCAGCAAGGTCCTCCTGAAAATAATACTCAACAGGTTGAAACCACAAGCTGAACAAATCATAGCTGAAGAACAAGCAGGATTCATGGCAGGGCGAAGTACCACTGAACAGATTTTCAACCTCAGAATAATCTGTGAGAAATACCTACAGCACCAACAACATCTATATCATGTGTTCATAGACTTCAAGAAGGCATTTGACCGAGTCTGGCATGCAGCTCTATGGGCAACCATGAAAGTGTACAACATCAGCCCTAAAATCATAGAAGTCATCAAAAGCCTGTATGACAAGGCTACCAGTGCAGTCCTCCATAACAGCGTCATCGGGAACTGGTTCAGAACAACAATCGGTGTGCGTCAAGGATGCCTACTCTCTCCAACACTCTTCAACATCTTCCTAGAGCGCATCATGTCAGATGCTCTTGCAGATCACGAAGGCACAGTCAGCATAGGGGGCAGAGCAATCTCCAATCTTCGTTTTGCGGATGATATTGATGGATTGGCTGGAGAGGAACAAGAACTTGAACAGCTTGTACAGAGGCTTGACACCACCTCCAGAGCTTATGGAATGGAAATAAGTGCAGAGAAGACCAAAATGATGACCAACAACACCAATGGCATCAACACGGACATCAAAGTACAAGGCCAATCCCTCAACACAGTGCACAGCTTCAAATATTTAGGAGCCATTGTGTCAGACAATGGGTCTCGACAGGAAGTCCTCTCCAGGATCGCACAAACAACTGCTGCCCTGACAAGGTTGAAGCCCATTTGGAAAGACAGAACCATCAGTCTACATTCCAAAGTAAGACTGCTGCGATCTCTGGTCATCTCCATCTTCCTATATGCTTGCGAAGCATGGACCCTCACAGCAGATCTCCAACGAAGAATACAAAGCATGGAGATGAGGTGCTACAGAAGACTTCTGTGCATTTCCTATACCCAACACATCACCAACGTTGAAGTCCGACAGACCATCACACAAGCCATTGGACAACACGATGACCTGCTCACAGTGGTGAAGAAACGGAAACTCCGATGGTATGGCCACGTCACCAGATCATCAGGCCTTGCAAAGACCATTCTGCAAGGCACAGTGCAAGGAGGTAGAAGAAGGGGGAGACCGAAAAAGAGGTGGGAGGACAACATTCGAGAATGGACTGGTTTGACACTGAGCGAAGCCATGAGGGCTGCTGAGGACAGAGAAAGATGGAGTATGCTGGTTAAGCGATCATCTGTGGTGCCCCTACGACCTTCGGGTTATGGGACAGGAGAGGATAGGGATAGACTACTACTACTACTACTACTACTACTACTACTACTACTACTACTACTACTACTAGTCTATTGCTGCTGCTATTGCTACTACTACTACTAATCTATTGCTGCAGCTATTGCTATTACTACTGTTACTACTACTACTGTTAATAATGGTGATAATGAAGAGGTGGACTACCAATACGATGATGGTGTGACGAAACTAATGGTTATGATTATGATTATTTTAATGAAGATGTGATGCATATGATGATGATGATGATGATGATGATGATGATGATGATGATGATGATGATGATGATGATATGCACGTATAACCACGAAGTAAGAACACTAAGCATATCAAAGAATAAAAAGAAAAGAAGAAGAAGAAGAAGAAGAAGAAGAAGAAGAAGAAGAAGATGATGATGATGATGATGATGATGATGATGATGATGATGATGATGATGATGATGATGATGATGATGATGACGATGACGATGAGGACGACAACAACAATAACACCAACAAAACACGATTCTTAAACCTGATGGTACTTTTTTAGCGCTAGTATTTCGTCTCTCTGCACTCAGCTCAGGACTGTAAAACTTTACCTGAAAAGGTGGACTGCGCTCCCTTTATCTCCAATTTTGATCAAACCTGCTAGCCCAATGCATAATATAGCGTGGGTAGTACATTCCATTGTCTTGCTCAGCGCATGCATTGGCTGTGCACGGAAAGTTTACAACTGCAATTATTTAACACGGCATTAGATTCTTAAATATTATTATATGTGGTTCGGATATCCGGATGTATTGATCGCTAATGTGTGTAGCGCTTGATCTGCCCTGCAAGCTCAATTCACACCCACAGTTAGTATCGTAAACTGTTGATACAGGTACGTAGATCGAGCGAAGATTGGTCGATAATCAATAGGCAGGTGTCCACACTAAGAAACCGCGGCTTTCTGGATTCCACGATTCTAATATTTCAAATTACTTTAAACCAAATAGTCTCCTAGCTCATTGTGCATGTTCTCATGACACACAAGACTTGCATCATCATCATCATCATCATCATCATCATCATCATCATCATCATCATCATCATCATCATCATCTTCATCATCATCATCATCATCATCATCAGTTACCATTGACGAAAAATATCTTGGAACTTTTGAACTTTGTCATTTTATTACACATACAACACATCAACAACATATTGAACTAGGCTATCGCGTTGTGATAAATACTGTGAAATGTGTCGCAACGACATTACGTGTCTTATTGCATTTCCGCCATGTCTTTGCCATGTGTGTGTGTGTGTGTGTGTGTGTGTGTGTGTGTGTGTGTGGGTGTGTGTGTCTGGGTGTGTGCGTGCGTGCGCGTATGTGTGTGGGTGTAAAAAGGTTGTAGGCGTATTTAAAAACATGTCTGTGCTACTGAATTTTACGGTTCAATACCTTTGTTACGACAATGGAATATTGCACCAAACAGCAGCAGGGAAGATGTGAAAAATAAGCCTCTGTTGAGCGCATTCCGGCGAGGTCTTTGCTCTGTGCGTGTGAGATTGTGTATTTGTTGAAACAACTGTTACAGGGATCCCGGAGGATTCCATTGATCACAGGATCTCAGATTGCACATTCAGTTTTTGTAAAACTCGACATCCCGATATCTGTGTGGCCGGTCGCATCTTGTTGGCCTTTAGATTCTCAGTATTCTATGGTATTTTATTTTTACTGTAATGTCACACGTATTCTAACAGATGGGAAAATAGGGTTAAAGGGACCCAGTTCGAAGAATTTGTTTACTTTTGTCGAAAACGGGTGTACACTAAAATTCACATTGTTATTACAGTAAGCAATGATAAAATGGGTTCTCATTGCTCAATCCAACCGCTGATCTTTGAATTCTCCATTTGTGCTTTGACACGGAGTGATTTCTCCTGTTTAACGGTACACCAGTACCATAGCCGTGTGTCCTTTGACCCTATTTCTGAATGAAAAACTCGGCTTCAAGAGTGCGTCTTTTGGTGTCTGGGATAGGTGAGGGTCTATTGTATTAATCTAAAACGAAAAACCTTGCCGAGCAACTTTGTTTATGGGTTCTGCCTCTTACAGGCTTTGGTAAATGCTATTTTTAGCGCAAGGTAGGTGTCTAGCGGTTGCTTTTAACAGGCACAAAAATTACCAGTAGTAGTAGTAGTAGTAGTAGTAGTAGTAGTAGTAGTAGTGGTAGTAGTAGTAGTGTCATGAATTGGCTAGCTTTAACTCTGCTTGTTGACTATTTAGCCATGTGTAGTCTTTGTAACAGTAGAGAAGTTAGACTATTACACAGCAGCAATTACAGCACACTGCGAGCCTGACCCACACAGCGTAGTGACTCAATCAACACTTGAGCTTTGAATCGGACCATTTTAACCAATCAGAAGCAGGCTTAGCGGGTAGAGCAGTTTGACTGTGTCAGATCCTAACACAGTTTGAATCAGTCGTGTGTGAGACGAGGAAGAAGTAACATCTACTACTTAGCTAGCAGAGAATCTCTTCACTCATAGACCAGGAAGCAGGACTTAGGAATCTTAGAATTCTCTCAAGTCATCACGGGCCTGAACTTGTCAAACAGGTAAATGAACACCCTTCTGTTTCATCGTGATATATTTATATTATTGTTGAAATTATGTTTGTGGAATTTGCTATGCATAAATGTGAGTTGTTAATCCGAATTTGCGGGACCACGTGGAAGAGCCTACCACGAGGCGAAACACGACCGGTTGCGCCGCCATGTTGTATCCCGTACGGAACCACGGTTGTTTAACTTATATGTATGTTTGCAGACCAGTGGCTGTACCACTGAATGTTTATATTATTATTAATTCGGTATGTGTATAGTTAGACACGATTGATATTTATGTATGTATAGGAATTTAGAGTTGAGATTCCAGTGGAACCCGGAAGTAGCAGAATGTTCGTCGCTTATGTATAGAGATGTGGAGCTATCACTGAGGGCTACTTGGCTTTCAGTGAGACGCTCTGCACAAACCGATTATTCAGGGTTGTGCAGAATTTCGTCTCTTATATTACAGACGAGCAGGCGAGCTATCCCGAGCTATCCTGTGCACCCCACTCCACAGAAACGACTAGTTGGTTGAGGAGACTCTACCGCACAAGACGGAAAGAGCTGCCTTGAAAGACACCCTGTCAGACCCCACAGCGTGGCAAGGGAACCCAACTACACAACTACAAAGGTGTACCAGAAGCTACCTCACAGAAGGACTTCGACCGCACCATCAGAAAGTTAAGTGTATTCTCCGAAAGTGCACTTAAACTGATCATAACAGGACCACAGTAGTCCAACTCTTCAGAAACTGTAAAACGGACCACAGTAGTCCAAATCTACATGAAATATTATAGCAAGTGCCCGAGGAAGAAAAACAGCTGCCTAGACTATCAGCGATCGAACTATTAGCAGTGACTGAGACTTTTTAAGTTAGATTAGTACTTAGAGAATCTTGTATAGAGTAGAAGAAATAAATGTGTGATTTTAACTGTTATCAAGTGGCTGGACTACATATGATTCATAGCCGTGTGAAAGCTAGTGTGACAGTAATCTTTTACCATTTTTTCTATCTATTTCTGTACCCCAACCTTAACACAGAACGAGCTAAACAAATAAATTTATTAAAGTAATTCATAGGGTGACTTACTAGCAGTTCCCACCGAATAAACGTGAGGGTCCATAATTCCATTGTGCAGAGCCCATAAACCCCACGTGACACTTTAATTGGCGAGCCTAGCCAGGATCTGTGTATAATAGGAATTGGATATAATTGGATCTAAGTACAATAAAATTAGATAACAGTAGTAGTAGAATAACTTAGAATAGTGGTAACAAGGACTGATCAGTTGGGTGCACTATTCTTTAGTTAAAAACTTTTTTGCTTCAATTATTTTTGTGCCTGTATGTTGCATTGTTCTTTTGCAGGTTTTGCTTAAATAACTGTTGTATGCCATTTGACTCTTGTTTTATTCTATTATTGATTACGAATTTGATTGTCTTTGCATTGTTGTTATTGACTTGCAATATTGCTAGTGTTTTGGTATTCCACTTGATTCAGAGGTTGTTCATAGACACGTTTGACAATGTCGGACCCAGTGGCCTTGAGATTGCGTTTCAAGGAACTAGGAGAAGCTTTACACTTAGCAGGGGCAGACCTAATTGCGTATATTAATGCAGAGGTAGAGAAACAGGAGGCTAAGGCAGAGAGAGCAGCAGAGAGAGAGGCAAAGAAGTTAGAAGCAGAGAGAGAGGCAAAGAAGTTAGAAGCAGAGAGAGAGGCGAAGAAATTAGAAGCAGAGCAAAAGAAAGCAGAACTAGAAGCAGCGAGAGAGCAGAAGAAACTCGAGCTAGAAGCAGACCAGAAGAAACTAGAATTAGAAGTAGAACAGAAGAAGGCAGCATTAGCAGCAGAGAGAGAAGCAGAAGTTAGGAAGTGGGAGTATGAGAGGGCAGAAAAGGAAAAAGACAGACAGCATGAGTTAGAGCTAAAAAGATTGGAATCAGGAGCGTCAAGTTCTTCCTCAACCCCTCCCCACTCAGATCAGCTAGAGGTAGCATCCAACCCTGTACAAGGAATGTCATTTCCACTGGGAACATTCAATGAGAGAGAAGAAGGTCTAGATCTCTATCTGACTAGGTTTGAGCGTCTAGCAACAGAGTACAAACTAGATCCCACTCATTGGTCTTTTAAGCTTAGTCAAGGGCTTAGAGGAAAGGCTTATGACATCTACAGTAAGCTACCGACTGACAGAGTGAATGACTATCACAAAGTAAAAGAGGCACTCCTAACGGGATTCGAACTAACAGGAGAATGCTATCGGCAAAAATTCCGCACCAATCGGAGAGTGAAAGGAGAGAGCTATGCGCAGTTCGCGGATCGGTTGTCCACAACGTTGGATAAGTGGATTAGCCAGTCAGCCACGGCTAAGACGTATGATGGACTGACAGAACTGTTAGTATGGGAACAGCTACGGGAAACCATGACCCCCGAGCTGAGGACATTCTCAGTAGAGCAGGGCGCGGAAAGACTAGAAGATCTGGTCAAGGTCGCAGATAGGTACGTGGCCGCACACGGAGAAGCCAAGAGCTTCAGGCGAGACCTAAAGCCTAACGGGAAAGAGGCACAGAAACGAAGCCCTAACCGGGAAGAGCGCACCGCGAATAAGCCGAATAACCCCAGACCTGGGCAAAATAAAGGACCCAACGCGGAATTCGGGAAAAGAGGTCCCGCAGAACAGAGATGGTATTGTTCGTTCTGCAACAGAAACAATCACTCCACCGCAGAATGTTTCAAGTTGGCCGCACAACGGAGGGAAGAGCGCGAAAGCCGGCCAGCGCACAGAGTTCTAACTCAAAGCAGCGGTAACAAGCCACACACGATCGGAGATCACCCATCGGTGACAGACACGGTCAAGGTCAATGGAAAAGAAGCGAACTGTCTGTATGACACAGGTCTATCATACGACGCGATAGTTAGCGAATCTCTTGTATCGCGCGCGGACTTGACAGACAAGACAGTCGACTTACAAGGAGCAGACTTGACGAAACCGACGACTACTTGCCCAATAGCTTGGATAGAAGTAGAGAGTAGGTACGTCACAGGACGAATCCAAGCAGCTGTTTTACAGAAACCCCTGTATGATCTAGTGCTAGGTTGTAGGTATGTGTTCTTAGGCACGCCCCCTAAAACTGTAGAGATAGCTGCAGTGCAAACCAGGGCCCGAGCTAAAACCCAACCACCCCAGCCCGAGTTCGCTCCGAATCCAGGACTCGAAGAGATCAAAACAGCACAGAAAGAAGACACCTCGATAGCGAAGTGCTTCCAGAAGCTACCCAAGGCGCACACACCCCCGCACAAGGGAGACTTCTACATGGAACAGGGAGTTCTACATCGACAAGGAGATGGAGATCACACCCAACTAGTACTACCAGCCACCCTTCGAGCCCAAGTACTAGAATTAGGCCACAGCATGCCACTCAGCGGACACATGGGAATTGGAGCCACAGTGCAGAGAATCAGCGCACACTACTATTGGCCAGGAATCACGGAGGATGTCAAGCGCTACGTGAAATCTTGCCACCAATGTCAACGATATTCCCCGCGACATCACACCGTACCAGTTACCTTAGGACCATCGGTAGTAGTCGGCGTACCATTCCAGCAAGTCTCAGTAGACATAGTAGGACCACTGCCCATGACCAAGAAGCGGAACAGATTTCTACTCACACTCGTCGACGCATGTACGATGTGGTGCGAAGCAGTCCCGTTGCCAGCGATTGACACCAAGAAGATTGCAGATGCACTCATCGCCATCTTTACCAGAGTCGGATTCCCGGACAGCATTAGAACGGACAACGGATCTCAGTTCACCGGCCGCCTGATGCAAGACGTGTTCGAGTTGATACAAGTTCATCACATTCGCACACCACCATACCACCCAGCCAGCAACGGACAAGTAGAAAGACTGAATGGAACCCTTCTCACCATTCTCAGGAAAGTCGCCGACGACAATCCAGAAGCGTGGGACACCTACGTGAATGCGGCACTGTTCGCATACCGAGAAACGCCCCATGCAGCCACAGGCTACACCCCGTCAACATTGCTATTCGGCAGACCTCTAGCAGGACCGCTAGAAGCCCTACGCAGAAGTTGGACGGAGGCCAAGATAGACGACACACCAAGAGGTGCCACCAAGTACGTCGCAGACCTGCAGGAAACCCTCAAAGCAACGTGGAAGAAAGCTGGTGAAGCACTGAAGAAGGCAAGAGCCCGTCAGGCGAAGTACTACAACCGCCACGCGAAGGACAGAGAACTGCAAGTCGGCGATCAAGTGCTACTCTTACTTCCAAGTGGAACCAACAAGCTGGACATCGCTTGGAGAGGACCGTACCGGGTGACTGCCAAGACAGTCTACCAAGTAGAGGTGAACGGGAGAGCCCAATACCACCACATCAATCGCCTCAAGAAATATACGGACAGACCAGCGACCCCCAGCACACACACATGGATGGCCATCGCCATCGCGGAAGAAGCTCATCCACAACTACAACAGCACCGCCGTACCACTGACAAATGGAACCCGGAAAATCGCCCCGGACAAAGTCGTATGGACAGCCGAATGCGAGACAGCATTCCAAACACTCAAGGACAGAATGACATCGGCGCCAGTACTCCACCTACCCGATTTGACCCAGCCATTCGTTCTTCGCACCGACGCAAGCGACTTAGGCCTCGGAGCAGTACTGCTACAGCGCGACCCCAAGAATGCAGAGACGCTATTCCCTGTCGCCTACGCCAGCAGAAAATTGAGACCCGCCGAGACCCACTACGCCACGTCGGAGAAAGAATGCCTTGGACTAGTCTGGGCCATACAGAAATTCCAACTCTACCTGTATGGGACCCACTTCACAGTTCAGGTGGACCACCAACCACTATCGTTCCTGGCAGCCTCCAAGTCTTTGAACTCTCGCCTGATGCGATGGGCACTCACCCTTCAGGCATACTCATTCCAGATCGAGTACATCCCCGGCAAGGAAAACCACGGAGCCGACTACCTCAGTCGCCATCTCGTGGAGGACACAGCAGCTGTCGCCCACCCAACACAACTAAGGGCCACAAGTAGTAGTAGTAGTAGTAGTAGTAGTAGTAGTAGTAGTAGTAGTAGTAGTAGTAGTAGTAGTAGTAGTAGTAGTAGTAGTAGTAGTAGTAGTAGCTGCTTTCTGTGTTAATATTTTAGCTTTTAAATAATACTGAAGTGTTTGACCGGAGCTGAGTATTTAGTCTTATTTGATATTAAACCCAGAAGAACTCAATCGTTGTATTGCCATCGTGGCCAATCAGAGCGCGCTGGTCAAACATAATCCTTCAAACTGTTTTTCGAGTTTGATCATTAGATCACTACTAAATTCAGTGAGCGCCGATCGGACATAACCGCTTATTGTTTGTTCTGGCAGTTCCACGGTGGACCGCTAAGGAAATTGCGAGACTCGGAATCATCTTTCCATCTGGTTGTGTGAACTCATCGTCGCAAACTCCATTTGCCGAAGTTGTTCGGTATGCTGCAGTTGTTTAGAGGGGAAAGTATCTCTGGGTTAAGTTCGCTGGAGTAGACGAGCGTAGTGAACATAATATTACTACAGTGAAGTAGTGTGGAGCTTTCCTTGAGCATCTGCCTTGACTCTCCGAATAAACGATAGGCTTTTAGAGGTACAAACGTTTTCTTTCCCTGCTGCTTTAGACTTTAAAGGTATATTACAATTATAACATGCTACAAGTATAATATATTTTAATTGTTAACTACTTTAGTTCAGTGAGTAGATCTTTTGTGGAAATAGTAGTTCCGCTATATAAGAATGAGTTTTATATTTTTCTCTAAAGCACTCCCCCAATCCCTCACTGTAGTCCATTCTAAAACTGCCGACGTTATTGTACTACTCTTCGCTCTTGTTTTTCTCCGTAGTGGTTTTATTCATCATCGCCCTTCTCTGTGTATTGTATAAAGCCGTTGTTTGGAGTTGGATCCTGTATATAAAAATATTTCCAAATAACAAACCTTGGGTCTCAAAGTCACTCAAAGCCACGCTAAACGAAAAGAAAATTGCATTTCAAACTGATGATAAAGCTGAACGCAGGCGTGTTCAAGCAAAACTAAGAAAGGAAATTCAGGATGCTAAACGGCAATATAAGGAAAAGGTAGAATCACAGTTCGAGCGCGGTAACCTGGCTGATGCGTGGAAGGGGTTGAAAACTCTGTCCGGTCAAGCGAAGCTGAAGTCAACTAACTGTGACCTTCCTTTTGAAAACCGAATTAAAATGTCAGAAGAACTAAATTCATTCTACTGCCGTTTTGAACGCGATGACACAAAAGACGACGTTGATGATATTATTTCTCGTTTAGAACAAGACGTGGTTGATGGTGATGCTGACTTTGAGATCGATGGTGCCACAGTTGAGTCCATGTTTAAAAGACTGAATCTGAAAAAAAAGGCCACTGGCAGGTGGGGCCGGGTAGCTCAGTTGGTAAGAGCGTCTTGCTAGTAACCGAAAGGTCGCTGGTTCGAATCCCGGATTGGTCAACGTGTGATCATATTATTTTCCCCTTTACCAACAACTGGCCCGCTGGTGTCAGTATAAATCGGTCCAGTAGTCACCTATATGCGAAAGTTTCGTGTGACTATAATCTACAAACAACAACAAGGCCACTGGCCCTGATGGTATAGGGGGGTAGGACCTTGAAGTGGTGCGCTGCACAGTTGTGCTTAGTATTCAGTCAGCTATTCTCGTGGTCAGTCAGGGATTGTGTTGTACCTAGTGTATGGAAACACTCTATCATCTGTCCCGTGCCCCAAAAACAGTAAACCCAAAAGAACTCAACGACTACCGCCCTGTTGCCCTGACATCCATAGCTATGAAATGTCTCGAACGGATTCTTCTTTCTCGTCTTCTTTGTCACACTCTCCTCTTCAATTTGCATACAAACCCAATCGTAGTACCGACGACGCTACTCTGACGCTTCTCCACAATGCGTATGATCACTTAAAGACCTCTGGTTCCTTTGTCCGTATTCTATTTATAGACTTTTCTTCTGCTTTCAATACCATACAGCCACACCTCATGGCTTAGAAGCTTTTGTCTTACACTGTCCCTCCTAGACTCGTCCTGTGGATCGTTCACTTCCTCGTGTCCAGATCTCAGGTTGTCCGCTTTCACTCTGCTGTCTCATCTCTCAAACAAACGTCCACAGGAGCTCCTCAGGGTACGGTTCTTTCTCCGGTACTTTTCACGCTCTACACAAACGACTGCAGAGGAACTGATGCCTCACCGGTCATAAAGTACTCGGATGACTCTGCCCTTGTGGACCTGTCCAATTCAAATGCTGTGTACTTCTCTGCAGTTGATAGGTTCAGCTCCTGGTGCAAACAAAACTATCTGGACTTAAATGTCAAGAAAACTAAGGAACTGGTCATTGACTTTCGTAAAAACAACACTCTCATTCCAGACCTTGTTATTGATGGTGTTACAGTCGAGAGAGTCACCCAATACAAATACCTGGGAACCATCATTGACGAGAAACTGAACTTCAATGCAAACACCCAGGCCATACACAAAAAATGTCAGTCTAGAATTTACTGCCTTCAAAAACTTCGAAATCTCCAAGTCAGTAGCCGCATCCTTCAGACCTTTTACTCTTCTTTTATTGAGTCCGTTCTTACCTTTTCTTTTATCTGCTGGTATGGAAGTTTGTGTGTAAAAAACAAAAGTATGCTGGATCGAGTAGTGAAAGTCTGTGGGAGGGTTGTGGGAGTGAAACAAGAGAGTCTGCAGGTGTTGTATGAAAGACGTGTTGTGCGGAAAGCTAGTTGCTTTGGTGCTGGATAGCACTCATGTGCTTGCGCACCACTTCCAGCTCCTGCCTTCTGGAAGGCGCTACCAAACACCAAGGGTCAAAACTCTCAGAACGAAAAACAGTTTTATTCCAAAGGCTGTCTCATTACTTAATAAATGACATGTGTGTGTGTATGTGTGTGTGTGTGTGTTTTGTTTTGTTTGCCCAAAATAATCTCATTTCACATTTGCTGTCGTTTAATGTTAGCATGCATAAGTGTAATTATATTCATATGTGACTGTGCATTTTTATCCTCATTGTCATTATGATTGTTGTTATTATTATTGTGATGTTTATTCCTTGTTGATTGTAATTGTACATCACAATGTAATTTCTTGTAAAAGATAATAAAGTTGTCTTATCTTATAGGCCAGCGCCTTGAGCAGCTGTTCAGATGGAAAAGCGCTATATAACAACGATTCAATACAAATAAATAGGGACGCGCTTTTGCGCTAAATGGATGTTTCATCATCATCATCATCATCATCATCATCATCATCATCATCATCATCATCATCATCATCATCATCATCATCATCATCATCATCGTCATCATCATCATCATCAGCTGCATCATCTGTATCATCTTCATCACCACCGCCTTAATCATCATCATCATCAACAACAACAACAACAACATCATCATAATCCAAGCCACCGCTAATATTCATCATCCTCATCATCCTCATCATCATCATCATCATCATCATCATCATCATCATGTTGTTGTCGTGGATGTTGTCATCCTCTGCCTCATTTTTCTCCCTCTACAACATCACCACCATCTACTTCACCCTCCCGTTTGGTTGTTCTACACCAGACTCATCCTCAGCATCGTTCTTCTCCAAGTCGCCGTCGCCGTCACCCTCATTATCATCATCATCATCATCATCATCATCATCATCGTCATCATCATCATCATCATAATCATCATCAACAACAACAACAACAACAACAACATCATCACCAACACCACAATCTCGATTTACTTTCAATCAATTTTCATTTAGGATTCACACTTGTTTTGCAGTTGGTTATTCATTGCTTACAGGGTCCAGCGGACTGCAAAGAACCGAATAAAAACCACAAAATCAACTTGTCTGAAAGAGGACTCGCCACTGATCCGCATTAAAGATCGGCTGAAACAACCCCAGTGAATGCACTCCACCAGCCGGTCACTGTACAATAAAGGCATCCCACGCAAGGGACGCTGAAGCTTTAGTCTAATTTATCGAACCCCCGTTTACAAAAACAAAATAGAATACAAACATCATTAATATCAACAAAACACATACATATAAAATGCCAGCATTGCTAAATAATAATATCATAGGAAGCCCTAGTGACCACCTGGCAGAAAACGTTCAATATTCCCAAGCTGATGCAACAAACCTCACACACAAATGAGGAGTTTTGTCCCGGAAGAGTTTTCAAGAAAAAGGTAGGTGACTGGTTTAACAAAGGTGAGGATAGTGTAATAGATTGATAGAACAGAGTAGGAATAAGAAACAACAAAGGAGAAAGACAGCGGCAGTGGGAATTTAAAGCACTAAATTTCCAGAAAGTGGGGATACTATTTATACAGGAACCCCCGGTACCCCCACGGAGGGTTGTTTCGCAGTTAAGGCTATTACATCTAAAACCTCTGTCCAAGTAAGACCCGTACTCGGTGAACTGTTTCTACGTCATGTGATGCATCTGATGAAAACAACAACCATTCATCGCCATCATAATAAGTACAGACCCTCACATTTGGATCTCATAAACTGTTATCTGTTATAGGTTATTTGGATCTCACACATGTTATTTATAATCTCAAAATTGTAATCTCTAAAGAAATTAGTCGTTTTGTTGAGGAAATAAGGCCACAGACTATACACAGACGGAAAACTCCCGTCATTTTGCATTGCCTTGTACCAGAGTTGCGTCCTTTGAAAATGGGTTGATTAGGGGTCATAGTGGCGGCTGTGAAAGTGAAGCCAAAGATAGTTATAAATACTTTTCTAGTATCTTTGGTGAAGTGCAGAGTGGAGAGACTCACTGGGTGGCACCATAACAATGTGTACACTTTTATTTGCAAAGAGAACTCTTTATTTCGTTATCAGCTCGACAAATCAAGTTATGTGCGATAATTATGTATACTTTTATATGTGCAAAAGGCTACGCACACCAGAAAAAATGTGGATTGACTCATTTGGCATTTTCCAATCGTGAGCAGTTTTGGGCGACACAAATGCTATTGGAGAGTGACAGATCTATTGTTCTCTGGTAGCGTCTGCTATAACGATCAACCAATTCGCTAGGGAGGTAAGCCATAAAAGTGGCTTGTAAGGGAAAATATGACTTTTTTCGTCCGGGTATAGTCTGTGATAAGGCTAATCACCCTTTTTCTTTCAAGAACCTCTATAAACCTACTACTTTATAACATACCTCTTTAAACAGTGATATTTTGCTTTCTGTCAAGTTTTTATGAAGGTACTTGTAAGGTAAGTGTAAAGTGAAGGGAATTGTAAGCAATGCATTTTATAAAGGAGGAATAGACTAGTGCAGTGTAAAATAAACTATCAACAACAACTGGCCCATGATGTGATTGCTCGTGGTGGTCGTAGCTTCTCCTCTGAGTAATTTAATTCCATTATATATTATGCTAATACCCTCAAACTATCATAATGAATGGAACGTTGTCTCAATTGTGTGTGCATGATATGAATGATTCTGTCAACCAAATGACTTTAACTGTAAATTTGTTATGTGGGTGTATGTGCGTTAGTAGTAGGAACGAACTGGAAGAGAGTGTGTGTGATAATGATTTTATGTATTATTCTATTTGTTTAAAAACAAAATTATGTTCTCCTTTTCGTATTGGATGAGACGCAATGTGTTGTATGAATTCTCCACTGTAGGTAATAAAGATTGGTTGACTTGACTTGACGACAACAACAACAACAACATCAACAACAACAATAACAACAACATCAGCATTTTGTTTTTCAGATGCATGTAAATCTACACGTATTTCACCAGCTCTTTTAATTGGGGATCGACATGATATTGGTGACGTTTCCTTTCAGTTGATTACATCAGATGCGTGTATACATACTAGAATTTCATCAGACCTTCGTCTCCGTCTTATGAATCAGCCTGATGAAGAGGAGAGGTGTATAGACAGTTTCCCGCTGGAAAATTAAATTTGAGAGAAACACTTTTCCCCGAAGCCCTCCAGATTCTCAGGGAGTTGACAGGGCTTGCATACAAATAGGAGAGAGGTCGAAGTAATATCGAACATCTAGTTAGTCGATAGGAACGCCTTTCTGTGGGATGATCAACGGTGCCTTCAACGCTAGGATAGAACGCTCGTCTGTTTGCAGACATATGAAACGCTTCTTCGCCGTTGATCCTCGATTGAACGTAGCTATATTATACATGCAAGTTATAGGCTAGGCAGCAGTCCAACACACCTATAGCGCTAGTGTGACCAGTGTTTTTACCAGCTTAGTGAACTACTTAAGGCGCCGGTCAACCAGACCTTGCTACATCAAAATGGGTTGCTGAAGTCAAGAAGCTTGCTTTCCATAATGTTTCCTTAAATGCTGGCGCTGTCCTTCCTAAATTTGACCCAACACTTTGTTCGAACGGTTGGTGTATGTTTTTGTTTGAACTAACAAAACCGACCAGAATAGATCTAGAATTGCGCGCGTTTGTTTGTGTGTGGGTGGGTGTAAACGTGTGAAACAGCACGACTGGGGAAGGAAATTTACCTTTGCTAGTACCAAATGGGGTAGTTTTCACTTTACCCATTTGTCTCCCGTTCCCCATTTGTCGCTAAGTGCGCCGGAGTGCTCTTTTAGTGCGTAGGAGTGCAGTTTTAGTGCATAAGAGTGTTTTAAGTACACAGGAGTGCACTATCCGGGGCGGAGAAAATACAGTGAATTTTTGGAAAAGTTTGAAGCAAAATTCGACCTATTTCGTCGCCTATAGGAGACGAAATAGGTCAACTTTATAGAGAAGGGTTAGGGTAAGGGCTAGTTGCAGCGCTGCAACTAACCCTTGCCCTAACCCTTTTCCATCAAAAGATGACTAAAAAATGACTTTCCGATTTCTACATTCTAAAATTACCCCATTTGTGACCTATACAAGAATGGGTGTGTGTGTGTGTATGTAGAGTGGCGCAGTAGTACAGAGGTTTGGGCACACGCTAGCAATGTTCCATGCTAAACGACGTCGGGACGGGTTAGTACTTGGATGGGTGTACCGTGTTTGGAAGGCCACCACTAAACGAAACAAAAGGTTTGAAACAAGCGCACGAAACGCCCAATCCACACTGCTTTGAATGGGTATCTGGATCTGTTTAGAACGGGGGAAAGTTAAGTGGCGAGGGAGAGAGAACACGCACCGAGATGAGTTTTGCTTATCAGTGCATAAACAACTCCCCACCCTTCACCCCCCACCCCCTGATGGCGGGGACACTATTTGTGCGCATTGAGCGTGACTTTGTGAAATGGAATTTTCGGCGCCTTACAAGACAACAACATAAACATTACTTCCGTCATTAAGCTGGACTAGAAAAAAGGGGTCCCAAACGCTTCTTTCCCCTACGACCGAAACGTTGCAAGAACACCTTTACCTTTACATTTGTATGTGGGTTTGTGTGTGAGAGGGTGGAGGGATGGGGAGAGCGAGGACTGCAAATCATTGGACTCACAGGCTGAACAAATCATAGCTGAAAAATAAGCAGGATTCAGGGCAGGGCGAAGTACCACTGATCACATTTTCAACCTCATAATAATCTGCGAGAAATACCTAAAGCATCTATAACATCTATATCATGTGTTCGTAGACTTCAAGAAAGCGTTTGATCGAGTGTGGCATGCAGCTCTGTGGGCAACAATGAGAACGTACAACATCAGCCCTAAAATTATTCAAGTCATCAAAAGCCTGTATGACAAGGCTACCAAGACCAAAATGATGACCAACAACACCAATGGCATCAACATGAACATCAACCATTTAGGAGTCATTGTATCAGGCAATGGGCCACGACAGGAAGTCCTCTCCAGGATCGCACGAACAACTGCTGCCCTGACGAGGCTGAAGTCCATTTGGAAAGATAGGACCATCAGTCTACATTCCAAGGTAAGACTGCTGCGCTCCCTTGTCATCTCAAGGAGGCACTGTGGTCTAATGGTAGTGCTTCGGCTTGCGGATCGGAAGGTCCCGGGTTCGAGCCCTGGCCGGGCCATTGTGTTGTGTCCCTGGGAAAGACACTTTACTCCTGTTTTCATACTCCTTCGGATGAGAGTATAAACCGAGGGCTAGTCTGTGTCGCCTACATTCCATCATAACGGACTTTAAAGATCCTGACGCTCATGTCCTAGACGGGTGAGTGCCGGTGACAAGAAAACGCCCAGCATGCACCTAGGTCCTTCTCCCCCATCCCTGGCTGGCCAGGATTGTGCTCAGTTGTCCGGGCGTGAGACCATGCGCCCAAAGGCTGCGGGTGGGCATCTCGGGCGGCTTGAGTTAGATCCTGTATCGGCCAGCGCCTTGAGCAGCTCTTGAGCTGGTAAAGCGCTATATAATAACGATTACATAAAATAAATAAAATCTCCATCTTCCTATACACTTGCGAAACATGGACCCTCACAGCAGATCTACAACGAAGAATACAAGGCATGGAGATGAGGCGCAACAGAAGACTTCTGGGCATTTCCTTTACCAAGCACATTACCAACGACGAACTCCCACAGACCATCACACAAACTGTTGGAAAACATGATGATCTGCTCACAGTGGTGAAGAAACGGAAACTCCGATGGTGTGGCCATGTCGCCTGATCATCAGGCCTTGCAATGACCATCATACAAGGCACAGTGCAAGGAGTTAGAAGAAGAGGGAGACCGAAAAAGAGGTGGGAGGACAACATTCGAGAATGGACTGGCTTGACACTTAGCGAAGCCATCAGGGTTGCTGAGGACAGAGAAAGATGGAGTACGCTGGTTAAAAGATCATATGTGGTGCCCCAACGATCTCCGACTTATGGGCTAGGATAAGATAGATAGGTTAGTATTTAGTAGTAGACTCATCACCATCCGTTTGAGAGCAGCCCCTATGCTCCAACGTCAGTTTATGACGACAGCGAAGTCGTGGATTTCTATGAACATCTGCAGGCAGTCTTTGACCAAGTGCCAAAGAAGGACATAATGTTAGTGCATGGCGACTGGAATGCCAAAGTTGGCCAAGAAGCGTACCACATCAACGAGACAAATGACAAAGGTCTGAGACTCTTGGAGTTTGCAACAATCTGATACTGGCAAATACGCTTAGTCTCCACAAACAATCCAGACGATGGACCTGAAAAGGTCCCAGCGGGGAGTATCACAACCACCTTCAATGACAGTGAGATTCTGGGCAAGCACCGTCCAAAGAAGAAACCGTGGATCACACCTGAACTTTCGGACCTGTGTGACAAACACAGAGAGATCAAAAAGAAAAAAAGAATACCTCACAGGGAGCTGATCCTATCCTATCCTATCCTATCCCGTAACTCAAAGGTCGTTGGGGCACCACAGATGATCGTTTAACCAGCGTACTCCATCTTTCTCTGTTCTTAGCAACCCTCATGGCTTCATTCAGTGTCAAACTAGTCCATTCTCAAATGTTGTCCCACCTCTTTTTTCTATCTCCCTCTTCTTCTGCCTCCTTGCACCGTGCTTTGCAGGATGGTGTTTGCATGACCTGATGCTTTGGTGACGTTTCTATACAATCGGATTTTCCGTTTCTTCACCACTGTGAGCATGTCATCGTGTTGTCCAATGGTTTGTGTGATGGTCTGTCGAACTTCGTTGTTGGTGATGTGCTGGGTATAGGAAATGCCCAGAAGTCTTCTGTAGCACCTCATCCCTATGCTTTGTATTCTTCGTTGAAGATCTGCTGTGAGGATCCATGTTTCGCAAGTATATAGGAAGATGGAGATGACAAAGGAGCGCAGCAGCCTTACCTTGGAATGTAGACTGATGGTTATGTCTTTTTAAATGGGCTTCAACCTTGTAAGGGCAGCGGTTGTTTGTGCGACCCTGGAGAGGACTTCCTGTCAGGACCATTGTCTGATACAATGGCTCCTAAATATTTGAAGCTATGCACTGTGTTGAGGGATTGGCCTTGGACTTTGATATCCATGTTGATGCCATTGGCCATTGTTGTTGGTCATCACTTTGGTCTTCTCTGCACTTATTTCCATTCCATAGGCTCTAGAGATGGTGTCAAGCCTTTGTAGAAGCTGTTCAAGTTGTGGTATGATAAATAACTACATGAATGCCGTTCGGGTTTGCATGTACATTTATTTGTATACACCAACCTCACTTACACAACTTTTGGCTAAATCGCCCTACTCACTCTCCCCCCCCCCCTCTCCCGCCCCCTTCCACTCCGTGGGTATATAGCCTTTTGCTTATATTATATACGATATGAAGTCTTTCTTTATACATATATAAAGTATTATAAGTTCAGAAATAAAAGGACAAAGTTCCAAGTTTAATTTCTGTCTTCTAGCGATCACTAATTTATAGTCTGGCTGCACCGAAGCCTCACACCGCACGTGCTGGTTCGCGCCGAGCAGCTTAGACTGTCGGAGACAACTCCCTGGAGAGGGTACTGTGCAATTACTTCATGTCTTATACACGTAATGAGCTTTGGGACATGCTGCGAGGGATATATGTCATACTTTGCCGCATGCAGCGTAGCTGAGACTGGGCGAATACAGAGTGTCACTAGTGAAGAGGCCAACGTTAGAATCGATTAGTCTCAGTTGTTACGCAGTGTGACATTGCCGTATGCAGCGTAGTTGAGATTGGACGAAGCCTTTTCCTCTACAGAAAAAGGGAGTAGCCTGCTCAAGTCTCAATCGTGATTGCCGAAGACAAAAAGGTCTGTGTCAGGCACATGCGTTTTGGGGCATCCTTCATTTAGAAATTGTAAAGCGTGTGGTTTGTGTGTGTGCTATAAGCACACTACATGGTTTGCCTCCGTGGATTGTTTAATAGGGGGTTTAGTGGCATTTATTATTTTATTGTGTATTGCCGTTCCTTTAGTTATTTTTGTATGTCATGCCTTCCCATTTCCTTTGTCGGCTAAAAAGCCTGAATAAACATTTGAAACCTTTGTGGAATGGGTACTTTCGCCTCAACAAGAGGGAACTGGAGCTAACAAAACCCACAGTATCTGGGGCATAATTATTATTCGAGGCCAAATGAACCCACCTGGGATTAAGACAATGTTAATAAAAATGGTGTGTGTGTGTGTGTGTGTGTGTGTATGTTTGTTTGTGTGTGTGTGTGTGTTTGTTTGTGTATGTTCAATATATGTATTATGCGTGCGTATTGCGTTCTATCCGTGGTATTTTGCTCATTGTCATTTTCCTCTTCTCCGTCCTCAAGATGCAGAAGTACATCTTGGTTATCTAGTACAGTGCCTGTGCTATGGAAGGAGGAGGGGGGGAGTGATGGGGAAGTGGAGGATGGATTGAGAGGGCGGTGGGCAGAAGACAGGGGCAAGGAAAGAGAAAATCCCATGGGCAAAGGATCGTGTGCGATGACCAGTTCCTACCTAGCTCACGATGTCTCCTTTAGCATTCAAAACTTTTTTTTCTCCCCTTCTTACACCCTGCTCCTCCTCCTGTCCCTTCTATCCTTCTCCTTACCCTCTCCCCCATTCACCCCGCTCTCCCCCTCTCCGTTTTCTCAATAGATTGTTATCTGCATCGCATCTTATATTCATAAATCTTTCTTTCCCCTCCGTCTCCCGGTTCCTTAACACACTCTCTCTCTCCACTCCTCAAACCAACCAGGATCCTACGGCAACAAAAAATGGAATCGCCCGTTTCATTTACAGTGTACAATGAGTTATAGGAGGCAGACTGACTTTATCATTTCATAGCAGACCAAATTTCATGAGAAGAGTTCATTTATCACAGTCAGCATTGTACAGTAGTAGTGGCAACATATAACAATTCCCGGTTTTCTGGAAAGAGAAGGCCTTGTATTATCTATTGAAGAAGTATTGCTTTTAGACAAGAAGCCAAAAAGTCGTTTCTGAACGTTATCATTATATTTTGGGACAGTTGTATTGCAGTATTGTTCGTGCATTGACTAATTTCTCTTCTTTGTCATTAACAGTAGCAGCAACAAGTGCAGGTCCAGAAAAAAAAATGTATATACTACTGCTGCTGTTGTTGTTGCTGCTACTACTACTACTATTATTGCTACACTACTATTACTGCTGCTGCTGTTGCTACTACTACTACTACTGCTGCTGCTTCTATTACTATACTTGTACAGTGAACTCCGGATATAATAAAGGCCGGATAAAGTAAATATTCGGTTTTAGTAAAGTCCAGTCTTGGTCCCGACCAAAACTCTTCTTTGTCTCTGTTTTTAAAAATCGGATATAATAAAAAAATATAGTAAAGTCCGCTTATAATAAAGTGTTTTCTAAGGCCCCTGGCGAGTTTTGCTGCCGCTTATAATAAAGTTTCAAGGGAGATTACTGTATTAAGGTTTCATGAGAGTTACTGACGTTCATAATGACGCAACATCGTCACGTACCCTGAAGCCTAAAATAGATCTAATTCATGCACTTGAAGATGAAAAGATGAAAAAAAAAAAAAAGAAATTGCTGAACAATTTGGAATTTCCGCATCAACAGTAACAGTGATTATGAAGGAGAGTGAAAAACTGAAGGAGAGATTTAACTGTTTGGCAGAAAAAGAGTACCTAGCTTAGAAACTTACAAAGCAAATTAGACTTCACTTTCGCTATTCATGATGAAATGCGTTTATGACTAAATAAGGGTGTTATAAGTTGAACACATTATAATTATACCTTTTGTACTGAGATGAATCCGAATCAATGGAGAACTGGGAAACCAACGTTTTGACTGGACTGCACTTTCAAATGAGAAGTAAAGAAGAGATTTATTCCTAAGCTGTTGCATGGCTTTGCAAGACAAACCATCTTTTTTTTAAATCCACCATATTGTTTAGGTTTTGTTCATGTCTTTGTTTGCTTTAATTTTGTGAGCTTTTTGTTTCTCCACAATGACGATAGTACAACATGTACAATTCATGATCTACTTTTATGATTTATCCTTCCGATTAAAGGGTTGGTTTGAAATAATTAGGACACGAAGGCTCACATGTTATCTCTTATCGGTAATGAATTCTCTCTCTCTCTCTCTCTCTCTCTCTCTCTCTCTCTCTCTCTCGTTTTTCAGTTTCAGTTTCAGTTTTCAGTTTCTCTCTCTCTCTTTCTCTTACCCTCTCTCTCTCTCTCTATCTCTCTCTCACACACACACTCACACACACGTGAACTTACACACACGGACATAAACAAATAATACTGTAACATTTCAATCAATATACACAAACTGGGTTATAAGAGAGGTATTCTTGAAGAGTTTATAATACCCGAGTTAATAAACAAAAATAATCAATCAACATATGTGAGCGTAATGGAATCCAATAATGGACAATGGACCTACTGCAAGTGTTCATTAAAAAAAGTATCTTTTTCAGCTATTTCCCGTGGATTTCTGGTGGCTTCATACGAAAGGCTAAAAGGACCTTTTCACTTTCGTGAAATATCACTTGTTATCATGTGGCTGTGTCCAGAAACAATAGATCTTGACGATGAGTGCATAGTTTATTCATAATGTTCACTCAAGTAACGTAATTGCTATTTACCTGTAATTACGATAGCAATAGGTAATACCCATTGGGGGGTGGGGGGAAGGGAAACACAAAGAAGAAGAAAATCTAAATTTTGAAAAGGCCATGTGAGAGAGAGAGAGAGAGAGAGAGAGAGAGAGAGAGAGAGAGAGAGAGAGAGAGAGAGAGAGAGAGAGAGAGAGATTGCTTGTCCAACCACTCAAATAAATACTTTGAATTTTGTTCTTGGCAACTCTGGTAAGACAAACGTCTCCACGACGACTTATAGACGGCTGTCCGGGGGTGTGGGGCTGGAGCTGGGGAGGGTGGGGGTGTTTTTTAAAATGGGAAAACATAGTTTTCGTTTGGAATTCAGCAAGGGACAACAAACCAACACAGAAATATTAATCTAAATTAAAATATTTAATAACGAAAGCGATTCGTTCGATTTGCACTGTCTTATTTTAACTGTTCAACTATGTGAATCTAATCAATTAATGGGATCCAATTCCAATGTACATGTATATAACGCGCCAAATGTCAGCTCAATTTAGAACGATGTTGAGTTACGTGAACACACAGACAAATAGACACACAGACTATTACAGTCTGCAGAAATCCTGATAAAAGATGGAAATTCGAGAAGTCATTATTTTGTTCACTGATTTGTTTTGCTTTTCTTCTTCTTTACTTGCACCAGGGCCGGATCCAAGGGGCAGAGGGGGGGGGGGTGCTAGGAGTGCTGCAGCATCCCCCACCCCCACCCCTTGGCAACAACAACAACAACAACAAAAAAAAAAAAAAAAAAGAAAGTAGAAGATGGAAGTTTTTGTTCAACTGGAAATACGTTATGTAAGGCAGTTAGTTACAGGACAGGACAGGATGCTATGCTATGTACGCGCCTTTCCCCAAGGCTCAAAGCGCGGCGATCTATACCAACATACACGCTCACCTGTCTCATTTTACCCTCACACACACCAAATACACATACATCACTCAAACAGGTGGTGTACAGGCAGGGAGATCGCTATTAGACGACGGAAGAAAATCGAATTTTTATTTTTGAAATTTTTATATTGACTGCATCCTGTACCATTATTGAAGGGAGGGAGGAAACCGGAGTGCCCGGAGAAAACCCTCGGTGACCTCAATAGTCTCGTACCTAAGTCACATACGTTCGCCCCTTGCGGCAATCGAACCCGCGACCTTCGGCATAGGAAACCGGCGACTTATCCACTGCGCCACGAGTTTTACTTGTGGTGTTTCACCACTCTGTACCATACATTTAAAAAAGAACTAGACTAGCACCCCACTCCACCCACTCCCTCGAAAATGGATTGATCCGGCCCTGTGCACCCACATACACTTTAGACCAGCGTTTTCTATCTCTTTATAATTAGAGTGTCGGATTAGTAAACGTTAAATTAAAACAAAAACAAAGTTTCGGTTATGCTAAATTAACCCTCTAAAATCGTTATTATAAACGAAGTCGGTTATAGTCAAGTAAACCTCTAAAACTGTATTATAAACGAAGTTTCGGTTATAGTAAAGTAAACTTTAAAAACTTTACTATAAACGGATTTTCGGTTATATTAAATATTCGGTTATACTAAAGATTTATTTGGTCCCAGGGCACTTTACTATATCCGAAGTTCACTGTACTATGTTCTACTATCTTCTTCTTCTTGTACCTTTTACCTGGTTTATGGTGACGGTCTACCAAATGAATTAATCGGCCACCTTGCTAAAATGCCGCCCACCGCCTCCCTCCCCTACTCCTTCCCTTTCCCTGTCCCTCCCTCTCCATCTACCCCTCCCCTTCCCATCTCCCTACTCCCGCCCCTCCCTCTCGCTCTACATCCCTCCATTACCTTCGCTTCCCTTCCATCTGCTGTCCCTCTCCGAAACGATTTGCATCACAATTATACATAATATAACCTGTCACGAAAGGCTATTTAGACCCTGTACTACGGATTCACGATTTAAATAGTTCCAGCCTGCTGTAGCCTTTGTAACGTAAAGTAGCTGCCTAGCAGACGACACAAGTCAGTTGTGTGCTAAGCATGTGTAAGCTAACCTTCGCTAGGGTAGGCAGTGACCTCTCATCCTGTTGACGTATAGCCAGAACCCCCCCCCCCAACCCCCCCCGCTAGAGTGCGCCACAGATCTCACGTGATTTTCGCGGGCTTTAGCTGACCACAAGGCTAGGTGGTCATTCTAGCTCACTCTAACGCTCACACGAGAAGGAGCTACGCTCTGAAAGATCTCTCTAGCTGAAGACTAGCAGGTGACGGGTGAAATTTATTCATCGCAGTATAGCCACAGCCTGACATTATCAAAAAGGTAAATGATCGGTCTTTTGTTTCATTGCGTTTATTGATAATATTGTTGGATTATGTTTGTGAAGTCTTTCCATGTTTTATCATTGAGGTAGCCTCTACTGTCCAACTGTTGTTTCTCCTATGTGTATTATTGCAGACCAGTGGCTGAACCGAAGAATGTGTATATTGTTAATTTCTTCTCCATGTGTTTAGTTTAGCCATAATATATATATATATAGGTATAGGAATTATGTTGGAGATTCCAGTGGACCACGAACATAGAATATTGTTCGTCCCTTGTTTGTACCATCAGTGAGACGCTCTGCACAACCTTTGTATACAAGGCGCTGCGGAAATTTGTCTTATGTTTTGCAGACGAGCAGGCTAGTTGGTCCGAGGCAGGGATAGACCACTAGAGTCAACCCTAACATTCGGCCTGCAGTGGAGCATCTAGCACTGAGCTACGATAGCCCAATAGTCAACAACCAAGGAGGAGACACCATCACCACACCTCAACAAAACAGCTAAGTGCACAAGAAGAATTGCACAAACACTGCCCTAGAAGGACTGTGCTGTAGTCCACTCTCCAGAAACAAGAACATTAGGCCAACCAGAATAGCCCAATGATGAGACAGTAGCAAATATTAAGAAAGGTATCAGCATAGACCCATCAAGGAACGAACTATTTAAAGTGAATTTGGACATTTATTGTTAACAAGTGGCTGGACTACCTATGTTTCATAGCCTTGTGAGAGCTAGTATGCCATTGAATCTTTTACCATTTTCTCCCTATCTCTATAACCCTATCCGCACACAGACCAAGGTAAACTTACATGTATAAATATATTAAGATTAGTCATAGGGTGATTACATTAGCCGATCTTCGCAGACGATAGACGAGTGGGTAATAGCATTCCATTGTGCAGAGCCCAGCAACAATAGACCCACCGTCACATAACCCAACACAACTGCAACAAAGGAAGAAAAGGAGGTCAAACAAAGCACACTAAAAATGTTGTCAAATATGTATTTTGCTAAAAGGCTCCTTCAGGTGTTCAAAGCCAACAGCAGTGGGACGACGTTTCCATATCATTATGACATCCAAACTATGGATGGAATCTAATTGCACAAAAGTCCAAACCCTTTCAGCCTTCATAGCAGTATTGTTTAGTTAACGATATGCCCACAGCGTACACTGACTGCAGTTTCTACCGGGAATTGAAGAAGATTCCGGTTTTTGTGTGTGAAAGGCAGCAAGGAGCTCTTTTACCTTTGCAATACCTTTAGTCTGCCTAACGCGGGTACTGCGGCGCTTGGTAGAGCACACTGAAATCGCAATACCGCGTGTGCCTGAAAGCACGTAGACGAAGGCTTATGTTGTTGATGACTTTTGTTGTATTACTGCACAATGTTTTCTTCTCTTTTTTTCTTTTCTTTTTAATTTCTTTTTTTGTTGGGGGTTGGGGGGGGGGGTGTGACACTTTATTGTTCCTTTTTATCTGGAAATTCTGAGCCGCCTCCCCAGGGGAAGGGGTAGTCGCAGCCTTTGGCGCGCCCAAACCCAGCCTATCTAATATTAGTTGTGTTTTTGAAATTTTGTTGGGGGAGCAAACCGAAATACCCGGAGAAACCCCCCAGACGTTGCTCGAGTCCAAAGTAAATAATAGAGACATAAAACACTCAGAGGATGGATGGATCGATCCCACACCTGTCGGGCGCCATTGGTTTCTGGCCTGTGGACATGGCAAGTTAGTCCGGCCATTGACCACTCGGCCACAACGCTCGTTAGTATGGAATTTCAGTGGATTATGCCAGGCGACTGATCCTGTGGTTCTTGTGGGGCGATTTTGATGAGGCTTTGGGAATTGGAAGCACAATGCATCAGATCCGGGTTTTGGCGCCTATTGCACCGAAAGTGTTATATAACTAACTGTATAACTTATTCGTTGTTGTTATTGCTGTTTTTGTTGTTTCAGCTTAAGATATTTTATTTCCAGCTCTGGCTATCTTATTGCTTCAGGTCTGTAAGGTGTTTGCGTCAGTGCACGTAGCCTGGCATTAGGTGTAGATTTGAATATTTGAGTTTTGTTTGGAAGAGGAGAGGATGAAGAATGGGGGAGGGAAGTAAATATGTGCTTACAATCGGTTCGAAATAATATTATATAACAACATACGCCCTACCGAATGAGTACAAAAACATAGTATTTCCCTCGGACAGTTGATATATAATTATATTCAACAAGGATAATCAATAAGCGTTGCGTGCTGTCTCATACTCGCAAGTTAGGCCTGAAGTTGTATCATTGGCATCTACCGCAGCATGTAGATCTATGGCAAACTGTGCCAACTCGAAACAAGCACGTACTACAGAGAAATAACACCAACATGGAAAAACATTTGTACTTCAGCTGCAAGCTTAGTTCCTGATGATAAGCTGAAGGCTTTAAACCATTACACTTTTTTTTGTCAAGTGATTTCCTTTTACCACATAACACATTTTTGCTCCATTTCGTTAATTAGTTAATTAGTTTACTTGTAATCCGTTTGTTTAAAATTATGTATCCCCCTCCCCACTCCTCTTATCCACCACTTCCCCACCTGCCACCCTGCATAGCTGGCTCTGTTGATGGTGGTGAGTAGGCCACCTGGTGGGATTTTTTAAATGCGATGGGTCAGTATTGAGTTTCTTTTGCTTTATTTTATCTTTGTGTGGGGGGGGGGGGGTGCGTGTGTGTGGTTGTGTGTGTGTGTGAGAGAGAGAGAGAGAGAGTGTGTGTGTGTGTGTGTGTGAGAAAATAATAAACTGTCACGTGTGTGACCGTACAGGTGTATATATAGAGAGTATGTATGTATGTGTGCCTATATAAACTATTGGTCTAGACCACTCGCGTGAAAGAGGAGAACGCGCGTGACGCATTTCCGCTGTTCATGACTACTTGCATTGACGTCATCATCCATGTCATTATCGTACAAAATCGTGAATGAGCCACGCTTATAGATCAATATATCTATGTATAATTTGAAAATGGAGCCGAGGGACGCACCTGTCTCGTCCTCTTATCTGAATACACAGGCTTTTGCACCTGTAGACTTCAATCTATCCCATCCTGTATTCCCAGTCTTCACAAGACCCATAGAAAAAATACAGAAGTTAGAGGTAAAGATGTCAGTATTGAATATTAGGATTGTTTGTCTGTCTGTCTCACTCACTCACTCTCTCTCTCTCATGTCTGTATCTCTCTATCTCTTTGTCTGTTTTTATCTGTCTTTGTCTTTCTCTCTCTCTCTCTCTCTCTCTCTCTCTCTCTCTCTCTCTCTCTTTCTTTCTCTCTCTCTCTCCCTCTCTCTCTCTCTCTCTCTCTCTCTCTCTCTCTCTCTCTCTCCAGTTTGTTTGGGATGCCTATTCACAATTATAATTTTTTACAACAAATTTCAAAAAAATCAAAGCAACATAATAACATTCACAGAAACAAAACGCTAAGTGATAACCTAAGTATTATGTATTGGTATGTTTATTTGTTTTCTTTCTTTTCAATTAATAGTTTTGGGTGATGGTGATATTCAGAAGAAAGCTGACGGCGTAACTAATGCGTGGTGAGGATGCGCGGGCACGCACGTGTATGCACAATGTCCTGTGCACGCCTCACCTGGCTTAGAGACACTCTGTATGACACAACGCTGTCTCAGGCAGACGTCTTTCTTCACACACTGCTTGGCTGAGACTGGCCGAGGCCACCCTCTGCTACGCTGTGTGTTTTCTTTCATTGTCCCCTCCCTCCCCCCCCCCCCCTCTTTTTTTCTCTTCCTTTATTAGGGAATAATGATTCAAATTGCCTCGCTTTTCACCAAGTCCGTAAAATGCACTAATTTTTAAATGATAAAATCCAGCCTTCCTGTCGCTACCCCACCCCTATCACCCTCCTGCCTCTTTCTCTCTCAATGCAAAGTCAAGCAGCGAAATCCGGATCAAGCGTTGGGCGCCATTTTACGTCTCGTTTGCGATTAGCGGACGGACTTCCGACAAGGGAGGTAATGGCGCTAATCGGTTACATCGATCATATCGCTTACCGGCTACTGCAACAGCAGCCACGGCGCCATTCACACGTCTGTCATTATCGTCATCAGCAGCAATTTACAGCTACGGGCTCCTTGGATATAGTGACGGACACTTGTCGTCACACCCAGCAGCCCACACTCCGTGAGAGAACTGCTTTCAGGCTGTTTAGGAAAAGGTAACTTAACA
Source organism: Oncomelania hupensis (assembly GCA_036898135.1). Lineage (NCBI taxonomy): Eukaryota > Metazoa > Mollusca > Gastropoda > Littorinimorpha > Pomatiopsidae > Oncomelania > Oncomelania hupensis. The sequence continues at coordinate 658,256 of JBAHVR010000406.1, read as the reverse complement.
CGTAAGGGAATGTAGGTGGCGTTGAGGGGAACGAGTGATGAGGAATGGGGTGTGGAGAACAGGAGCTCTTTAAATGTACAGTCGTAAGCCTTCTCATCATAGACAACATCCAACACCTTGTGCAACTCTTAAGGTCAGTCCCTGTGGTGAAAGTTTGTTTGGTTTTCCTTCATGATCCGCGGTTGTTCGAGAACCATACATGCCAAATATAGGCAACGAACACCAACCTACACACACTTAAAAAGAAAAAAAAAGCGTGTAAGCTTACATTAAACACATTAATTCAACACCGTTTCGCATATGGAAAAGTCAAGTTACATTAATTTTTCGAAGGGTCTTATTCGGATAAGAGTAGAAAACAAGATCTAGTCTGTGCACGCATGCATCCCATCGCACGAACTTTACAGATTCTGACGCTCATGTCCTAGATGGATGAGTGCCAACTGCATAAATACATCCAGCATGCACTAGGTCCCTGCTCTTTCATAACCGGTCCTCCTGGACTATGCTCAGTTGTCTGGGCGTCAGACGAGGCACATCGCCTAAGGCATAGATACATCTTGTATCTGCCAGTGCCTTCAGCAACTATGGAGTTGGATGAGTGCTTTATAACAAAGACATTTAGAAATATTTAGCACACATCTACAGAGAAATACAGGTCTGATAACCCATACCTCATTTTTTAAAGCTTACGACTCCGCTGAACAAGGAGATAAACTGGCATTGTAGACGCGTGAAAATCTACAATTTACATGCACAGGGCTAGGCCTGAGCGAATATTAATGTCTGCTGCAATCACGTGTTTCCGGCCTGTGCTTTAGTGGGCATAGTTGCGCTTGTAATTAAATTTACTTAATCTTAAAATAGGATGTCATCTCCATCTTCCTATATGCTTGCGAAACATGGACCCTCACAGCAGATCTACAACGAAGAATACAAAGCATGGAGATGAGGTGCTACAGAAGACTTCTGGGCATTTCTTATACCCAGCACATCACCAACGACGAAGTCCGACAGACCATCACACAAGCCATTGGACAACACGATGACCTGCTCACAGTGGTGAAAAAACGGAAACTCCGATGGTATGGCCACGTCACCAGATCATCAGGTTTTGCAAAGACCATCCTGCAAGGCACAGTGCAAGGAGGTAGAAGAAGAGGGAGACCGAAAAAGAGGTGGGAGGACAACATTCAGGGTTGCTGAGGACAGAGAAAGATGGAGTACGCTGGTTAAACGATCATCTGCGGTGCCCCTACGACCTCCGAGTTACGGGATAGGATAGGAATCTTTAAAGGAGCGTGTGGAATTTTTTCCCTGTTGCAGCACAGGCTATACCCAGACGGAAAACTCTTATATAACGCTTACTAGCCACTTTTAAGGCTGACCTCCCTTGAGGATGGGTTGATAGCTGTAGCAGACGCTATTACAGAGCAATAAACCTGTTACTGTGTTACTGTCCGATAGAATTTGGCTCGCCCAAAAGTGCTCACTATACCTATATATATATATTTGTGTTTTTTTTGTTTTTTTGCTTCAGTTTATTATCCCTTTCTTTCGGGAAACTCTGGGCCGCCTCCCCCGGGGAAGGCGTAGTCGCAGCCAGTGGCGCGCCCAAACCCTACCTACCTAACATTATTTGTGAATTTTTGCAATTTTTGCTAGGGGAGCAAACCGGAGTACCCGGGGAAAACCCCCGAAACGTTGCCCGAGTCGAAAGTAAATAATATTCGGAGAAACATAACGCCCAGATGCTGGATCGAACCCACACCTGTCAGGCGCCATTGGTTTTTGGCTTGTGGACAAGGCAAGTTAGTCCCGCCTTAGCCCACTTGGCCACAACGCTCGCTTATAGATATATAGGCATAATGACCTACGATCAAACCTCATACCTACTCGTCCATGTAACGCGTACAACAATATTAGCAATTTGCGTGTAAATAATGTGTATGACGTACGATGATGTAGGCTTATGCTTATGGCGCATGAACGCGTATGCATCCCTAAACATGCATACATGCATGACGTAAGGTATATATTGACGCATATGATAATAATGACGAGACCGAGTGACATCGTTATCTCTCTTTATTGGTCGTTTGTATTTTTCGTCTGTTGTAAGGGCCGGAACTAAGTTGCATCTCCTGCCTTACCATTAATAATAATAATAATAATAATAATAATAATAATAATAATAATAATAATAATAATAATAATAACTTTCCTTGTCTTTAAAATAATAATAATAATAATAATAATAATAATAATAATAATAATAATAATAAGAAGAAGAAGAAGAAGAAGAAGAAGAAGAAGAAGAAGAAGAAGAAGAAGAAGAAGAAGAAGAGTGGATGCTATACGCACCTTAAACCTAAATCAGACACAAAGGGCGGGAAAGGAAACCGAATTTAATTTTTTCCAATGTTAGATAGACTGCATCCAATACTATTACTGAATACTCTTCACATCAGGATCCAGTTTTATAAACGAGTAGGCTATAGGGAGTGAATAAGAGACTTACGTTTACTGTTGTTCCTTACACGCGTTCATAACACTGGCCTCAGGTGATTAAAATAATTATTGAGAAATTGGCCAGGTTCTGTTCGGTGTTCATGCTTTGACCGGTGTGAAAAAAGATCGAAAATTATGTTTGACCGATGTTATGCAATGTAATGTTGGATCACTATTATGTTCATTGAATGCGTTTGTTTTGGGACGCGGCCTTGTGTGTCAGAACTGTAAATCAGGTTGTGCTTTGTTAGACGAAGAAGGACCATATGAGCAGGAGAGTGACGCGAGGATAAAACAGGTAAGGGTGTCCCCTAACCTCTCGGGCGTTGGGGAGGGAAGCGTTTAGAACCTCCCTTTTCTATGGGCCAGCTTAATGAGGGCGGTGTCCTTTTCTTTTCATTCGCTGCTTTACTTTCCCCGGTTCTAAACGGAGCCAAGTACCCATTCACAGCTGGTTGGACTGGGGTGTGTCGTGCGCGTGTTTTATTCATTTATCCTTTGTTGTTGGTGTTGTCCTTTGGCGGTTGCTTTCCTTGTATGGTCAGCCATCCAAGTACTAACTCGTCCCGACGTTACTTAACATGAAACAGTGCTAGCCTGTGCCCAACACCACTACATTACTGCGCCACACACAGCGTTTTATTAAAAAAAATTAATGGGGGGGGGGGAGGGGATTTCTTACTTCTATTTGAACCAGAAACATAAGGCAAAAGACATAGAGCAGAAAACATTAGACATTGTATTCGTCCAAAAGATTACATTGGGAAAGTTATTTCCAGCCGTGCAAAACAAAAAGAATAACAATAAGATTAAAAATTAAAAAAGAAGAATCGATGTAAGCTTAATACAACACACACGCATGCACAAATGTTATTACTATTTAAGATTGGGTCATATAGCCCACAGCTTTAAATAACAATACATTTTCTGTTCTGTTCTTACAATTTTTCTTCTTCTTCTTCTTCTTCTTCTTCTTCTTCTTCTTCTTCTTCTTCTTCTTCTTCTTCTTATTATTATTATTATTATTATTGTTGTTTTAAATTTATTGTTATTGATTTTTGCATGGCCGGGAGTGACGTTTGCAATGTAATGCTTTGGACCAATAAAATGACTTTTCTTGCATGCCTTACACATATACTCTTACGCACGTGCGCATGCACACATACACGCACACCCACGCACAGAGAACAAAAAAAAACCTACCCCTTCCTGCACACACGCACCCGCACTTATACACACACAAACAAACACGCGCACAAACATACACACACACATTCACACACCCACACACCCACACTGTAATTTTCAGTCTTATAAAGTGATTTTCTGTCATTTTTGCTGCAGGGCGAGTTTTTAGTTCACGAATGGAGGAAGGTAGGCTAACCTTTGTATCAATATTTAACGCGGCATTTTGCCTCTTCGACCGTTGCGGGCCTGTAAATATTGACGGTTGCGCGCCAGTCTTAATGTGACCACACAGAGCACCAGCGCTAGAACAAGCCTCGTGCGCCCAAAACGTTTAGGCACAGAACTAACTCTACGCACCATTTCTTGTAGAAAAAAAATACTTTCTAATTCACCCCTCTATTAAAAAATATGTCTTTCTTTCTTTCTTTGTTATTTTCTTACTTTCTTTATCTCTTTATGTCTTTCTTTCTTGTTCGGTTGAGTTCTTTGTTCGGATATATTTTGAGTTTCTAATGCGTATTGGACTGAATTATATTACAAATATCTATCTATCTATCTATCTATCTATCTATCTATCTATCTATCTATCTATCTATCTATCTATCTATCTATCTATCTATCTATCTATCTATCTATCTATCTATCTATCTATCTATCTATCTATCTATCTATCTATCTATCTATCTATCTATCTATCTATCTATCTATCTATCTATCTATCTATCTATCTATCTATCTATCTATCTATCTATCTATCTATCTATCTATCTATCTATCTATCTATCTATCTATCTATCTATCTATCTATCTATCTATCTATCTATCTATCTATCTATCTATCTATCTATCTATCTATCTATCTATCTATCTATCTATTCTATCTATCTATCTATATCTGTATCTATATATAATGTAAACCAATGCACACAGCCAACAGGCCACTCCAGTATTTCCTCTTTTGAAGCTTCCGCCGCTATATTTCTGCTTCCTCAGGAATTGTATCTGTAAGACGCAAGAGATCTAAAATAAATATAAGTGAACTAAGTAAATAATACAATACAACACTGCTACACCAAATAAACAATCTACTACAATACACACCTCATTATAAACCACTCAAACCCATGCATTTAGCAAACAACCACACCTGCACCACCTCACCCTATTTATTCTAAATATATAAATATATAGACAAGCATAAATCCTAACTATACCTCCTATTTCTTCTTATCCCAAAGTAAGACCAAACTTCGGTTTTTTGTTGTTGTTTTGTTTTGTTTAATTTGCTGATTTTTGTTTTGGGGGGGAGGGGGTAAGAAGGTGATCATGGGATCGCCGAAAGCTACAAGTTTTTCAATTAAGGAAACCAGGTTTGTTTGTTTTATTTTATTTTTTTTATTTTGGCGAGGCAAGCTTAGTTGTCCTCTATTACGCGTTTACACCTGTTCCCAATACAGCTGTGCGTATTAATATATACCCAGATGCTCTATAAGTGATGCAACGGACTGAAAAAAGATAATATTATATTAATTGTTGGCATTCTACACTAAATAGAATTGCCGACGAAAATAGCGTCCCCTTCTATTATGTAGTTTATATCACACACCTTCTCCGTTAGGGCTGTGTTGTCTGTAGAACTGACGATGCGCCTAGGGCTGCAAGTGGGCGCCTCGGGTGGCTTGAGGTAGATCCTGTATCGGCCAGCGCCTTGAGCAGCTCTTGAGCATGAAAAACATTTCATAAGAACGATTACATAAATACAAAATATAAATAAATAACACTGGCATCTTGGGATTTAGGACTCTCTCTCTCTCTCTCTCTCTCTCTCTCTCTCTCCCCGCCCACCCCCTCCCCCTCCCCACCCCGCCCCTCTCCCTTCTAGCGGTTCAGAGCGGGAACCACAATTAAAGGGAAGTCATTAGGGAGGCTTTAGATTTGTTGTGAGGGACGGGGAAACAAGTTTCGGTTTGGCTTGTTTGATTGATTCTTCGATTCGCCTGCACCAGTGGCAGTTCCCAGAAGACATTGCGATAATCAAAGTTTCCAGAATTCGGGTA
>JBAHVR010000406.1:635000-647500 GCA_036898135.1 Oncomelania hupensis | reverse complement strand
CGGTGTTGGCCACAGAAATGCCAGATCTCTAGGGGGATGTTGGCCAAATGTGAGGGGAGATAGAGGTGATTAGAAGGAGAGAGAGAGAGAGAGAAGTGGGGTGATAAGACGAAAGAAATTGAGCTGGCGAGGGGTTAAAAAAAAGGCGAATTAGAGCCTTGCCTATTATTATTATTATTATTATTATTATTATTATTATTATTATTATTATTATTATTATTATTATTATTATTATTATTATTATTATTATTATTATTATTATTTAAGCACGATGTATAGATATTCCGAAGGTATAGGAGGAAGGTGTACATCTATGTCTCTTTGCTTCTAGAGTCGTTTTGGCTTCATTCTTCAAGTCGTCCATCTTTGATGGTGAGTTAAATTTCTGGTTCATCATCTTATAGACCTATTACCATCGCTGTTACCAACTGGCTTTTGGCCTAGGTAGCGTGCACGAGCTCTTTCTCCGGCAAAATTATGGGCCCTCTTTTTAGTGAAGGACTGATTGAAATATTGTTATTCAGTGTCGGTGACATCACCTACTGAATGAACATGCACACAGTTTCTGATGTACAGATTTCTGGTTCGGTTTCCCCTCCTCTCTGTCTGTCTTTGTCTCTGTGTCACACACACACACACACACACACACGCACGCACACACACCCACATACACACACACACACAAACAATCTTTGTCTCATTTCTTCCTGTTTTAATCTCTCTCTCTCTCTCTCTCTCTCTCTCTCTCTCTCTCTCTCTCTCTCTCTCTCTCTCTCTCTTTCCGTTTCAATCTCTTCGACTCTTCCGTTGTTTTTCCCCGTTTCAATTAAGTCTTTACTTTTTCTATGCAGCGTAGCTAAGACTTGACAAAACGAAAACCGAATGCCTCTATCCGAGTGAAAGGGAGTGGTTCGTCTAGTCTCGGCTGCCTGGTATGTAAATCCCCTTTCCAACCTTTTTATTTTGTGTTGTTTTCTCTCTCCTCCCACCGGTCGTTTTGGCATTGACTACCAAGGGGCATATCTCTCTTCATACTGCACGGTCACGCAATAGTAGATCCGACCACTGAGTACAAGCAGACGTCAATGGGTCCGATTGAACTTTTATCTACAGCTTTAAAGGACTGCATGTCCAAAACTTTGTGTGTGTGTTTTTTTGGCGAAAATAGATTTACCCTAAAATTCCTAGTGTTAATATATTAAATAATGACAAAGTGGACTTTCCTTGCTCAAATCAACCTCTAAAGGTTGAATTTTTTATTTTTATTCTGACAAGGGAATTATTTTCTCTGTTTAACGGTAGAACAATACGCTCTACGCTGTTCTAGATTATATTTTTAGCGCTACAGCGGTAGCAGCTAGCGATTGTTTTTACCAGGCACAACAACTAAGGAATTGATTGATTTAAAAAAGCTTTGTTTTCAGTGGGGTAACATTCACTGAAGTTCGACTTGGACAAACTGGCAGAAATATTTCAGGGCACAATTGGAAGGAAATTTGCACCGCTGCTCATTTTGGGAGCTGGTGAAGTAGATGTCAACACCATGACCACCACCTTCAACACAGCTGTGACAGATGCCGCTACTGAGATCCTTTGCAATCATCGGCCAAAGAAGAAGCCGTGGATCACACCTGAACTTTTGGACCGGTGTGATAAACGAAGAGAGATGAAAAAGAAAAAGAACACCTCACAGAGAGCTGGTGCCCACCGAAAAATCAACTATGACATCCGAAAAGGAATGCGAGCAGCAAAAGAGAACTGGATAGGAGAGCAATGCCAGAAAATAGAGAAGAGTATGAACAAGAACAACAGCAATAAGGCCTACCAGACTGTGAAGCGGCTGACAAGTATTAAACACTTTAAGGTCTCCACGATCCAAAGCAAGTCTGGCATATGCCTTACAGAAGAACAAAACGTCTTGGATAGATGGACAGAGTATTGCTCTGACCTTTACAACCACACACCAAACAGAGACCCATCATTCTAGCATTTCCCGAAAACAGAGACGAACAAGAAATCCTCCCGATTCTCCGACAAGAAGTTGAGGCAGCAGTGCAATCGCTGAAGAAATGAAAGTCAGCGGTAGTGGACAACATACCCGCGGACCTGCTTCAAGCAGGAAGAGAAGCGATGTTTGACGCCCTCACCATTATCTGTAACAAGACCTGGCAGAGTGGGGAGTCGCCTACACCATGGATCCAGTCGCTTGTCATCACTCTTCCAAAACAAGGTTACCTTCAGCAATGTGAAAATTACCGCACCGTCAGCCTCATCATCCATTGCTGCAAGGTCCTCCTGAAAATAATACTCAACAGGATTAAACCCCAAGCTGAACAAATCATAGCTGAAGAACAAGCAGGATTCAGGGCAGGGCGAAGTACCACTGAACAGATTTTTAACCTCAGAATAATCTGCGAGAAATACCTACAGCACCAACAACATCTATATTATGTGTTCGTAGACTTCAAGTAAGCGTTTGCCCGAGTCTGGCATGCAGCACTGTGGGCAACCATGAGAGTGAAGTCATCAAAAGCCTGTATGGCAAGGCTACCAGTGCAATCCTCCACAACAGTGCCATCGGAAACTTGTGCAGAAAAACAATCGGCGTGCGTCAAGGATGCCTACTGTCTCCAACACTCTTCAACATCTTCCTAGAGCGCATCATGTCAGATGGCCTTGCAGATCACGAAGGCACAGTCAGCATAGGGGGGGTAGAGCAATGTCCAACCCTTTATTTTGAGGATGACATTGACATGACTAGAAAGGAACAAGAACTTTAACAGCTGGTACAGAGGCTTGACACCACCTCCAGAGCCTAGGGAATGGAAATAAGTGCAGAGAAGACCAAAATGATGACCAGGAACAATTATTATTATTTATTTATTTATAAGGCGCTTTTCCTCGCAGAGATCAAAAGCGCACACATACACCCACACACATCATGTGTACCGAACAGACACACACAAATAGCAGCAATATTTTTTTTTAAAACGCCTTTTAATTGTATGTGGCAGTAAAAAGGTATGTCTTCAACTTTTTCTTAAAAGAGTTATAGGATGTCGCATAGCGTACATCGGCTGGGAGGCTATTCCATATCAATGGTTCTTGAAAAGAAAATGATCTCTCACCACATGATTTGTTTGTAAATGCTTGAGGTTTTAGTTTCATGGTGTCATTACCAGAGCGGAGAGATCTTGAAGGTGTGTAGATATGGAGGAGGTCTGACAGATACCGATACAGATAACGATACCAATGGCATCAACATATATATCAAAGTCCAATGCCAATCCCTCAACACAGTGCATAGCTTCAAATATTTAGGAGCCAGTGTATCTGACAATGTGTCCGACAGGAAATCCTCTCCAGGATATCACAAACAACTTCTGCCCTGGCAAGGTTCAAGTCCATTTCGAAAGACAAGACCATCAGTCTACATTCCAAGATAAGGCTGTTGCGCTCCCTTGTCATCTCCATCTTTCTATACGCTTGCGAAACATGGACCCTCACAGGAGATCTACAACGAAGAATACAAAGCATGGAGATAATGTGCTACAGAAGACTTCTGGGCATTTCCTATACCCAGCACATCACCAACGACGAAGTCCGACAGACCATCATTCAAGCCATTGGACAACTCGATGACCTGCTCACAGTGATGAAGAAACGGAAACTCCGAGGTACTAACACATCACCAAATCATCAGGCCTTGCAAAGACCATCATGCAAGTCACAGTGCAAGGAGGTAGAAGAAGAGAGAGACCAAAAAAGAGGTGGGAGGACAACATTCGAGAATGCACTGGCTTGACACTAAGCGAAGCCATGAGGGTTGCTGAGGACAGAGAAAGACGGAGTAGGCCTACGCTGGTTAAACGATCATCTGTGGGTGCCCCAACGACTTCCGAGTTACGGGATAAGTTAGGATAGGATAGGATAGGATATGAAAGGAACATTCACTGTGAATGTAAAAGGGATCTGTGGAAGGGCGAGATCGATCTTGGTCACTTTAAGCCACCATTGCTGGGGTATGTGGGGAGGGGGAAGGTGGGGGAGGTGGAGGCTTCAAGAAAAAGCACCAGCGAGACACACAAAAAGAAAGGTAGTATACTTAGGTTTTTCTTTTTCTCTCATTGGCGTGTTCTTACTATTTGCGTGCAGTCACTGTGTGAAAAGGCCTACCTACAGTGGTGAGCTAGTATAGCGGTTTAGTGCCAGAGCAGAGAGCGAGCGAGAGAGAGAGAGAGGGAGAGAGAGAGGAGAGTGTTAAAATCTGCTGAGTGATGAGTGCTGTACACTTGTGTTTTTTTGGGGGGGAACTACTGAGCTTTTTTATTGAAAGAGGTTGTTGAGTTATTGAGTTATTGAGATTTTGTTTAAGCTACGGACTTTATGTACATTTTGTATAATAGCTCTCTCTCTCTCTCTCTCTCTCTCTCTCTCTCTCTCTCTCTCTAATATTGAGCTTACCAAACTAATGTCTTCGTGTGCGAGGGTCTGGAACCTCTGTATTACTTGTTGGATATTAGCGAGGAAGTTTCTGGTTAATGCTAGTCTGTCCACTTAGTGTGAAAACACAAGCCTTCTGCAATGAAGCTACATAGGACTCCTAGGAATCGTTGCTTTCATCTTAAGCCTAACGACGCGAGATGAAAGTAAAGTACCCGCACCAAAACGGTAACAGTGTACATATAGGCAACGGAAACATGTAATTCAATGATAAACTCATAAAATGACGAAGAATATGCTGTGCCATCTTAAAACATTTCTATTTAGACGTAAAACGAAACCTGCGACCATAAACCCATCATTGCTGTTGCGTTAGATTAGCTTTAATGCAAGTTAAGTGCAAGTGCTGCGATGACAAAATGTGTTGTAATACAGACGTTTAATTCCAGGATCATCAAAGAGAGAGGGGGTGTATTGCCTTCTGTCCTGCTGTATACTTCTGCAATGGCAAAAATGTGTGGGTTATTTTCAGGCGCTCTGAGAGAGAGAGAGAGAGAGAGAGAGAGAGAGAGAGAGAGAGAGAGAGAGAGAGAGAGAGAGAGGGAGTTTTGTCTGTTCTCGATCGGATATACTGTCCGATGAAAACAAAATGCGAACATAAAACCATCAGTTGTGCCGTTAGCTTTAATGCAAGTTACCTCTGCGATATTCAAAATGTGTTGGTACATTAAGACAAAAGTGTAATATAACCCCAGACCCGCGGGAGCGAAAGGAACAAGGAATACTTCCCGACGATCAAGTGACAGTCGAGTGTCTGTACTATAGTGTTAGTGTGGGTGGGTGTGTGTGTGTAGGTGTGTGTGTGTGTACAACCGACGGGCGCATTTTGAAAGTGGTAGCTATAAACAAAAAAAACACGTTTAAATCAGTTTGTGTCAGTCTCGAAACGTGTACAAGCATCATTGTGTGAGAATGTGGTAGGCCTAAACTAGCAGAGGATGCGAATGCAATCAAAGTATGGTATGCTCCAAAAGATTGGTAGTTCAAGTCAAATGCAACACATCTTTTATTACCCACGATGGAGAATTAGATAGTTGTGTGATTATATCTATGCACATACCTATCTCGTGTGATTATACATAGGCATATTTTATAAAATTGTAACTGATCTATGTGGATTTCTTCTAAAAATCAAGAGTAAAAAGTCAAAGGTGCCAACAAATGTTACGTGTTTAGCTGAGACCTGAGTTCAGTTATTGTATTTAAGGTCTGTTAATTTTGTTCAGTGTTTTAGACAATGTATATGTTTTTATTAGCGGCGAGAAGAAAATCATGCAAGATATATGGACACAGATGTGATTTATAAATATATAGTGTGTCTCACTTCATTCAGTTCTAAAAATACTAAGGTTGACTTCATTTGAGTAAAAACGTGTGTTTAAGTCTGTATATCATTTTGTTTTACGATATTGAATCCTGTTACGTTTATTATTGAAGTGTTCAACTGTTCTTGTTAGTTTTGTGGTTTTGTGTCTGTCAAGTACTCCTTAGTTATAGTTTTACGATTTACCTCTTCGTAGTGCAGTGCAAATGTGGGTCTTGTTTGTGAATTGTTTTTAAACAAAAGAGTTATATTTTGTGTAATAAGACGGCAAAACAGTGTTGTACTAGTGATCGTTGTGTGTGGTGTAAATCATCAAATGTACGTCTACATCAGTTTTGTGCAGCTGAAAATGAACTCTGCAGAAATAGATATATGTCACTAATCAGAAATAAATATATATCACAGATTAGGAGGTTCCAATTTGGATCTTTTTTTGTTTTTGTCATTGGTTCCTGTGCAGTCGATAGTATGAAAAAGCAGAAACGGCATAATCACTTTCAGATTTCCTATTCTATTAAAAGTGTGTGTGTGTTGAAAATGAAAACAGGCACGGCATCCTTCACCAAACAATGTGATTATATTCCAGAGCATAAGATCATAGTTCTGTTCTGTTTGTGGTTTGCAATGTTTTTTGACGACGAGGAGATTACGGTTGACTTCTTGTCATATTTTGAACGTTCTTAACATTATTAATTAAATTATTAAGATATAGTTTTGTTTTGTGCATGTGTGTGGTTTTAATGTCACCTCGATAATGCAGTGTGGAAAAGTATGGAAACGAAACAGAAATTTCGATCTCTGTTTATTTCATAGAAATATGTGTTCTGTTCTACAACTTATTATTAAAAGTTTTACCGCGTTGATTCCCAGTGCCGAATTTAATACACACAAGAATGTTGTTCACCTCTTGTGTGGAATTATGTACTCTTTGTGGCGACTGATATTGATAGCAATTATTTCTTCAATATTGAAGGTTTGTATTTTATTGGCTATGGTGATTCCCATTGCCTTTATTTAAAAGAAAGATGGGAATTCTGAACCTTTTTTCTGTCCAGTTATTTTCATTTTTTTCCTTTTTTATGAGTAATAATAGTAATTCATTTTTTATGTAGCAATGGTTTCTACTTTGAGATCAAAGCGTTTGGGAGGCACTTGGGTTTCCTTACTTTTGTTAAAACTGAGCACATTTATCTATTTTGAATCGTCTTCTTGAGGGATTGTCGATAATGTATTTGTTTTATGGCGGCTTTAGTTGCACCTGAAGACTACAACTACGATACCATGTGCTGTGGGGGGTGCTGCACTCAATGCCCCCATGCCTTGGGAGGGGTTGCATAGTTCAAGGATAACAGGATGCTTTTGTACTATTCGCCTCTACAATTGAACTAAATTTTACCAACGGAGGGAGGGGAGAGGGGGAAGGGGAGGAGAGAGAAACACTGTGACACACTGCGGCGTACGAACATAAGCTTGGAGTCGTATGGTTGACTCTATAGCAACACTTAATTTGGCGAGAAAGGGCGATTGAAATTTCACGAAGACTTTTGTCTTGATAATAATTAGATTGGACGGGAGGGGGGTGCGTAAGAGGGGGGTGAAAGAGGGGATGGGTGGGGTTGACTGAAGACAGTGTGAACAGAACTAGAAGTGTTAATGTGACAGTTATTATAATTATGTCTTGCCTTCCATCACTACCCCTGTCTTTTCGTGAAAACACACTTTACTCTAATCAGGCATCGTCATCTTATTCTTCATGATCATCATCATCTCACTCTTTCTCATCATCTCACTCTTTCTCTGTCTCTCTCTCTGTCTCTCTCTGTCTCTCTCTCTGTCTCTCTCTGTCTGTCTGTCTCTCTCTCTCTCTCTCTCTCTCTCTCCCAAAACCATGGTGTGTGTGTGTGTGTTGTCTGTCTGTCTGTGTAAAACATGTGTGTCTATCACGAGGCGTAAGTGTATCCCTGCATGCTTTATACGTACGTATAATTATATAATTATGTCCGCCAATCTGACTGTCTGCCTGACTGCCCGTGTGCGTGAATGTTTAAATACTTTCCCTCGTTGCCAAGATAATCGTTACACGTCTTGGACCGTAGCCTAGTTTTGCTTTCTTACAATCTGGCGGAGTGCTTTGACCCGTTAAAGGAAATTCGCCTACGCGGGAAATTGATTCATTTGTCAAATAAGTCATGACGAAATTAGATAGTACTGTTTGTAGTTGCTGTTGCATGCAGCCTTGTTGCGTTTCACTTATTGGGTCCATTGTGTGGCGCATACGTAGATGCCTATTTTGGGTAAAAACCGGGACTGTTTGAATGTTGATAAAATATCGCGGCCCATGGATTTTTCTGTTCGTCGCATGTTGATTTAGTCATGGACAAAGCAAATTAGTCGTGCCAGCGTCGTGTGGTCTGTCTGTGACGCCCGCACACACACACACACGCACTCACACAAACACACACAACCCATTTGCACAGAGAGAGAGAGAGAGAGAGAGAGAGAGAGAGAGAGAGAGAGAGAGAGAGAGAGAGAGAGAGATTATACTTTTTATTTATTTATTTAATACCGACAAATATGTATAATAGCCTACATGCCTTTGGTCATGCAAGGGATTATCAGATGTGATTAAGTATTACATTAAGAAATGAAGAAAGAACGCAATTTAATCGTGGGGAAAAAAACGTTATTAGAGAAGGGTGGGGGTGAAAATGTGGTAGTTAGAGAAATATCGGAAAAATGTGCACAGTTATATGCTATGTTAGGAGTATTACATTTGGTAATTCTGGTCTTTCATTAGGACCTCCCCAAAAATAAAATAAAATAAATTAATTAATTAATAATTTAAATATTATTATTATCATTACCATTACCATTATTACTACACCACATTATACCATTATTATTATTAGTCTTTTTGAAATTAAAAATCGAGATATTAGCCTTTAGATAATTAAAATTTAACTTCTATTACAATTACAGCTTTACCTTTTACCATGATAATTATTTTAAACTTAAATCCTAATTTTGCAGTTATATTTACTTAAAGCTACATAACAGATCTTTATCATATAGCATTGAGTGTGTATACGCCACCTTCATGCAGGTACTTTATATTGGACAAACAAAACAAAACTGTCATAGTTACTGGAGTTGGAAAAGAAGAAGAAGAAGAAGAAGAAGAAGGCAATGAAGAGCAACAACAGCGGCAGCAGCAATAACAACTAACAACAACAAGAATATTAATAATAATAATAATAATAATTATTATTATTATTATTATTATTATTATTATTATTATTATTATTATTATTATTATTATTATTATTATTATTATTATTATTATTATTATTATTAAAATAATAAACCAGAGAACAGAAAACAACGAAATCAGAAAAGAAGGAATACAAGAAAGAAAGAAAAGGCAGAGGTAAACATACAATAAAAAGAAATACTACTACTACGCACGCACCTTGCGTCAGTGTGGTTTTTATTTCAGTTGTAAAAAAGACCCAAAAATCCGGCATGTCTGCTTCATTGCTTTTTATTCGATCGTAAAGGGGCCGTAATCAGCGAGCATTTGCATTGCATAGTCTGCCCTTGTTTCACTTTACCCTTGAATTGAGACAGCCCAAGTGATAGTATTGTCAGTTTTAGTAGACAAGAGTAGAAGAAGGAGGAGGAGGAGGAGACGAGAATGATGGGAGAGGAGGTTGCGTAGAGTCATCTTGTATTGTATTACATTTACATTGTATTCATTTTACTTTTAAATTGAACAGCTCAGTAAACGTGTTGTCAGGTTTCTTATAGACAACAACAGAAGAAGAAGAAGAAGAAGAAGAAGAAGAAGAAGAAGAAGAAGAAGAAGAAGAAGAAGAAGAAGAAGAAGAAGAAGAAGGTGTAGTCTGAATACTTTTTTTTTGTATTGCATTGAAATTCCCATGTTTTAATTTCACTTCTAAATCGAACGGCTTGGTGATAGTGTCGTCAGCTTGAGCGGACAAAAACAGATGAAGGAGAAAGAGGAGGAGGAGGAGGAGAAGAAGAAGAAGAAGAAGAAGAAGAAGAAGAAGAAGAAGAAGAAGAAGAAGAAGAAGAAGAAGAAGAAGAAGAAGAAGAAGAAGAAGAAGAAGAAGAAGAAGAAGAAGACAGTGAAGGTAGAGAGAATGGAGGGAAAGGGCTGCTGGTCTCCATAGTGCTAGCCGCTTTTTGTTTCAATTTTTCTATTAACTTGATTGAGAACAGTGATTAGTAGAGAAGGGAGAAGACAAAGGAAGACGGGTGAAAGAGAGGCAGTAGAGAAGGGAGAAGACAAAGGAAGACGGATGAAAGAGAGGCAGTAGAGAAGAGAGAAGACAAAGGAAGACGGGTGAAAGAGAGGCAGTAGAGAAGGGAGAAGACAAAAGGAAGACGGATGAAAGAGAGGCAGTAGAGATGGGAGAAGACAAAGGAAGACGGATGAAAGAGAGGCAGTAGAGAAGAGAGAAGACAAAGGAAGACGGGTGAAAGAGAGGCAGTAGAGAAGGGAGAAGACAAAAGGAAGACGGATGAAAGAGAGGCAGTAGAGATGGGAGAAGACAAAGGAAGACGGATGAAAGAGAGGCAGTAGAGAAGAGAGAAGACAAAGGAAGACGGATGAAAGAGAGGCAGTAGAGAAGGAAGAAGACGAAGGAAGACGGATGAATGAGAGGCAGTAGAGAAGGGAGAAGACGAAGGAAGACGGATGAAAGAGAGGCAGTACAGAAGAGAGAAGACAAAGGAAGACGGATGAAAGAGAGGCAGTAGAGAAGGAAGAAGACGAAGGAAGACGGATGAATGAGAGGCAGTAGAGAAGGAAGAAGACGAAGGAAGACGGATGAAAGAGAGGCAGTAGAGAAGGGAGAAGACGAAGGAAGACGGATGAAAGAGAGGCAGTAGAGAAGGAAGAAGACGAAGGAAGACGGATGAATGAGAGGCAGTAGAGAAGGAAGAAGACGAAGGAAGACGGATGAAAGAGAGGCAGTAGAGAAGGGAGAAGACGAAGGAAGACGGATGAAAGAGAGGCAGTACAGAAGAGAGAAGACAAAGGAAGACGGGTGAAAGAGAGGCAATAGAGAAGGAAGAAGACGAAGGAAGACGGATGAATGAGAGGCAGTAGAGAAGGGAGAAGACGAAGGAAGACGGATGAAAGAGAGGCAGTAGCGAAGGAAGAAGACAAAGGAAGACGGATGAAAGAGAGGCAGTAGCGAAGGAAGAAGACAAAGGAAGACGGATGAAAGAGAGGCAGTAGAGAAGGAAGAAGACGAAGGAAGACGGATGAAAGAGAGGCAGAAGGGAAAGGAGTACGAGGAGGGAGTCATGACGTTTAAAACACAAGTGATAAGTTTGTCTCGCCTAAAGAGTAGGGACTGGAGTTTATCAACAACGTCTTGGTAAGGTAAAGGTAAAGGAGGTCCCATAGCCTTGTGGCCGTAGGGGAGCATGATGTTGGAGATCACACTTATCTTGGGCCAGCGTAATGAGAGTGATGCCCATCTCTCTCCCTCGCTGCTTTACCTTCCCCACCCTTAAGAGAGTAGGTACTCAGTCACAGTTGAGTCAACTGGGGGCGTTGTTATTTGTCGCTTCACGGTTTTGCGCTCACCCATCGAAGTGCTAACCGCACTGGACGGTGCTTAACTTGCGTCACAGTAGCGAGTGCTTGTCTTGGATAACGTCTTGGATAAAATCCTTATTTGATGCTGACCTCCGTGAAATGAGGGAGTAATATGGAATTGCCTTTGTGAAATATTTCTTTTCACCACTGTCAGCTAAATAATCTATATACAGAAGCTTATTTTAGAAATAATCAATTGTTTACAAACAATGTTTAGATTTCTCTAAATAATATATTTTGTGAATAATTAACTTATTATTTACCTAAGCAATCTATTGTTTTGGTAAATAAACCATAATATAGAAAAATAAGGCATTGTTGCTAAATAAGGATTTATTTACCTATATAATGCATTATTTAGATAGCCTTGCCTAGTAGTAGTAGTAGTATAAGTAGTAGTAGTAGTAGTAGTAGAAGTAGTAGTAATAGTAGCAGTAGTAGTAGTAGTTGTAGTAGTAGTAGTAGTAGTAGTAGTAGTAGTAGTAGTAGAAGTTGTCACGGGGGTTTTAGTTGTTGCTGGGCTCTGCACAATGGGATGATGTAACCCTCACGCTTTATCCTATGGGGACCGCTAGTGAGTCACCCTGTGGATTACTTTAATAAATTTATTTGTTTAGCTCGGTCTGTGTTAAGGCTAGGGTACAGAGATAGATAGGAAAATGGTAAAAGATTACTGTCACACTAGCTTTCACACGGCTATGAATCATATGTAGTCCAGCCACTTGATAACAGTTAAACATCACACATATATTTCTTCTACTCTATACAAGATCGTCGATGTACTAATCTACCTTATCAGTTAAATAGTCACTGTGAATAATTCGATCGCTGATAGTCTATGCAGCTAATTGTTCATCCTCGGGCACTGGAGGTTAATGTTCATGAGAAGTGGACTACTGTGGTCCTGTAGCTCTCAGTTTTTGTGCACACACGGCTAGTGACTTAACTGTGAGTCTGACGTGCTGTGCTGTGGTCGGTTTCCTGACAACTTGTGTTGTCTTCTTTCCTATGGTTCTTCCCTGTGGTTAGACTGGTGGGTTT
>JBAHVR010000406.1:480000-622500 GCA_036898135.1 Oncomelania hupensis | reverse complement strand
AGGTAAGGCTGCTGCGCTCCCTTGTCATCTCCATGTCCTTTACGCTTGCGAAACATGGACCCTCACAGCAGATCTACAACGAAGAATACAAAGCAAGGAGATGAGGTGCTGCAGAAGACTTCTGGGCATTTCCTATACCCAGCACATCACCAGCAACGAAGTCCGAAAGACCATCACACAAGCCATTGGAAAACACGATGACATGCTCACAGTGGTGAAGAAACGGAAACTCCGATGGTATGGCCATGTCACCAGAGCATCAGGCCTTGCAAAGACCATCCTGCAAGGCACGGTGCATGGAGGCAGAAGAATAGGGAGACCGATAAAGAGGTGGGAAGACAACATTCGAGAATGGACTGGTTTGACACTGAATGAGTACGCTGGTTAAACAAGCATGTGTGGTGTCCCAACGACCTTTGAGTTACGGGATAGGATACAATATACGATAGGATAGGATAGGATGGATTGCTAGCAGTAACTTTGCCGAGAAAAATGCGCGAGTGGGATAGAAAGATCCCCGTTGTGTAAGGTGACCTTGTTGTATTTAGAGATGATAGATTGATCTTTCATATTTGTTCGGTGTTTGTGATCTTGAGTGTCAAGATCATTTTAGGTCTTACAAAAATACAAAAAAGAGGTCACTGTACAAGGGAATGGCTGTTTGTTTAACCCATATTATGGAACAACATTGGGTTATTTCATCAGAGATGGATATGATTACGTGAGGGTCAAGGTCATCCCAAAATCAAGTCTTCGAAAATCAAGGTAATCCCAAGGTCACATTTTTTGGCATAATACTTTTGATGTATTTCATTTCATAGTCATCTCAAGGTCAAGAACATAGAAAGATGAAAATCGGTATTGCTTTGCATTTTAATGCCACCGTTTCATTTTGTTTTTTTTTTCTGGGCACTCAATTTTAGGTTAAATATTGCGAGTTCCATAGGGAGTTTGTGAGTCATATGGGCTTTGCTATTCTAGTGTTCTTGTTGTTGTTATTTTTGTTGTTGCTACTGTTGTTGTTGTTGTTGTTGTTGTTGTTCTTCTTCTTCTTCGTCTTCTTCTTCTTCTTCTTCTTCTTCTTCATCATCATCATCAATTTGTGGATGCTCCGCCAGGCCGAAGAAATAACCCATAATTTTAGTAGTTAAATAACATCAAGCTATTTTAAGACCGTCCTTAGCTATGGCAGATTGTGGAGATATGGGCACAATTTGTGTACGAAGTTTATGTAAGCTTCATGCACACCACCCCTGGCTTCCTATTCCTACTAACCAAGCACCACAAATACCTCGCGAGCTCTTCGCGTCAGGCAACATACATTACTCCTTCTACCATGATGGCTTGCAGCGGCACTGCCTGTTTCAGCGACAATATAGGAAATAGGCTGCTAGTTCTTGACGCTGAGAAATTTCCTTGGTCCTCTCTTTCCTTTAGACGCACGGATTAGATTATGTCACTGCCTTTTTATGGGACCAGCGCTGAGAGGACGAACAGAGCGGTAGACCACAGCGTGAAGCATCTGCGACAGATGGCTTCCTGTGATAAAGCGGAATAATATAGGCCGGTCAGTTCCCTCACATTGTATTATCGACCACGGTACAATCAGAATTCTCTGGACAAAGAAGATGGAGTGGTTTGCGGCCTACCACATCCAGATACTTGACCTATGACTGTGTCGCTTCAGCGGCACATTACAGAAACCAGTTACTGGCTGACTTTCTATGAAAAGAAACTGTCTGAATAGACTGTTTAAATGGACGTCGTTTAGCCAAGATCTTATGGTCAATAGACAATTTATTATCTGAATAAGAAAAAGAGGAGAGGTTTGTGGCTCTCCCCTCCAGCATCTTATCCTTGGCCGTGTCGCCCCTGTGGCAAGCTATAAAAATCAGTGATTGGTTGACGGTGATCGGGTTGTTGTCAGAGGTATAGTTGGGCGTACGGTTAATCTCAACAAGTCAACGATTTCGTTATAACGTTCGATTTTGTTATTATGGTTCCAGATAGTGGGATTATTATCGAGGAACACTGCCGTTGATGATATTGCCTGAACAGGGAAAAGTGTCAGGGGGTCAAAAATACACCTAGTTACCGTCCCTATAAACACTGAATATCTAACCTAATCCTGGTTACCGTAATTCATGTTCGTGTGTGGGCGCATTTACCACAGGACAGAACTGCTCCAGACGTATCCCGCTGTCATGTTCTAACTCGAACAGTCCAAGACGCAAACTGTACACAGCGGCGGTCAGCCAGCCCGCTTCAAAATCATTAAGGACGCTGATCGTCGCAAATCACAACACACACACACACACACACACACACACACACACACACACACACACACACACACGCACACACACACATGAATGTGACAGGCTGGCAGCGTCATCTCGCTTTTAAACGAAAGCATGACAAAGGAGCCTGCCACTGTAGGATGCCAACGACACACCCCAGTACTATAGAGACACCCAACACCAAAACCATACAGCGTAGCTGGCAGTAGATGACGAAGCCTTCTCGCCAGTCTCTTCTACTTTCAACCACGATCAATTGTCCACAACGAAGAGAGAGGTATATTGTTGGGTTTAGCCCTTTATGTGCTTCGTAATTGGAAGGTTTGTGGAGGTTAACGAACCTTTTGGTTTCGGGGTTCTTAGGTGTCGAACCTACTTAGGTTCATGAATCTTTTGAAACGTTCGGGATCTCAGAACCTGGAAGAAAAGGATCGTGAACCTCCACGACTGTTCCACGTAATAGCCTGACAAGGCCATTAACGTTCCCTACCTCTCCTTACCAGTTGCTTGGATTATTTATTCTAATTCAGATACCTTATTGCCAAGTGAGTTGTTTGTTGTTTTCTGTCGTTAGCCAGTAAACTTTTTAATATATTATTTATTATTTGGGTAGCATTCGTGTAAGCTTAGTGTTTTTGTGCGCCCTGATGTTTTGCCTTGTACTGTTGTTTGCTTTGTTAAATTCATTTATATTTAAACCAAGCGGAACACAGTGGACAAGGAACGCACTTCGCCGTGAGGCACGTACACAACTTTTCATAAATTACACAGTCATCACCGTCATATTATGGTAAAACTTTAGGCTTCCACCCTGTCTGTTGACTAAAGTCCTCTTCCCTGTTCTTCACTGGGATGGTTTTCCCCTCTGCCATAATATCTAATTACGCCAGCATTCTCCGTTCATATTCCCGCGGTTACAGTGGTAGTCTGGTGTAAGCATCAAGCTTCAATGTTTCTTCAATGTCTTCAAAACCGATGACCCGCCCCGAGTTCCAGACTTTTAAGATTTTCTAAGAGTAGTTTTAGATTGAGATTGTGTGGGGGGAGTTCCCGTTTGATTTATAATTATAGACCTACCTATCTTTTTATACGGCTAATATCTTCGATTAATAGTTGTTTAAAAATAGTAGTTCTAACTGAGAAAGGATACTTCATTTTATATATATATATATAGACTTATACGTCCTTGTTTCTGGGTACCTTACTAAAAAAGCTGTTAAAAAGTGACGGAAAGAGCGGAATTTCACTGGGAGTTACTAAAGAATGTTACTCTACAACATTGCGCTCTTTCCGTCCAAAAACCCATTTGCCTTCTTGGATTCTTAAACTGTATGAAACCAAGTGAGGACACTATCCGGCGTCAATAAACGGTTCGAAAACATTCTCAAACGGTTCGTAAAAGACAGTTGACCTAGTAAGAAATACAGCTTGACCTAATTCGTAGCCTAGAGAGGACGAAAGTTACTTTTTCTCGCATTTTGAAAGTTACCTTGGATCTGGGTACCTTGCCAGGTGCCCAGATCCAAAGCTAGGTGCCCAGATGACCGGGGGAAAACTAAGAAACCTTCTGGGCACCTAGCTTTGGATCTGGGCACCTGGCAAGGTACCCAGATCCAAGGTAACTTTCGAAATGCGAGAAAAAGTAACTTTCGTCCTCTCTAGGCTACGAATTAGGTCAAGCTGTATTTCTTACTAGGTCAACTGTCTTTTACGAACCGTTTGAGAATGTTTTCGAACCGTTTATTGACGCCGGATAGTGTCCTCACTTGGTTTCATACAGTTTAAGAATCCAAGAAGGCAAATGGGTTTTTGGACGGAAAGAGCGCAATGTTGTAGAGTAACATTCTTTAGTAACTCCCAGTGAAATTCCGCTCTTTCCGTCACTTTTTAACAGCTTTTTTAGTAAGGTACCCAGAAACAAGGACGTATAAGTCTATATATATATATATATATATATATATATATATATATATATATATATATATATATATATATATATATATATATATATATATATATATATATATATATATATATATATATATATATATATCCACGCGCCAGATCAGCAATCAGGCTTGAAGGGCGGCGATCTGTATCAACATGCAGATTCACATGCTTCACACACTCTCATATACACAGCAAACACAATCTCTCAAACGTCTTGTATACAAAACTGTACTTATTTATTTTTAAAAATAATTATGTTAATTGTTTCTCGTTTTTTTTTCTTTAGTTTTGTTGTGGTTGTTGTTGCTCTTTCTTTCTTTTTTTTAACTTTTTCTTTGTTTCTTTTTTCTTTTACTTTTTCTTTCTTTCTGTATTCATTTCTTTCTTTCTTTCCGTCTTCCGTTTCTTGTTGTTTTCTTTTCTTTCTTTCTTTCTTTCTTTCTTTCTTTCTTTCTTTCTTTCTTTCTTTCTTTCTTTTTTTCTGTCTTTTTTGTATTACTGACTATATTATAATATAGGTAAAAAAACGAAAGCGTATACAGTTAACACAAGCACGCACGTTGCCATAATTTTTGTCGCGTTTTTGCATATCTCTGTCAGTTTGTTCGTCTAAAGCCCTAGCTTAACTGGGCGAGACAAACCGAACCTTGTCTCGGCGAACCAATTTTATTTATTATTATTTTATTCAATCAGTTTATAGTCCCCTCTCTTCCCGGTAAGGATTTTCAGAGAGGAGACTTTGGCGAACCAAAGGTCAAGTCTCCTCTCTGAAAATCCTTACCGGGAAGAGAGGGGACTATAAACTGATTAAATAAATAATAATAATTGGGTCTTCCCGAGACCAGCCGAGACGAGACAGAGGAGATCGGGCGTCACGGCGAGCTCTTTCGTTTCTGAACTGGGTCTATTTTTAGCTGCGTCGAAACTGACATACCGTGACAAAGTTACGTTAGCAACAATGGCGGCCTTCGATCGTGAATTGAAAACTGCAGAAGATTTTGGCGTTGTTCTAGCGCTGTATGTCATAAGCGAGAACGAAGGGGCAGCAGAAAGAGAAAGAAAGCAAAAGGCAACAATGCCCTATGTGTTGCAAAGGCACCAGCAAGGTGCATTTCATGCACTGGTGCAAGAGTTGGCTGAACAGTAGCAACAACACATGCCAAGAGTTGTCGTCCGTGATGACGAATAGAGTTATCCCAAAGTGTGTCCACAAAACAGTAGTATGAAATTACGCGCTATTTCTAAGCGAAAACTTATCAGAAATAAATAATTTTAACCAATAATTATTAATGAAAGCCTGTAGCTTCGGTTTTTTTGCTAAAGGAGACGTCCGCGTCATGGTAGCCGAAATGGCAAGTGAAAAGATGGGTTTTATCGTGATAATTGTTATTAAATAATAAGAATCCTCGCTAAAACTTTGTGTACAGATAATCAAATGCACTATTTCCATGTCAAAGCAAAAAAAATTTTGAAATTCGACCGTAAAATACTTGAAAAAGTGGTTTTTAGTTCCTGCACGTAGCATCAACGCATGCCAAGAGTTGTCGTCCGTGATGCCAAATAGAGTTATCCCTCAGTGATAGGCCTAATAACTCTGAATGATAGGCCTATTTTATGCTTACACACTTCAAAACATGGATACTACATTACGGTCAGTGCTTCAAAATACAAATAATTTCTCATGCATGATACATTAAGTTTGAGTTTTTTTTTTAATTTGTTTACAAAGATCACATCGAGGACTAACTTATTAAAGCGTTAAATTAACATTCTGTCCAATATATAAGCAGGCCATCGGCCGGTCACCTAAAATTGAAAAAGAGCTGAAACTGTTGATTCGGCGTTTTTTCTTTAATGGCTATTAAAAAAAAAGTTTTCCACTTATGTTAAAAAAATGAATTTGTTTTGCAATATGCATGTTATCCTGTATTAAATTTAGGCAAAAAAAAATTTTGGTGGGGGTTTCGAAAAAATGATGTGTTGATTCAATGATTTATAATTTTTACTGATTCAGTATTTTCACTGTTCTCTAGTCTAAATTAAGTTTGGATTTGGTGCACCTACTTCTTTTAAGTGTTGTAGTATTTCTTTAGATTAGTTGTCATTGACATTGATAGATTTTTAAGCAAATCAAAATAGTGTCTCGGGCAGGTTTGCTGCGCACGAACGGCAAGACGAAAGGCCGGCCCGCGACACGGCGAGACACGTCTCGATGTTCTCGCCGATCCCGTCTCGGATTGCTCGCCGAGCCTAGTTAAGGGCAAGGATGGTTCGGGTGTCTCGCCGAGACTGTCTCGGGTGTCTCGCCGAGACAAGGTTCGGGTTTGTCTCGGCCAGTTAAGCTAGGGCTTAAAATGTTCGAGAAACGATGACAACGAGAACTGGAGTTGCACTATTTGTATGACAGACTTGCCGAGAAGCCATTTTGTTGGAGAGGATAACATAAGCCTTGGCGAGTGTCAGCTACGCAGTGTGTGAGAGTTGGTTGTTGTTTGTAGATTATAGTCACACGACACTTTCGCATATAGGTGACTACTGGACCGATTTATACTGACACCAGCGGGCCAGTTGTTGGTAAAGGGGAAAATAATATGATCACACGTTGACCAATCCGGGATTCGAACCAGCGACCTTTCGGTTACTAGCAAGACGCTCTTACCAACTGAACTACCCGGCCCCTCCTGAGAGTTGGTGCCAGCATCTATGGTTATATAGCCTAACAGCAACAGACCTCGCTGAAGGCAACGTCCGCACGCAATGACAACACCGCCAGATCAGGAACGTACACAAGTGTATCCGAATCCCTGTAGGTCTACTTCCAAATCAAGGGACAGTGACAATGTGGCTCAGTGCTTCTCGCCCCAAGGCAATTAGGTATATACTGGCGTATTTAGATGTCTGTGTCGTATGGTCATAGGCATTCTCCGTTCAGATCCCTGCGGTTAGTGTGGCTATAGTCTGGTGCGACTTGTGTATGAATTTTTAAAGTGTTTCCATTTCTAGTACATATATATTCTCCTTAATCTGGGAGGGAGAATAGGGGTTTGGAGGCTAGCTAAAGAAGGGAGGGTAGAGGGTGGAAGAGGGCCTGGGGTGTGGAAACTTGTCAGTGGGCTTAGACGCCCGCCCCTCCCTCCCCTCATGTGCGTGACATAACGAAGGGGAAGGGAGGAAGAGAGAGAGAGAGAGAGAGAGAGAGAGAGAGAGAGAGAGAGAGAGAGAGAGAGGGGAGGGGGTCATTGCACCATGAAAACAAGGAACAAACATTCGGTATGCTTCCCGAGACATTGATATTGTGTATTATGTAAAACACTGTGTGTATGGGAGTTTTTGTTCTAAAGGGTAAGCGAAATGCAAGATAACCGAGTGGTTAGACATGGACACAGCAATTAGCTTAAACAGCCTTCCTCAAATAAGGAGATACAAGACGAAAGACCTGATGCATGGACTTGTCTTAAACCGTAGTTCTAGACAACAACAGCTGTCCGAGTTTAAAAGGCATTGTTAAGTGATGGTTTTTGTCCTAGGTCCCAGTCTAAGTGAGGCAGCAAAAGGCGCCTCGGGCGAGTTCGAGTTAGATCCTGTATCGCCAGGACTTTTTAAGCTGGAAAAGCGTTGTTTAAGAACGTATAATGAAACTTAAAGTCCCAGGTTTTGTTTTGTCTCGGTCTGTGTATCGTTTGGCAATGATCCAGCATCGGTCAGCGCCATGAGCAGTTGTTGAGCTGGAAAAGCGCTATATATAAGAACGAGTAAATAAATAATAGTCCCAGGCTTTGGTTTGTATCAGTCTTGTGCATCGTTTAGCCCATGATGCAAAACCTAGCCTTTTATCGGTGATGCGCCCTCTCGCCCGCAGGACGTTCGCGTGAGAAACCTTGCAGCCGAAACAGCGGTTGCTGCGGTGCGGCCAGCCACATGGGGGTCGTCCTACTATATTGCTGCCCAGAAATCCGATTCCGATCGAAGATGATTCACACTGTACATGCCCTTGCCTTTGGTTTACTCACACACACGCATGGCATCAGTGTTGGAGAGTGACTTGTGTGTGGTACCGCTTTTTCGCTGCAGGAGGGGAGATCAACGTCAGTGAATCTTTCTACTGAATTACACAATTATCGCAGTTTCCTGCTCATACAGCTTTGTAAGCCGAAGAAGATGAAAGTGAAACGAAGTTTTGTACACCTATTTAACCTCCTGGCATGGGAGAATCAGTTTGGGTTCAGCGCCTCTCGACGGAAAACTTGAAGGTCAAGTGAATCTTTCTGCTTACTTGCTTTGCAAGAAAAGTGAAAGTTAGAAGGCCTAGTTTTCTTGCTCAAAGATCTGCTTAAGGCGCTGATATTTATACAACTAGACTGCCACACAGGTTTACTTTTGTTGTAGAAAGCGTTTAGTGTAACGTGCTTGTGGAAAGAGTGAAGTTTCTACTTTGGAACTTAGCATGTGACAGATTTGAAGTGATAGGAGGAATATCGTGTGTAAACGTTTATCTAGCCCAAGTTTTCCTTGTTCAAGGAACTTCTCAAGGCACGTTTTATAGCTACAAAGCGCCGCGGGTCTCGCATAGCGCAGTTTATTGACTAAAGAACTGCTCGAAGCGCCTGCAAAGTTCAGTCTAAAGGTTGAAGGTTAGAGATAACCATTTGTGATAATAGTGATAGAAGAGATGACTGTTGCTTGAAGAACAGTCAATTCTGGTAACGGCTCGACAGCAAAGCAACATTGTTTGAAGTTAGAAAGGAGTAATAATAATAATAATAATAATAATAATAATAATAATAATAATAATAATAATAATAATAATGATAATGATAATGATAATAATAATAATAATAATAATAATAATAATAATAATAATAATAATAATAATAATAATAATAATAATAATGCGCACCTTATTCCTATATCAGACTCAAAGCGCTGCGATCTGTAACCAACATACATGCTCACATGTTACAGACATAAGCACACAATCATCACTCCAACAAGTGGTGTAAAGGCAAGTCGCTTTTAGAAGACGGAAAGAAAATCGAATTTTATTTTTTGAAATTTTAGACAGACTGAATCCAATGCTATTAGTGAATGGAGGGAGGAAACCAGAGTACCCCGAGAAAGTCTCGTACCTAAGTCGCATAAGTTCGTCCCTTGCGGTGTTCGAACCCGCGACCTTCGGCATGTTAAACCAGCTCACTGTCAACTGAGCTACTAGGCCACCCCTTATGAATCTTATACTTCCATAGAGCAATTTCCTGTGTGGAGAATGACCGGTTCAAGGCACCAAAAGTCTAAAGGTTGAATGGTTGCGATAGCAGCTCAAATGCCTGTGATAATAGTAATAATGAAGGATATTGTTACTGGCAGCGTTGTTTGAAGTTAGAAAAGAGTTAATCGTATACTTTCATAGCGCAATTTATAGTGTAGAGAACGGCTCAGGGCACCACAAGTCTAAAGGTTGAAAGTTTGCGAGAGCAACTCAAACTCCCTGTGATGATATTCATAGTGATATTGAAGGATATTGTTACTCAAGCGTTACCTATGATAAGGGTATTTGTACAGTATTGCCCTAGACTAGGAATTGCTTGTTATCGCATCGCATTGAACGTGAACAGTTAAACAGCGAATCTTGTGTTTGTCTAGCGCAGAATATTGCTGAGGGCGCAAGAACAGCTTACTGCTTAAGAACGAACGTGGTGTTAGCTAGCGATATTGCTATTATTCACCGAGCTTGAATTTAATCTGAGAGGGGATGTTTGTACATATCTAACTTATCCTCTGATACAGTGAACTGCTGGAGGAGTAGCTTCTCCTTCCTGTCTTCCTACTCCTGCAGCTTCCTCGTCCTTCAAACAGCAAACAACAGCTAAGAAACCATTTAAAGTTTGCAAAGGATCCGTGTCGCTGACATGAGCGATTTTGGTTCCTTTAAGCTTTGCTGTCTCCAAACCAAAAGTATATATTTCTTCTATGTATGTTCTTGCCGGATATGACGTCAAGGAGAGAGCACGAGCACGTGATTTTCAGATGTCGGTATTGGGTGATGCAAGTCATGTGCATTATTCAGCCACCGTCTCGCTGCATGTTTACCCACGCGTGCCCTTAACACGCTAATCACAACACGCTAAAAATAAACCAAGCACGTGCAGGCTGTATCTCTTCTCCTCCAATTAGACTTTGCGTATGAATGGGAGTGAGCGTCGTACCTTCGCGTTTTAATTACCATTCGTTGAAAGCGTCCGTTGAAACTTGCAAACATGCTTTGTAAATGAAGGTGTGGATTCACTGTCTAATTATCGTTTCTCCGAGCATTGGTGGTGTTTGCGTGATAACCCCATAGATCAAATCTATTGACTGTTTGTTCAGATAGGGGAGGTTTGTGATTTTGGATGTGTAACATTGTTGTGACATAGATTTTTGTTACGTTTGAAGGTTTGGACAGCGTTGCCTTTACAATGAAGAATAAATTTCTCTCTTGAACTATAGAACCATTGATAATTTTTTTCAATTATTCCTCTTCCTTCCTCTTCCTTCCTTTTCCTCCTCCTTCTTTTCGTTCTTCTTCTTCTTCTTCTTCTTCTTCTTCTTCTTCTTTTCCATCGATCTTTCTTCTTTGTCTCTAGTTTCTATCTCTTTTTTTTATTTTATTTTCTTTTCTTTTCTTTTCTTTATTTGTTGTTATACTTCTCTTCATGTTTTTTTCTTCGTTTTCTTACCCCGTCTGTGATATCTTCTTCTTGAGACCATCCTTCATCCCTTCATACTCGTTCTTTCATTTCTTTCGTTTTGCTTTCTTCTTCTTCTTCTTCTTCTTCTTCTTCTTCTCTTCCTCCTCCTCCTACTACTACTCCTTATCAATGCTTTTATGTTATTTTTTTTAAACATTATTTCTATTGTTGTTTATTTTATATCGTTTTCTTCAATCTTCTTCATCCGACTCCAATAATCTGGTATTTCTTTATCTTTTTATCCTTCGATCTGCGTACTACCATCTTGTTATATCTAGCCGCGCTTATAAAATATTCATCTCTTTGTATGAACTAAACACCACAGACTAGACTATGTGTCCCTCGGGAGTTGTCTCAAATCAAGGGTCTGAGTTCAAGCTCTGCCCGGAAGACAAAGAAGTGAATTGGGTTTAATGTTGACATCGATTTTGTATTATTCTGTCTGGTTTTTAATTTAGGTATTCCGCTTTTCCAGGCGAAAACCAAAACTTGTCCACACTGTGGACATAAGATTGAAGTAGAGAGTGAGAGAGAGAATGAAATCTACTAACAAAGTGCATTAACAGCACTCTTTAATTGTCATCTGAAACATGTTTTGTGTGTGTGTTTGTGTATGTATGTGTGTGTGAGGGGGAGGGGGGCATATGTTTGTATTGATGTGTGTGTGTGGATATATGTGTGTGTGGGTTTGTGTGTATTTGTGTGTGTGCGTGCGTGTGTGAACCCCATTAGGAATCAGACCGGATCGAAACGCAGGGGATGATTAGAAAACAATAACAAAAGACCGATTCAGGTCACTGATTGTCTTTTCGACGTCACGGTAGAACAAATCCATTTTAATATAAGAATAGTGTAAAAAGCAAGAAGAACGTACCAAGCACAAACTCCAAAGATACGATGCATGGCAAGGTCTTTAACAAATAATTGTCATAGACAATACGGTTGTTCTAGTTTTAAAAAGTGCATCGTGAGCGATGTTCCAGACTTCTCAATGTTATGTTTGTCTGTATGGAAACTGTCAGACCGAACAATTTCGTCTCCTTTTTCAGTGTCTTGGGGATTCTTCTGAAAATAACAAAAAAAAATACTACTACTACTACTACTACTACTACTACTACTACTACTACTACTACTACTACTACTACTACTACTACTACTACTAAAGTGTTTCAGAAAGTATGTCACATTCTGTGTTTTCTTTGTTGTTTTTCTTTTTTTAATAATTTTGTTTGTTACTATGTTTTCTAACGCACGCTTTTTCTTCTTCTTCTTCTTCTTCTTCTTCTTCTTCTTCTTCTTCTTCTTCTTCTTCTTCTTCTTCTGCTTCTCGTCCTCCTCCTGCACCGCTACTTCCGTTCTCATTGTTCGTGTCTTCTTCTTCTCTCATTTGGCAGTTTCTTCTTACAGGATCGTCTTCTTTCTCTCCTGCTAGGTCTCCGTCTTTCTTCTTTTTGCTTCTCGTCTCTCTCCCTTTTCTCCTTAACCCTTCATTTTTTCCAACTTCTCTTTGGCGTTTAAAAAAAACAACTAACAACAACAACAACAAAGTAGTCAAGTTAAAGGCCCGGTCACACCGCAAGAACTTTGCTGGAGCGTTCCTGGAGCGGTGAAAAAAAATCATCACCGCTCGTTACCGTTCACCAGAAGTTGGCCCCCGTTAAGGCAACGCCGTATACGCTCAGCCACCGCTTATGGTCCCTCCTACCGCTCCGAAAGTTTTGAGCTGCACAAAATATTGCGAGCGGTGAGGAGTGGTTAATTTTCCGCTCCGGCAAAGTTCACCACCGCTCCAACAACGCCCAGTCAAAGTTTGGCACCGCTAGACGCAAGTTCGTGAACGCTTGGTTCCGCTAGGCCAACGCAGAAATCTTGAACGCTGGACCACCGCTGCTTCGCCAGCTTTGCCCGGGCGGTGATTAAACGTTGCACAAACTTTGGTGGAGCGGTTGTAAGCGTTTTACGAGCGGACACGGGATTGCTGGAACGGTGTCTGGCGTTGAAGCAGCGATCCATTGCGGTGATGAACTTTGGTTTGGCGTTGATATGGAGGTGTCGGAGCGGGATCAGAATTTGGCTATAAATACGGGGAGAAATGGACCTGGAGCCCATTTGGAATCGAGCTGCCGTTGAGTGCAGACCTCATTTACATCGAATTTGCTCAAAGTTACAGTAAAACTGTACTACCACGGATGCTGAGAGACTTGCTATGATTGGTGCACTAGTCCAGCAGCAGAATCAGAACCTCCTCAGATTGCAACAAGCTGTTGACAGAAGGAGAAGAGAGAGAAGAAGGAGAGACAGAGCTGTGTGGGTCAGACAGTGGATTCTGAGAAGGCCTGACATGGACTGTATGACAAGCTTATGGGGGAGCTGAGGAATGAGGATCCACGAGCCTTCCAGCACTTCATGAGGATGCCACCAGCCATGTTTGATGAAGTTGTACAGAGGCTGACCCCCAGATTGACCAAGCAAGACACCAATTACCGAGCAAGCCTGGAACCTGGTCTCAAAGTGGCAATCACCCTACGGCACCTGGCCTCTGGTAACACCTACAGAAACATGCAATACGCCTGGAGGGTTCCCCACAACACCATCAGTGTGGTAGTCAGAGAAGTGGTAAAGGCCATCACTGAGGAGTACACAGATGAACTCGTGTTTTGCCCAACAACTGAACAAGGATGGAGAGACCTGGCTGACCAATGGTACCAGAGATGGAACTTTCCCCACACAGTTGGTGTCATTGATGGCAAGCACGTGGCCTGTAAAGCTCCTCGAAACTCTGGCTCAGAATTCTACAACTACAAAGGCTTTTACAGCGTGATCCTGTTTGCCATGGTGGATGCTGACTACAAGTTCACCTACATTGACCTATCAGGCAATGTCTCATCCTCAGACGCTCAGATCTACAACGAAAGTGATCTCCATCGTGGGCTGGACCAGAACAGGATTCATGCCTTTCCTCAGCCAGATCCCCTACCCAATGACAATCAGGATGTGCCTTACTTCATCATCGGGGATGACGCCTTCTCACTGCGGACCTACCTCATGAAGCCATACAGCACCAGAAACCTCATCCATGAAGAGCGCATCTTCAACTATCGGCTGTCCAGGGCAAGACGGGTCGTGGAGAACGCCTTCGGCATCCTGGCCAACAGGTTCCAGATTCTGCTCACCACCATGCAACATCACCATGAAACTGTCAGAACCATCGTGGAAGCTTGCTGCATCCTCCACAACCTGATGCGCACCCGCTTCCCAGTGGGCCAGAACAGACTTGTGGACCGTGCACAAGCAGATGGGAACCTGCAGCCTGGGGCATGGAGAGAAGGACGGAACTTGAAGGACACTATCGTTGTGCAAGGCCCCAACACAGCCTCACATGATGGGAAGAGGCAGCGAAACCTACTCAAGCATTGGTGCAACTCCCCATCAGGATCAGTGGATTGGCAGGAGAGAATGGTGGCTATCAACTGAACACTGTGCTGCTGCCTTTCCTTCTCCAGCCTTCCTCTTCTTTTGTCCACGTGGCATGATGATCCGTTCAGCTCCGTAGTCAAACGCGGTATGCCGCTAAACCAACTTTAAACCCCCTCCGAGCCAACGCCCGCATGCGCAGAACGCCGCTCTATCAACGCTCGCGTCACCGCTAAACCAACGCTCGCTACCGTTAAGCCAACGCTATAGCAACGCCGGGTTCAGCGGTGCACCGCTAAGGCAACGCCCGTGTTTTCGATTTTTTTTCTCATTTTGTGCGCGGTGACGAGCGTTGTCGAAATTCGGTCCCCCCTCCCTACCGTTCAAGGAACGCTCCAACAAAGTGCGGGCGGTGTGACCGGGCCATAAGATCTGCAAGGATTTTTTGGTTCGAAGCGCTCTTGCGTCATTGACAGTCTATGATCTTGCTCTGAACGAGGGTCCGACAGCGTATCCCAGCCTAATAAGGCTGCTCCCTCATGAGCTATGCCACTTCAGGCCCAGCTACGCTTAGTAAACGAGCGCCACGTGCTTTAATCACTTTTCTTTGACAGCGCTGCTGGCGTAGACCTAAAATGTAATTGTTGGTGGAGTAAGTGATGATGATGGTGATGATGATGACGATGATGAAGATGATGATGATGGTGGTGGTGGTTGAGGTGGTGGTGGTGGTAGGGTGGAGGTGGTGATAGTGATGATGATGATGATGATGATGCTGATGATGATGATGATGATGATGATGATGATGATGATGATGATGATGATGATGATGATGATGATGATGATGATGATGAACTTGTGTGATTTTGAGACTGTACTGGTCGTAAAGGGGTTTGTCCGGGTACCCGATATCCTTCCTCCTTTCATTGAAGGTATTGAATGCAGTCAGCCTTACATTTCCAAAATAAAAATTCAAGTTTCTTTCAGTCTTGTAATTGCAGGGTCCTTGCCTTTACACCACATTTTCTATTGATAAATGTGTGTTCGTTGCCTATGTAAGTAATTGTAAGTGTCTGTAGCATGTGAGCGTGTATATTGGTTGTTTGATGATGATGAGGAGGAGAAGGCGGAGGAAGAAGAGAAGGAAGAGAAAGGGATGCTGCTGATAAAGTTTGCTGGGAAAGCCCGGAGAATGTTCGAAGCTTGTACAAACACAAAAGACTTCGCAACATTCGTTAGGATCGTTGCCATAGTTCTTTCTTATGAAGAATGGAACGAGTCCATAAGACCTACTGAACTATGGTTTCCTATATTGCAACTTGTGGAAGAATGCAGGAGCGCTAGGAATACCTGCAAGCATTTTTCGTCGCTTCAGATTCCTCTTATCCTTTGTCTCACGAATATCAGAACCTTTCCAGTCTTCTGCCAAATATGCCTTATATATAATTTCACGCATTTGAGGATGATCGTACGCAAAACGGGCATGGAAAAGCTGAGTCATTCAACCGTATTGTTCCCCAGTTGTTTCCCGCAGGATAGGCCTACAAGTCAAGTCAAGAATATTTATTCCACAAAAGAAACCATTAAGGTAGACGGAATTATGAAGAAAGTTATAATTAACAAATATAATAAAATACACTTTAACTTTATTTCACGAGAGGCGATCCATTCGCTGCCCCTACGCTGGGGTTTTGTCAGATGGAGGTTTGTCTTTGAATGGGTATCGGATAACTCTTGTATCGTGAATAAAATTTGCTTAAAGCAACTCTTGGGTAGGAGCTGGGGGGTGAGGATTGGGAGGTGGTGAAGAGCGCAAGTGGTTTTCTTGAAACGTTCATTATAACAACGTTAACGAACATTTTGATGCTTCATACTGTTGTCATATCTGGGTTTTTCTTTATTATCTGGGAAGCGTTTTCAAACTTTGTCGCCGCCCTCTAAATGAAACCTGAGTTGCTCTGCTCGTTATCCGGGGGCTTCAGAGAAAGAACCCTGACAAGTTTGCCTGACACTCTTTCGCATTTGAAAAAATAATATTTACAATAATTCAGTGAACAAAACCTTCAAAGAGGTCGTAAAAAATATGTTAGTGGTTATTCAGATCGAATTCAACAAATTAATTTAGAAATCAATGGAAATCTTCCCTTTTGCGATTCTTCACAACCGGCTGCTTGTTAATGTGTTCTGCGGGCATACGGCTTGCTTGATAGCTTGTTCTGCGGGCATACAGCTGGCTTGATAGCCTGTTCTGCGGGCATACGGCTTGCTTGATAGCCTGTTCTGCGGGCATACAGCTGGCTTGATAGCCTGTTCTGCGGGCATACAGCTGGCTTGATAGCCTGTTCTGCGGGCATACAGCTGGCTTGATAGCCTGTTCTGCGGGCACTTTTAAAAAGTGTATTTGAAGCTGTTACTATTCAGTTTTTGAGATGGTGTCACTCAAATTCTTAAGGAAATGTTGTCACGGTTAAAGAGTTAGAGGATGAGGGAGAGGATGAAGGAAGGAAGAATAAGAAGAAGGTGGAGGAGAAGAGAAGCAGATAAAAAAAAATATGTGGAGAAAGTTTTCTGTTTAATGAATGAGTTTACTTGAGGAATATGAGGAGGAGGAAGAGGAGAGAGAGGAGGAGGAAGAGGAGAGGGAGGAGAAAGAGGAACTTTTCACAGTTTAACGAGGACGTTTTCTCGGTCCCTCTTCTTAAAGAGGTTTGCGTGAGAATCCGTACCGTTGGTAATTAAAGGGAAGAACTCTGGAGAAGAAGTGACAGGTTTTGGCTGAAGTGGCTCCAAAGGGGGAACGTCTTCCAGAACGCTTCCACTAAAAGTTGCAAACAAACTTCATTAAATTTTAGCACTATCGATTTATATTATATTATATTGTATTATATTATATTATATTATATTATATTATATTATATTATATTATATTATATTATATTATATTATATTATATTATATTATATTATATTATATTATGTT
The DNA here is from genome assembly GCA_036898135.1 of Oncomelania hupensis. Taxonomy (NCBI): domain Eukaryota; kingdom Metazoa; phylum Mollusca; class Gastropoda; order Littorinimorpha; family Pomatiopsidae; genus Oncomelania; species Oncomelania hupensis. The sequence continues at coordinate 605,132 of JBAHVR010000406.1, read as the reverse complement.
ACTAATATTATATTTTATTATATGTTACCTTTTTTCCCCACCCGTAGCAACTCTACATGTTTGGTACAAAGCGGTTTATATATTATATTATATAATATTATGTTATGTTATGTTATGTTATATGTAACCTTTTTTCCCCACCCGTAGCAACTCTACATGTTTGGTACAAAGCGGTTTATATATTATATTATATAATATTATATAATATTATGTTATGTTATGTTATGTTATGTTATGTTATGTTATGTTATGTTATGTTATGTTATGTTATGTTATGTTATGTTATGTTATGTTATGTTATGTTATATGTAACCTTTTTTCCCCACCCGTAGCAACTCTACATGTTTGGTACAAAGCGGTGTGTCCTTGTGAAAGGTGCAACATGCCAGACGCTTTTGAGTAAAACGTTTTTTTGAACTGTACAAACGTACTGTTCAGTGACATGTGGGAGCAGGCCTCAAATGTTCAGCTACGCCGTATGGAAACTGTTTCTACCAGCAGTTCTCTTTTCTTGAGGGGAAAGCACTTAGTCACATGTTGCACACCAACACATGTTGCCTACCTTCAAGCATATTCGGTATTTGCACACTTATTTTTATTCTTTTTTAATTTTCGGGGAGAATGAAGATCGCAATGCGTTTTTACGAGAGAAAGAAAGGAAGAGAGAGGGGGAGAAAGGGAGAGAGAGAAAAAAAGAGAGGCGGCTGGAAGGAGTAGGAAAAGAGAGAGAGAGAGAGAGAGAGAGAGAGAGAGAGAGAGAGAGAGAGAGAGAGAGAATGCAAAACCAACAATTGTAGCCAGCACACAACATAAGTATCCACTAATGACCTTCGGAAATTGATGGATGCATTGCTAGATTAGATAGATTAAATTAGACTAGTAGATAGGTAGACAGACAAACAGGTTAGGTTAGACTAGACTAGGCTTTGCTAGGGTGGGTTAGGTTAGGTTAGGTTAGGTTAGATTAGGATAGATAGTTAGATAGATAGGTAGGTAGGTTAGATTAGGATAGATAGATAGATAGATAGATAGATAGATAGATAGATAGATAGATAGATAGATAGATAGATAGATAGATAGATAGATAGATAGATGGGTAAGTAGGAAGATTAGGTAGGTTGATAGATAGACAGTTAGGTAGGTAGGTAGGTATGAATGACAGACAGACAAATAGATAGATAGATAGATAGATAGATTAGATAGATTAGATAGATAGATAGATAGATAGATAGATAGATAGATAGATAGATAGATAGATAGATAGATAGATAGATAGATAGATAGATAGATAGATAGATAGATAGATAGATAGATAGATAGATAGATAGATAGATAGATAGATAGATAGATAGATAGATAGATAGATAGATAGATAGATAGATAGATAGATAGATAGATAGATAGATAGATAGATAGATAGATAGATAGATAGATAGATAGATAGATAGATAGATAGATAGATAGATAGATAGATAGATAGATAGATAGATAGATAGATAGATAGATAGATAGATAGATAGATAGATAGATAGATAGATAGATAGATAGATAGATAGATAGATAGATAGATAGATAGATAGATAGATAGATAGATAGATAGATAGATAGATAGATAGATAGATAGATAGATAGATAGATAGATAGATAGATAGATAGATAGATAGATAGATAGATAGATAGATAGATAGATAGATAGATAGATAGATAGATAGATAGATAGATAGATAGATAGATAGATAGATAGATAGATAGATAGATAGATAGATGATACTGCGTTGATTCGAACTGAGGAAATGTGCGCATTGTGGAACGTTCTTTTAAAGTTCGATGTTTATATGCTCGGCAAGCTGTCACCAAAGAGAATCGAACAAGCGAATATTTTGACAGCCAATGAGATTTTATTATTAATATATCCCGCCATCAGTAACATCGGTAATAAACCTAGTAGATCTATACCACAACATAAATATTATTGTGTTGGATACAGCAACTTTCATTGTTTATAGCGTCCAGCGGACTGCAAAGAGCCGAATCAGGACCAATACAGCAACTATCGCAAAGAGTATTCACACATACTTACACAAACACGTGCTGCTCGTGCATGTCCTCTCTCATCATTGGAACGCAATAAGAAACTATTGTTGAGTTGTTTTCACAATAATTATGCATTTGTGTTCTTGGAGTAGATCTAACACGTGATTGCTGGCTAACTATGATACTTTCACCTCAGATAGGACACGGCCAAACTGCTGTATTAAATGGAAAGGCAAACTAGAGGAAGAACTGAATTAGAAGACCATTTTTCAGAAAACTCAGGATCCGTGATATAAAATTAAGATTGTTTCAAATACGGATAGTGCATAGTATTATAGCGACTAATACTGTTCTTTCCAGTATGGGTGTGGATGTTGATTCAGTGTGCTCCTTCTGCAGAACTGAGCGAGAAAATGTCCAACATCTGTTTTCGAATTGTGAAAAGGTTCAAAGATTTGGGAAACAATTTCAGTCCGTTATTGATGATCGCTGTCACAATCACTGTTGATTTAAATTTAAATGAAATGCATTCTCTTTGGTTATGATGAGCATTTTAAGTCTGATGTGGCGTTTCATATGATAGCATTTGAGCAGTATTTAAGAGTGCGCTATGATATTGAAAAATACGTTTCCTTTCTGACAATGTCTGTTAATAGATTCAACATTGTTAATAGACTCACCATTGAGTGGTTTCCATAAAAATCTAACTCCTGATCGTGTTTAGCATCCTTGACAGTACAATTTAGTAATTTCTTCAACACGTTTCATTATGTTAGTGTTAATTAATTTCAAATCTCATTCTTAGCAATATACTCTCTTTCTTCGTTGGTACTGCTGAATATTTGAAATGTGTCTGTATGTTTAGCCTTTATAAGTATCAACGTATTAAGTGGGGTAATGGACACGTCAAAAGTCAAATCATGTGCATTGTTGCAGATGTCGCAGAAAGCTTCGTACCGGAAGCTGCGGGACGCCCCAGCTATTAATCTTTTTTATCTCTTTCCTACTTTTACTCTGTTTATGTGCTTGTTTGTGTGTGTGGGTGTGTGTGTGTGTGTGTGTGGGTAGTTCGTTAACTACTTTATAGAATACTTGTTGTACTGACTTACCTATATGTTTGTTCTATTATGTTATCATCAAAAATTATTTGACATATTAATTGACCGAAATTGAACATTAAAGGGAAAAACAGTAATTGTTGGTAACACGTGCTGGATCCGCCAAGTACGATAATTATGTAAACAAGGCAGTGCCTCACATTGGCAAGAAACTGTGTAGCGAGATTTCTGTATGACTTTGCCTGATTGATACAGCGGTTGAAATGTATCGCAAAATACTTTCTTGCTATTTTAAAAATGCTAGTAGGAGTGTCGGTGCAAAGTATAGCCCAGATTATGGGCGAGTTTGGGCTGTTGGAGTTGCAGCTTTAGTAGGGTCGACAGATGGAGACGCATTATTCAACTTATATTGGACAACTGTCGTCATCATCGTATTATAAAGCCAACGGTAACAATCACTGCAGGGAGCAAGAATAAGTGACATAATAACGTATTATTGTTGCGGGCTGATCTTTGGAATGTCGTTATCATCAGTATTGTGGCTAGTCGGATAAGGGATAGATTTGTTTGACGTAGGTCTACCTCTGATAAAATCAACTTGGTTCGCTGGTTTGTGTTCGTCTCTCTCTCTCTCTCTCTCTCTCTCTCTCTCTCTCTCTCTCTCTCTCTCTCTCTCTTTCTCTCTCTCTCTCTCTCTCTCTCTCTCTCGTTATATATATATATATATATATATATATATATATATATATATATATATATATATATATATATATATATATATATATATATATATATATATATATATATATATATTTTGGGGCTTAGTCATCAACTGGTTTATTTTATCGTCAGAACAGCGTGTTCTTGATACATCCTAGGTTGCAGTCGCATTTATTTCATGGTGTACTTTGTGAATTGTGTTCACACATTCAGCATAGAGATTGTGGTCGCATTCTAGTAAATACTATTTGTAAGATGTTATGGAATAATTTACTATAGTATGTATGCGTGTTTGTGTGTTTGTTAGTGTGTGTGGGTGTGTGTGTGTGTGTGTAGCTTACTGAAATACCATTTTATTATTTTTATGCTTTCTAATGCTCTTTGTGCTCTTTTACATAATCGATTTAGAAATAAAGCAGTAATCTCCGTTTCGGTAAATTACATTGGCATCTCATTTGGGTTTGACGGGAGTTTAGGATGCATCGATTTGCGTACATTTGGGGGGTATGCGTGGGGGGTGGAGAGGGAGGTGAGGGGTGAATTATGTTGTACCACGATTTGCACCACATACCATTGGCAACCCATAAGTGGTCTCTGCTTTGAATAATTACTATCATCAGTATTTCAAATTGTAATGTTATGATCAATTGTGCTTTTGGAGTTTTCTTTCAGTGGAAGGATTTATATGTTAAAGGAGAAAATGTTCCGGTGAAAGTTCATGTTTTAGAAGCTTGCTTATGCATTTCCTTGTATTTGTTTACAGATATATCATTTGTGTTTACCGGATTAGTGTTTAAAGAACAATGAATTATAAATAAATAATTTAAAGAAATGGGCATTGTGACAGAATTCAATCGCCTATGGATTATAAGAATGTAATTCATTCATCTTTGGAGCATATTTCTATCATTCAATCATAATTATGTGGACTATGTTTACAGCGTTAATATGATTGGGAACTAAAATCTGAAAACAATCACGAAGGATAACGAACACATATCGTGAATGGATTATAAATCACATCATGACGCAATGTATTTGAATCTGAGTGTCCTAGTGCTGGATTCGCTGAATACCCTATTCGTATGCCATTTTAACGTTTCCATTTTCTCGTGGATTAAAAAAAATATGACGCACTAGATAATCTGGATTGAAGCATGTCTTTATGTCATTTCTATGGATTAATACTCTATCTGTGATGATTACAATTGATTGGATGAAGTTTTGTGGTGCAATCTCAGTGACCGATGAAATTTATCTCATCCTCTAGAATGTGGGAGAAAGTGTGATTAATTTTTAAATGAAAATATTATTCATCGTCATTGAAATAACAACGTGCCGCTGATTTGTTTTTAACTTTACTGTGTGTTGGATACGAGTACGCATTGGAATCTAGTGAAAACATCGTTTGTAACTGCTGATTGCTGGGAAACTTGTTTCGTAGGATGGATTTTTACCTACATTTTCATTGTGTTTTCACTCTACCACTGTAATAATTTGGGAATATGCGCTGATTTCATAGCACAGTGCTTTAGTGCTGGATATAGTCTTTTAAGGTTGTGCGCAATATAACGCCATCGTAGTGACACGTCAGAGCGGCAAGATGATGTCACTCACTGTTCCAGATCTGCAGCCTCCAGGACAACGTCGCCACTCATGGGTCTGCAGGTAAGTCTGGGTCTGCCTGTGTGTCGTGTAGTTCAGTGAGTGTAAAGGGGATGGGGTGGAGAGAGAGGTCAAACAAATTGATTAATTTTTGTTTTCCAACCAAGACAATTTTTGTTTCGTTCGTTACATTTTGTAAACACCTTTATTCAAGCTCTAATTACTCCAATACTCCAAGTAAATTAATGTCTTCTTATTTAATTTTAATAAAGGACAATTCATTTGACATAGTCGACGTAAGAAAATGAGAATAATAATAATAATAATAATAATAATAATAATAATGATAATAATAATAATAATAATAATAATAATAATAATAATAATAATAATAATAATAATAATAATAATAATAATTTTAAAAAAAGAAGTTTATTTTCACAGTCAATATTTCGCTACGAAAGCCTTCCCCAAGACAAATTTATTGACCAGATTCAGCGTTTCGAATATAGTACGAAAACAACACGTTGTAAAGCAACATTTTTTGCTCGCAAGACGGGTTGACTACAACTACTAGTTAACACGTTTTGCATTGGAAAAGTTTTGCAAGTTAACGAATCTCTCTATAGGTGGAATAGTCTGGCAGATTGGCAAGTGGGTTAATCCATGTAATCTTCCTAGGAATGATGTGCCCGTGTCAGAGCAGCTTGCATGTCTGTGCGGATAAGAGGGGGAAGGGAAGACACAGACAATGGTGAATGTGGCCTCTGCCAATGGTGTTCAACGATGGATTGGCGGTTTCCTTGTCTTTATGAAGAAAAAAATGCATTATTTATATGCTTTGCTATGGATGCGCGTGCAAATGTATATTATTATGCATGTGATTAAAGCCAGACATGGGGGTCTGTCATGAACTCAAATTAATATCTAATTGATAAAGGAGTATATATGACTGTTACTACACTATTTAATTGCAGTTAAGGCCATATTTAATTGTGTTGGATGAAATGTTGTTTTCGCGCTTTCTCCTTCTCATTCATCTTTCGTGTCGTTATACCTGTTCCCAAGCACATTGCGCATCATTATTACTCCATCCAAACATTCAGTATAGTGTGTGTGTGCCTGTGTATGTGTGTGTGCGTGTGTGTGTGTGTGCGTGCGTGTGGGTGTATGTGTGTGCGTATAGTCGGTGGTTGGTGGGCGCGTCCGCCCGTGTGTATGCATGCATGTAGAGATGGGGGAAAAGATAGAGAGAGAGAATGTGTGTGTGTGTGATATGCGCGCGCGTGCGTGCGCGCCTCCGAAAAGGCAAGACTGATGATGTTATAAGGACTACCATAATCAGTGTTTCCAATTACGCACACAATGTTTTTTTAAATGACACACACAAGTTTGCATACACATTTTCTCCAAATCACTGAAGTCTAAACTATGACAGATGGCAACTAATTCACGGCAAGTCCCCAGTGAAGACTACCATTGCAGACGATTCAATTGGTGTAGCGAGAAGTCGTCCTTTAAAATGGTATGCGCGCGCATGGTATCCTTTCTCTATGTAATCGTGAGGCTGCTCACCAAATTGGGGACTCCCAAAATTTGCAAAAGGATTCTTACATTTCGTTCATTAAGATTTTGGTAGACTCTTATTTATCTTTGGGGGAGGGAATACTGTCACCAAAGAGCTTAATGATAGAAAGAGGGGGAACTTGGTAAAGAACCGCGAGACGAAAGGTACGAGTTATGCGCCCTTGTCAGCATGCTGAAAATGGCTCGTGGCAGAAAGTCAAAAGGCGACCGAGTGAAACAGGGCGGTGACTTTTGCACAGCCATCAATTGCCATAATGCCAGAGATAAGAAAAGTTGCGTTGGCAAGTCCTTTCTTAAATTTCAAAGAGACAAAGAAAGGTAAATTGCAATTGAAAAAAACTTCATTTTTTGTGTTTATGTAGGCCTAAACTCAGAACGCTGCAGTGCTGTTAGTGTTAAAACAATCGGAGAGTGGTTTGAATGATTCATGTTACCTATGTGCTAAATCCAAAACAGTTTGCATGCTGACAGTTTACGTTCAACAGGTCGCTCACTGTTTACGTTATTGCTAGGTTGTTTGACTATATTTGTGCTTATATTTCAAAAGTAGATGTTAACAAGTTAAATTAGACTAAGTCTGTTTTCTCCTCGTGATCAAATACTGTGCACGATAACCCCTTACCTAGGCACAAAAATGGTCCTTGATCTGTTGTAATCCCTTTTCGTTTGAGTGTAAACAGAAAAAAACATGTAATGTAGAAACTCAGTCCTTGTTCTGATCTGTGAATTTCTACGCATTAGATCTATATTGCGTGGAATGTTGTAGTCTAGGTTCTGATTGTTCTGTCTGATTAATTAATTATTTTCCATGAAGTGACTGATGTTATTAAGCCAGTGATGTGGGAGGTGAGAGGGTTGGGGGGGGGGTAGGAGGACACCTGATATAAATTAAATTCACACTATTAGTGAAACATTTTGTTATTGTGCTTTATTGTGATTAATTGATTGAATGACAGAGCTCTCTCTTCCCCCAACCCCTCTCTCTCTCACTCTCTCACTCTCTCTCTCTCTCTCTCTCTCTCTCTCTCTCTCTCTCTCTCTCACGATTACGGATTTACACAGTTTCGGATAAATGAAACAGTCTGTCATGCATATTTTAATTTTAAAATATCTGTCTTTGATTAAAAAATAATATATTCCAGGGCAGAAAACAAACCTATGACATACACACATAAGCAGCATAAATGCACCTAATAAATGTCAATAAGTAAACATAAACAAAACAAAACTAAAAAAAAAAGACAGCAGTAGCGGAATGTTAATAATAATGATGGTTAAAAGTTTGGTTTTTGCAAACGTTGCCATAATAATGTTCTTTTGCAATGGCATAGGCTCAATAAGTTACCACGCACAGATCATTCATATAGCAGATGATGAAATATAGCCAGCCCGAGCAAAGGGAAATAATACGTGTAGACCAGAAGTTATGCACTCCTATGAGGCCTAAAAAAAAAGTTCGTTCACCCAAAAAGTGGGCAATGTAAACATTGCTATTTTGAAAAACATGTAGATTGGTCTTTCTAAAAATGCAATGTTGTCATTTCTATCATATCTCTTTGTTTAGATATTGACCTCTAAAGTTACGCAATGTAAGACAGCCGTGGCGCCTTAAGTCATTGCCATACTGATCAGAATAATCCAAAATTTCATAACTTTTTGGTTGATTCATAGCTCTGTCAAATAACATCATCCATTTTTGTGGTTTTATGTAGTTTATGTTAAATGGCAGAGATCCAAAATTAAATAATGAACTCAAAATATCAAGAAAAAATATTCACGCTCTGAGGAACAGACACAAAATATAAGAAACAGACAAAAACTATTTCAAACAAGAGGCTGTTATAATCAATCATATATTAATCATGATAAATAATGACAGGACATCACAACAAGGGATTTTAAAAGCAATTACATACCTCAGGAGTTGGTGTTTAATTCAAGAATACTACCACTAGAATAGACAGTTTTGAAGCATTCAGGCTTGGGAGAGCTTGTTATAGTTTGTTTTTCCACTGCAGCACCAAATCCTACTTGATACATGTTAGATACACTTAAAGTCTGAGGTACATACCTCACACACACAGTGACTAAATGTCAATATCTGAATCGGAGTGGGAGTCTTCCAGGTCCTACACATCCTCAGCTGGATGCTGGCGCTCGGTGTTTACACAGTTGTTGCACTTGCACAGCTCAGTGCACAGCAAGCCGGCCTCCTGGCAGCCACACCTTCTTTGGGGGGTGCAGCCTGATTTGGCACATTTGCATGTTACCATGTTTAGCACGTCACGTGGCACAGTGGGCATGGTCATCCATTTGACATCCAACTTGCCATCTGTCAGCGTCCAACCGTGCTTGTCAGCTGAAGGCGCGTTGATGTATGGGGACAGGCTTCATCGGACAATGGCAGCTTGGTAGTTAGCTCACCTACTGTGCAGACAAAGGCTGTCCTAAGTAGAGGGAACGGCGTCCTCATTTTTTAAATCTCGACAGAACAGTCTGTATCGAACATCGTTGATGTTTGAGCAGTGGTTCTCAGCATACAGGGCACAGACAAACTGCCCAAGGGCACACAATAGTTCCTCAGAGAGCTCCCAGTTTGTCCCAAGCTTTTGATTTGCCCTTGAACTTAAAGGCACTTATGCTGGCACAACCAGTAAAGGTGTGCATGCCGATCAACGCCCTGCATGCAGACGCACTCATCTCCTCAAAGAGTCCAATGGCAGTGGCACTGACATTTTTTGTTGCATTGATGGAACCTGTGGACACAAACAGCCCTGCACTAAGTTCCATTGCAAAAGCCACTGAGAGAACCAAAACATCTGTGTCTGGGATTTGATAATGATGCTCCTGTATGTTGCTGATGCATGCTGTGCATGAAGAAGCATGCCAGTATCAGCTTCCTCGTGGTCACACTGAAGCTCAGGAACAGCTTCAACGCCACCTGCAGTCAACCGCTGGCATACTAATCCGTGTGCATAGAACACATCCAGGCCAGGGGGAATTTCTGCACCCATTCCTGGGCCAAGAGGCGAAGGAGCTCTTCCTTGTTGTCATTGGATGACAGAAAGCGATTGAAAGGAGTTGGGACATCTTGTGCACTATGTGTGATGTAGATTGCACGCGTTTCTTTCTTGTACCTTCTGTCACATTCCTGCTGCTTAATGCTTCGCTGAATGTACCGGTCTGCAACAAAGTCAACGCGTTCTGACTGACATGCTCTTGCAATGCTGACAATCTGACGTAGCAGCTTCTTGGCCAGCACTCCAAAGGTCTTTGGAAGATACACTTGCTGCTGCAGAATGGTCATAGCATCAAGAATTACCACCTCAGCACGAAGATCCTCAACATTTATCATTCCCCTAAGAGCTGTACCCAGTTTTGACTTGTCAGTTCTCGCAAGAGTGCCATTCTCGTTTGCTATTGCTAGGGGCATGCCACTTAGGTTGTGCTGAGGATAGACTGGAGACTAATGTTTCTCACCCTGGAAGCAATCAAGATCCTGGTGATCATGGTGCGACTTGCCTTCACTGCACTGAGTTTCTGTAGCTTTGGGTTCTTTTTAGTTTCCCCAAATGTTTTCAACTTCAGCTGGTGGATTGGCGCGAAGACATCCTTGTTGCAAGTTCTCAGACGCTCCTCAATGAAGCATTCACATGCCTCATTTCCCTTCTCCTTAGCCAATATCATGTCCCCCATGACTACTGGTTCAGCAACCACACCTGCAAGCACAAAAATTGAGCCATACAAGCATTCACACAAAGAAATCATTTTTCCTTTAAGCGCATAATGATTACAAAATTTATTTCAATATAATGTTACGCTAGCAGGTAAGAACCTGCACCCATTCTCTTTTCTGTACTTGACCAAACTAAACTCAGCACACAAATAATTAATTTCTAGTGTGATTTATTTTGCTTTAAACAACGTTATTTTTCATCAGGAAAAGGTTGTTGGTAAAAATCCTTAGAGGTTAAAAAAAATTATATCTATAGTATATATATCAACTTCAACTTCAACTTTTTATTGGGTCCAAGTACATTTGACAACATACTAGAGAATTTGCTTCGCACATAGAAAGAAAGGAAAAAAGAACACATAAAAACCCGTTTGAAAAAAAACAACAAACACACACACACACTTATGCAACATTGATTCGCACACCAATAAACAAATGAATTATGTTAATACTATTGAATAATAATACTACTAATAAATAGAAAGTCAATATATTAAAAAGCTAGTTTAAATCGCAACATATTGGTGTCTAAAAGCTCAGTCTCAGAACATATCAATACATGTAAGTCCCTAGAAGTAGTAGAAGGAAATAATAATGGCAATAATAATAACAACAATAATAAAGTACATATATATGCACAGTGTATCATCCTGTTCAATGTGCACTGAGACACTTTACCAATACTCTGAGACAATTAAGTAGATCTAGCATAACATTTTATAAGACTAAAAACACAAGCATATACAGGTGTCAATAGTTTCAGTGATCAAATACAGGCATAGATGTAGGTATAAAGACACCATGACAATTAAAAAAAAAAGATGATAAGAGCACTACTGCATGATACACGTGGTCACATTACTACAACATGTGGGTTATGGTGTGGGTGGGAGGGGGTAGGAACAGCACATTGAACCAGCTACCTTATACCATTCAGGACTGAAATGGCGGATGATATGAAAAACTTCTACATGCGAGAAGTTCTACACTTGGCAGCGCGGTACATACGCCCAGATGGCATTAGTTGAAAACTGATCATGCAGGGGGTGCGACTCATCTCCAACAATTTTGTGTGCTTTGGTGATGGTTCTGTGGTGCACCAATTCATCCAGGCTAGGAAAACAACCCCCACTACCCTCTCTGCCTGTTTGACTACTCTTTCTAGTCTGTGTTTGTCCTCTGCAGTGCTACCAAAGTACCACACCATCAAGTTGAAGATCAGAACTCTTTCTACACTAGCTCTGTAAAACATTGCAAGGATTTCAGGACAGACTTTAAACTGTTTGAGCTTTCTCAAAAAGTGAAGCCTTGAGTTACACTTGCTAACTACTTTGTCTATGTGTTTTGACCATGTGAGATCAGAGCTGATGGTAGTGCCCAAATATTTGTACTCTTGTACCTGTTCTACCTCCACCCCTCCTAACACCAATGGATAGATAGATAGATAGATAGATAGATAGATAGATAGATAGATAGATAGATAGATAGATAGATAGATAGATAGATCTGATAGATAGATAGATAGATAGATAGATAGATAGATAGATAGATAGATAGATAGATAGATAGATAGATAGATAGATAGATAGATAGATAGATAGATAGATAGATAGATAGATAGATAGATAGATAGATAGATAGATAGATAGATAGATAGATAGATAGATAGATAGATAGATAGATAGATAGATAGATAGATAGATAGATAGATAGATAGATAGATAGATAGATAGATAGATAGATAGATAGATAGATAGATAGATAGATAGATAGATAGATAGATAGATAGATAGATAGATAGATAGATAGATAGATAAAGAGACAAACAAACCTGTGGCAATGTTGAACAGCATGGGATGGGTATCTGGTGAAGGGGTTGGCCATGTCTGTGATGGTCTTCATGAGCTTGCCAACATCCGGTTCGTCAGCCTCAATCCTTGGAATCTCCAAGTCCTTGTGTCCTATCAGACAATAATGCACCATTTTAAGTAAAAACAAGTGGCCAGTTCAAAACTGAATTAAATACTTTTTTGAAGAAAATTGTATTGTACTATCACAACAGGCCTACATGCTGCGTACAAGCTGTAGAGCCTCTGTGTGAATGAATACCGTGGGTATGATAGAAATACACAAGTGTAGTTGTAACTGTCTTTAAAATTGAAGTTACCACTTGCAAATCTGACAACACAGTAACGGAAAAAAAAAATTATGAAAAAGAACAATACATTACCTTGTTCAGACTGCACTTGACCTGCCATTTGACAGCATACAGCAGCCATGAGAGCTCGAGTCACTCGGATGAGTGTGAGTTTTGCTTTAGTGTAGGCGCCGTTCTTGTGTCTAGTAATACTGATTTTTCTGGCATATTATACAGATGTCTGGCAGGATGGCACTGTTTCTAGACTTCAACTTGCCAATCGCTGACACATTGGACTGCCTTGTCATGCGCTTTGTGTCAGTATCGTTGTCACGCACACTTACATCAACAACAGTGGGTTTTGACCGACGTTTCTCGGCTCTCTGAAGTGTTGTTTTGTTTGTCAGCCGCTGATAGCATTCGCAGTGAAAACCGAAAGTACCTCCGACGAACGATGAATTGCCGAGAGTTTCCAGCAGATTTCAAAAAGAGCAACTCACTTATTGCGCTTCACCATCAAGAGCTATCCACTGGGAAGAAAATTCAATCACTCTTTGTAACGAGATGTCTGAAAAAGCACAAATATTCCCACCACACTCACGTTCTGAAAGCGTAAACAACATTCCTGCGAGGCCATTTTGAAACCGCTGATTGGTCAAAAATCGGACTTTCTCGGACTTTAGCACACAAGAGTTACGAAGCGGTTAAGCCCCTTGTCATAAAAGATTCACTATTTTAAATCAAATTTTCACCCATAAAGAGATATAAATGCGAGTGACAACATTTAGAAACATTCTCAGTGATATTTTAACTGTCTATCTCAACAGTGTTTACGTTGCCCACCTCATTTAGTAAACGAAGTTGCACGATAGAGTTGGAGACCTGTAGGGCTAGTGAGAGCGTCTCGCATTTTTGTATATGACATAATGGAAGTTCCCCCTCTTTCCGTAATAAGCTCTTTGCTGACACTGCAATATCACTTCTATAAAGTACCAGATCACCAGAGAGAGAGAGAGAGAGAGAGAGAGACAGAGACAGAGACAGAGACAGAGACAGAGAGAGAGAGAGAGAGAGAGAGAGAGAGAGAGAGAGAGATTTTTTGCCACTTCGCGGTTCGACTATAACGGACTCGGTGCATCGCGAGTTTTTTTTGTGTCTGAAAACAACAATTCAAAAATACCGCCATATCGTTTGTGTCTCCCTTACAAATATGATCTTTGTGTCTCCCATGCAAATATGATGTGTTACCTGTGCAGCAGCACCATCACCATCATTCATTATCACATTCATCGAACTGCACAGGTCTGTCATCGTCATCAGCCTTATCATCGTCATCGCCTTTATCGTCGTCATCATCGTCATTTGCAGCGTCGTCATCATCGTCATTTGCAGCGGCGTCGTCGTCATTACAGCTGAAGATACTACCGTCATTGGTGAGTGTTAGAACACCATAATATCGTATCGTGAGAGAGAGAGAGAGAGAGAGAGAGAGAGAGAGAGAGAGAGAGAGAGAGAGAGAGAGAGAGAGAGAGAGAGAGAGAGAGAGAGAGAGAGAGAGAGAGAGACTTCAAGAATATATTCAAATATAAGGCCTATGTCCCTGATTGAAGGGGAGTATACAAAGGTACATATCAATGCAAATGTTCAACGTGATGTCAGAGAACAAAACAGAAACAAAACAAAGACATTTTCATTCCATTGCAGTTTCTCGCGCTTTGAATGCTCTATACAGGAATATGCATACTTTTCTAACGCACTCTTCATTACTCGACTCCATCAACACAGAAAAACGAGACATGTTGGGTGTTCTACAATATTTCTGCGGAATAAATTGGTTTCGTAGATCTTCAAAGAAAGAACAACATAGCAAAAAAGGAATTTCGTTTTCTACAAAATCTTTACACAATGTACACAACAAATTGCGAGGTTCATAATTCCTATATCTATAGAAATGTACAAACAATTCATAAATTCCTAAACAAAATTTAGTCATTAAATATCTCAAATGGTTATCCATATTCATTCGTAAATAAGTAGGTATGCATCGTATCGCAGTAGGGTTACAAAACCTTCTATACACACTAAATCTGTCACTATTCTCAATATGATCATTCCACTCTTGCCATCTACAGTCAATCAACCGAGTCTTGAACGCTCGCAAAAATTAATTCACTCTGCAAACTCCTTGGTTTAACCAAACAAAACTAAATCCATAACGATACAAGTATATGCGAACATTAGACGCCCAATTTATTTTACCCCTACAATCCAAATTATGCAACATTAAATATGCTTTCTTGGGTAATCTCTCATCATCCATTTGCACAACTCTCAACCAATAACGAATACATTTCAAAGCAAAAATAATGGTGGTTGGGTGTTACACTCTGTTTGATGTTGGTGTTTTCTATCAGTATCTGATTCAGCCCCGATGCTTGAATTCCTGATAGTTGTGTAACTCAGATTCGTTATTCACACAGCCTGCTCAATCAGCATACAAGTCACAAAGTCGGCGTATGAAGTTTTCCACTTTTATTCAGCACACACCAACAACTGCATACAATTCTCAATTCAACTCAACAACTTTCACAGCAACTTTCCAAATCACTATCAACAACTTTACTCTCTCAACAGCGACTCGGCTCACGATTAAATAACCTCTCTCTTTTCCGGAACGATTTGGTACGTGGTAGAAATGACGTACTGCCACCAATCGAACTAAAGATCGTCATCACTGACTTACGTCATTCACATTTTCTCTACTTCCGGGAACATTCACGACCTTCGATATCCATCGGGAAAATTCTATCAAGAGTAAACACGCATATCCAGAAGATTCTCAAATAATATCGACTAACGCAAATTATCAACGTTATACAAAGCCTTCTCCTAACAACAGTGCAAACTCAAATCAAAGGTAAATAAACACCATTATTGAATACTTTGCAAAACGAAACGATTAGATCTATCGTGCGCGCTTTAGACACACTTTCGTTCGTTTCAACGTAACATAACCCCCCACTCAAGAAGAAATTTACCCAATTTCTTTCAACAACGTTGAAACGTAATGCACAAAGTACAGAATTAAAACTTATTTCAGCCTGTCTGAACACTATCAACGTTCTCAGTTCATTCACAAAGAGTCAATGGTTTTCATCTTCAGGTCTATCTGGATATTGTCAATGTTCACAGTTCATCCACACAGTCAATGTTCTTTACTCACACACTCTGCTGAGGAAGTCCGCACCAACATTGTCCGATCCTTTGATAGATTCTACTCGCATGTTAAAGTTCTGCAAGTACATAGCCCATCTCATGATCCGACTGTTCACAAACTTGGCAGAGTTCAAGTAAGTTAGCGGCTTGTGATCAGTCTGTAGCACGAACTTCACTCCTTGAAGGTACAGTTCGAACTTCCGGATTCCCCATATGATGGCAAGGCACTCTTTCTCCATGGTCGAGTAATTTTTCTCAGCCCTGGACAGCTTCTTGCTGGCGTAACTGACCGGAAATAGTTTCCCTTCGTGTTCTTGCATCAGTATGGCGCCGATGCCTTCGTCCGCTGCGTCTGTTCTTAAGACGAATTCTTTGGAAGTGTCAGGCAGTCGTAGCACCGGATCCTTCGAAAGGAGGTCGCGCACAGTCTGGTATGCCCTCTCCTGAGACGGTCCCCACTGCACTTGGTTTGGACAGCCTTTCCGCACCAGGTCCGACAAGGGTGCTGTGATGGCGGAGTAGTTTGGTACAAACTCCCTGTAGTATCCAGCCAACCCCAGGAAAGATCGCACCTGCTTCTTGGTTTGGGGACGTGGAGCGTTCAGAATCTTGGTGACGTTTTCTAGTAGAAGCCCCTTTTGTCCTTCTTTCAGCGAATGGCCGATAAAGTCTACGTTGTCAGTCCCCAGAATGCACTTACTGGGTCTCACGGTCAAGTTGGCTTCTGTGAGACGGTGAAACAGCTCCCTCAAGGTCTGCAGATGCTCTTCCCAGGTGCGAGTGTGGACTAGCAGGTCGTCCCAGTAACACACGACATTGTCCATCCCTTTGAGCATCTTCCTCATTCCTCTCTTCAGGGTAGCTCCGCTGTTGACCATGCCAAAGGGCATCCTTAGGCACTCGTACGTCCCATCAGGAGTTATGAAAGCAGTCTTTGGTATGTCCTGTTGACGCACGGGGACTTGCCAATAACCCTTGCTGAGGTCAATCTTTGAGAAGATTTTACTCCCCGATAGTTGGCGGAAGAGGTCTGCTGCGGTAGGCATCGGCTCAGGGTCGAAGACGGTGATCTTATTAACCTTCCTGTAGTCGATGCATACTCGGTTGCTCCCGTCCTTCTTCTTCACGACCACGACAGGGGATGCGTAAGGGGAACTGGACTCCCTAATGATGCCCATCTTCAGCATCTCATCGATGTCTTTCTTCAAGGATTCACGGGCCTTGAAAGGGATCGGGAAGGGCTTGGATCGAACAGGGATATTCGAAGTGAGGTGGACTTCGTGTTCGACCAAAGTTGTAGAGCCAGGGACATCGCTGAAGTTGTGGGGAAACTCGCCCATAAGGTCCTTGAGCTCCAACTTTTGACCTTCCGTCAAGCTTGGTCCTAGCTTAACATCATCGATGCCTTCTTTGCTGTGGAAGTCTCCCAGTTCCAACAGTTCTTCGCTGTCAAAGCTGTCGTCGGTCACAGCTGCTGTTGCTGCATGTACAGTCTCTGGCGGCCTCTCCACGTACAGCTTAAGGAGGTTGGCGTGGTATATTTTGGAATGCTGGCCGACCTTCACCTTGTAGTCGTTGATCCCCACCACGGTCTCCACTTCGTACGGGCCTTTCCACTGCATCAGCAACTTATTATGATCAGTAGGTAGCAGCACCAGCACTTTGTTGCCAGGTTTAAACTTCCTGTTCACAGCCCTACGATCATAGTAGTGCTTTCCACAGTCCTGGGACTTCTTCAGGTTTTCTCTGGCTATCTCGAGAGTCTGCTCCAGCTTCTCTCGTAGCTCAAACACGTACTGGTAGCTGTTCTTCACCTCTGGGGTGTCTACTTCTTTCGTCCACAGTTCTTTTAGGATGTGCATCGGCCCTCGGATGGTTCTTCCGTACAGCAGCTCAAACGGAGAAAAGCCGGTGGACTCCTGCGGCACTTCTCTGTAGGCGAACAGTAAGGCGTTGATGTAACGATGCCATTGTCTGGGCTGCTCGCTGCACAGTTTCTTCAGGGTGGACTTCAACGTAGCATTGAACTTTTCGACAAGCCCGTTGCACATCGGATGGTAGGGTGTCGTAGTCAAATGCCGGATGCTCAGCAGTCTGTTGACCTCCTTCATGCAGTCAGAGACGAACTGCGTCCCGAGGTCTGTCAGAATTTCTTCAGGCACTCCAAGCCTACTGAACATGTCCACCAGTGCCTCTGCTACAGTTTCAGTGTCAATCTTCTTCAGTGGCACTGCTTCTGGGTACCGAGTCGCATAGTCCACTAAAGTCAGTACCCACCGATGACCTTCTTCACTCGGAGGTCTTATTTCGCCGATTAAGTCTAAGGCCACCCTCTTGAAAGGTCGGTCGATCAGAGGCATCCTCTGCATAGGCACTTTCGGGACCCTTCCTCGAGGTATGGTCTTCTGGCAAATGTCACATGATCGGCAGAAACGGCTGACGTCCGCATGAAGTCCTGGCCAGTAGAATACCGCCTGGATTCTATCCGACGTCTTCTTGATGCCCAGGTGACCTCCCATGATTGAGTCATGCGCTACTTCCATCACCTGGCGCCTTAGGGGTAACGGTACCAATACCTGACGTAGTGGTTTCCCTCCGTTGACCCTCGGGTGCTGGAAGATTCGGTACAGGATCTTGGCCTTCACCTCAAAATAGACCGTACCACTGCCTTTGGTCACGTGGTCTTGGCGGTTCCTGTACTTGTTTAAAGTGCTATCAGCTCCCTGGAGCTGGATAAGCTTATCTCTGTCCACGATGGCAGCTTTAGAGTTGTCGGCGACCTTCAGTGGCGTAGACGTCTTGTCTCTCTTGGCCTGGGCCCTGGTAGTAACAGCACCGACGATCTCTGGTCGGCAGGGCTGAGCCGGAGTAGCCACATTGTCCCGTAGCAGCTCTGTAAGGTCTCCATCGGGAAACGGCAATGGATCCTCCTCTGCAACTTCGACACGTTGGGTTGAGGCAGGACTCCATTCCGAATCGGGGTCGTCGGGTCGTCTCGCGCCGTCGATATTCCCGATCATCAAATCGTATAGCGGCTTCTTCAGGCAAACCGCTTCGACTTCGCCTATGTAGAAAGGGGTGTTGACATGAATCTTCGCAACTGGCGCTCTCACACATTTGCTGTCGGCCATAAGTGTCCATTTTGAATCGCCAGTGAACTGTTCTTTAGCGATTAGGTCTTCTCTGACGATGACCCCACTACAGCCAGAGTCTCTTAAAACAGTCACTTCATGATTTCCAACGCGTCCCTTGGAAACAGGCATGTTCTGGACGGTCACAGCTGCGCTGGCGACGACGGGGATGGATTTTCCGTTGGCAAGGAGAAGTTGGCCATCGGTCATGCACTCTTGCACGTCCGCAGGAGTAGCTGTGCGCTTGGTCTCACTCGGAAGAATGACGCTCCCGCCGCACACTTGATGGTCAGATCTACTGGTTTGCCGTAGATTGGAGAAACGTCTCTGTCGGTTGCCCACCGCTGCATTGTCCGTACTGCCCCGTTGTCCGCTACTTTTGTTTTGAGGGCAGTTAGCTGCTCTGTGGTCTGTAGCGTTGCAGGTAAAACAGCCTCTTGAATGCCCTTCCCTGGGAGGTGGCGTGGAGTCCGTCTGTCTCTGACTCGTCTGACTTCCCTGGATCTGGTTCCCATGGTTTCCAGTCTTCTGAAAATGCTTCGTCGCGCTGGGTGGCCCCAACGTTTTCTCATGAGCGATGAGATATCTTTCAGCAGCCTCAGCAACGTCTTTTAGCGTCTGCAACTTTTGTATTTCCAAGTGGATCGCGAGGTCCTTAGGGCAGGCGTTGAGTAATTGTTCCCTCACGATCAGCTCATGGAGACTCTCGTAAGTCTTCCCTTTGCCTGATAATTCCACCCACTTGTGTAGGTATGATGACAGGCGCTCCACAAATTGTTTTGGTGTCTCGTCTGACAAAGGCCGGCATTCACGAAAGCGTTGACGGTAGCCCTTCTCTGTAAAGTTGTAGCACTGCAATAGGGCCGCTTTCAAAACGTCGTAGTCTTTGGCGTCATTATTCGACAGTCTACTGTAGACATCGAGCGCCTTTCCCGTCAGTAGTGCGCTGAGTATGATCGCCCAGTCTTGACGTTGCCATTTAGCGCTTTCGGCGAACCTTTCGAACCTCGCCAGATAGCTGTCGATCTGGTCCTTTTCGTCGACGAACACTGGCAATTTTGGAGCCTTGAAGTCACTGATAACTTGTGGCGCATGCTGATTGTTTTGGATACGCGCCAACTCCAGCTGGTACTGACGCTCAGCCTCTAATTGTCTCTCGTCCATCTCTCTTTCTTCTCGGCGACGCTGCGCTTCGAACTCTCTTTCTTCTCGACGTCGTTGCTCTTCTTTTTCTTGACGCCGCTCTTCTAGTTCTCTTTCTTCACGGCGACGCTGCTCTTCTAGTTCTAGACGCTTCTGTTCTAGTTCTATTTCTTTTTCTCGACGCTTCTCTTCCAATTCTCTTTCTCGTGTTCTCTCCTGAGACTTGACGTACTCCGTCAGCTGCTTGCCTTTTAGATTCAGTTCAACCCCTTTCTGCCAGAAGTCAGCCATCTTGATGCTTCTGGAAAGTTCTTTTCTAGAAAGTTCTTTTCTGGAAAGTTCTTCTTCTAGAAAGTTCTTGACTGTAGAGTTCTTTTTTTTTCTTTTTCTGGAAAGTTCTTGACTGTGCTGTACCTTTCTAGACTGTTCTAGAACAGCACGCTTTCTGCAGTAGCGCTGATGCTTGTCACTAGTCGCCTTCGCTGACGCAGGCCCCGCTGTCCTCGTCGTATGCGACGCTGCACCACGCTGGTGTTGATGTATACGCTCCTGTGCTGAAGTAGACGCGACGTCCGCTCGACGCTCGCTGTAACACTGGCGATGTAGCTCCGAGACTGTCCCTCGACGTAGTCCTGCGGCAGCCACGTAGTCCCGCTCTGTTGTTCGCTCACGAAGCAACTCTTCGGCGACTACACGCCCTTGCAGTCAACCCGAACCTATCGGTGATGTAGTCCCAGTATGTTGGCCCCTCTCGACGCAACTCGTTGGCGGCTACCCTCGATGACTGCCTCTCGTAACGTTGACTCGCTTGTTGTAGCAGTTGAACCCTTGGCTATGGCGTGAATCGCGGCTTGACCCCCAAAATGTTACACTCTGTTTGATGTTGGTGTTTTCTATCAGTATCTGATTCAGCCCCGATGCTTGAATTCCTGATAGTTGTGTAACTCAGATTCGTTATTCACACAGCCTGCTCAATCAGCATACAAGTCACAAAGTCGGCGTATGAAGTTTTCCACTTTTATTCAGCACACACCAACAACTGCATACAATTCTCAATTCAACTCAACAACTTTCACAGCAACTTTCCAAATCATTATCAACAACTTTACTCTCTCAACAGCGACTCGGCTCACGATTAAATAACCTCTCTCTTTTCCGGAACGATTTGGTACGTGGTAGAAATGACGTACTGCCACCAATCGAACTAAAGATCGTCATCACTGACTTACGTCATTCACATTTTCTCTACTTCCGGGAACATTCACGACCTTCGATATCCATCGGGAAAATTCTATCAAGAGTAAACACGCATATCCAGAAGATTCTCAAATAATATCGACTAACGCAAATTATCAACGTTATACAAAGCCTTCTCCTAACAACAGTGCAAACTCAAATCAAAGGTAAATAAACACCATTATTGAATACTTTGCAAAACGAAACGATTAGATCTATCGTGCGCGCTTTAGACACACTTTCGTTCGTTTCAACGTAACATTGGGTATCTATTCAGTTCTCTATATGCCAAATCGTTAGGTGTGCGCATTTCCACATGTAAGAATTTCTTAAGAGCAAACAAATGTACTTTCTCACAATGCAGTACCGCTTTGTCCAAGCACCATATCTCACAACCATAACTCATAACAGGCTGCACTTGTGCATCAAAAGGGTTTAGAAAAACGTCAACAGAAAAATTATTAAACATACGCAGTCTTTGCATAATACAAAGAAGAGCTTTTTTAGCCCTATTTGCAACATCTCTACATGCTGCAACCAAACTTAGTCTAGTAGAAAAAGAAACACCCAAATACTTATAAGCGTTTATCACAAGCATAGCCCTTCCATCAAAAGTCCACCTCGCTCTAATACCCAAATATCCTCCTTTTCTAAACACAACAATATCACTTTTAGACAAGTTAACTTTCAGACCAAGTGCAGAAGAGGCTCTTTGCAGACTATTTAACTGTGTCTGCAAACCAAAAACAGTTTCTGAGACAAGAACAGCATCATCTGCCAACAAAAAAATGAACAACTCAAAGGCATCTAGCAAAAATGTTACACCATGCCTACCACTATTTATGACTTCCAATGCTAGTTCATTAATAAACAGAGAAAATAAAATTGGACTACACAAAACACATTGTTTTACTCCTGTAGAACAATTAATATACTCTGTTAGACTGACACCACATCTTACTCTAGCCTTCACATTGTTATACATACTTTTAAAACGGCGAAAAAGTGTACCCTTAATACCATTCTTTAACAAAACAGGCCAAAGCAAGTTTCTATTTAAGGAATCGAAACATTTCTCAAAATCAATAAATGCAACATACAACTTACGATTAAAGCACAATTGTTTTTGTACACTAGCCATCAACGTAAACATATGATCAACAGTTCAATATCCTCTTTTAAACCCAGCCTGAAACTCCCCAGTGGAATTATTATTTTTAACCCAGTCTTGCAAACGCCTATTTATAACTGAAATATATACTTTACTACTAACATCACACAGACTAATGCCGCGGTAGTTACCAGGATTATTAATATCACCTTTATTGAACAATGGCAAAATAATAGACTCAGTCCAATTTACAGGAAAAATTCCTTTATCAAAAAGCACATTCAAAAATTTTACCCAAAAAAAGGGACAACAAGTTCACCTACATGCTTCAAAATCTCCCCAATCACACCATCTGGTCCTGCAGCTTTCTGAAGCTTTAATTTACACAGTGCTAACAACACCTCTTCATCTGAGATAGGACGATTGAAAAAATTATCACTACCACTATCATCGTCATTTTCATGCTGCTGATAGTCATCACCAGCAGTATCTTTTTCTAACAACTGTTTAAAGTGTTGAAACCAGCCATCTACAGTAATCTGATTCTTAGTAAATTTCCGTTTTGGTAAAATATTATGGACAGTATCCCAAAAAGTCTGTTGATTACCCACAGATGTTAATAATTTATCAATAATCATGATAGTATACTGGTTTTTCTTACAAACAATATGTTGTATTCCCTTCTTAGTTCACAATAAGCAAACCGATCTTCATCATACAACGTCTGCCGAAACTTGTTCAGTAACTTCCGTACTTGTCTTCTATATTGTTTACATTCTGCATCAAACCAATCAAACTGTTTCTTTCTTCCATTCACATAGTCTTTTTTCATGCAATAGCCGCTTCTTTCAAACACTCATTTAACATAGATAATGCAGAATCCACATCATTATCAATCATTTCAATCACATCCTCTACCTTTCTACGTAAATAATCGCTAATTACAGCATTCTTGAAAACATCTACATGTTCAGGGTTCCACACAAACTTTCAACAAACACATTTTCATCTCCTTCAGACTGATCAGTAACATCATCATTACCACACGACAGTGACAACACCACAGGCATATGATTAGTTTCAGAACGATCAAGTACATTCAGACAACAGTCATCCCAAATAGTAGCTAACAAATCACTAGACATCAAAAAGTAATCAATAACACTGCATCCAAAATCACTAATGTACGTGTAGCGTCCTTCAACATCGCCATGACACATACCATTCAAGATGCACAAATTCAAAGCAGTACACATATTCAGTAAAGACTTTCCAAATCCATTCACAACAGAGTCTTTGGAGTTTATACCATCACTGACAGAAGTACTTTTACACATGTTATGAAAAGAGTCATATTCAACAATAGCTGGTTGTGAAATACTAGACGTACGACCATTAAGGTCACCCGAAATAATAACAAAATAATCATTGTCAACAAGCGCATTATCAAGCAAACAACTGCAGATTTAAGTAAAATATACGAGTGAGTTAATGTATGTTATTTGTAGATTTAGGTAAAATATTTTTGAGTGAATGTAGACATTACAGTACTGTACTGTAATGATTTTATACGCTGTTTTGCGATTTAAAATGAGGCATCTGCTTTATATCACTTTTTTTTTCATTTCCAATAATAATAGTCGCAACTGCAACGGTAACGGCTCCCTAAAAGAGGGATCCATCATTATTTCTACATTGCCGTCCTTGTCTTCAATAATGGTACAGGACGCAGTCAATATAAAAATTTCAAAAATAAAAATTCGATTTTCTTTCCGTCTTCTAATAGCAATCTTTTTGCCTTTACACCACCTGTTTGAGTGATGGATGTGTGTTTGGTATGTGTGAGGGTGGATGAGACAGGTGAGCGTGTATGTTGGTATAGGTCGCCGCGCTTTGAGCCTGAATGATTTGGGGTAAGGCGCGTATAGCATCCTGTATTATTATTATTATTATTATTATTATTATTATTATTATTATTATTATTATTATTATTATTATTATTATTATTTCCGCCATGTTTTTTGTCAGTCCAACCTGCAAAACCCTGTTAGTTTCGAATAAGCTGAAACTGTCCGTTTTAAATTAAACATAATTCACTTCAAAAGAACAAACGGAAACACGGTCGTCTCAAAACTAAATAAATACAAAAACAAAGTCCTTTTTCCCGACGGAGATACAAAAAAAACTTAACTCTCTTGCACAAAACTGATCTTTGTGTTGGTGAAGTTACAGACGTTTTATTTTCGAATTTGTTGTGTGATTTATGTTTAAAAAATAAATATTTAACACAAAGTTTGGATACACAATATTTGGAAAGACCTTGCATTTAATTATAAAAAGCAATAAAATTATAAAAACCAAGTTTTCAAGCGAATCCTGTAATCTCCTAAATAATGAAAATTGCAGTCCCTAAACAATGAATTGTTTACGTAAAAAAATGCATTATTTAGCAACATCTTCTAAATAATACTTTATTTAACAAATTATGCTAAATAATTCAATATATAGGTAAAAAAAACCATTGTTTAGACACATTTCTAAATAATACATTATTTTAAAACAATCTGCTAAATAATGCATTATATAGATATATTTTTTTTTACATTTAGCAACAGTGCCATAACCTATATTATGATTTATTTAAGTAACCATATATTGTTTAGATACATAATAAGTTATTTCCGAAGAAATTATATTATTAAGAGAAATCTTACAGTGTTTGTAAACAAATGTTTACTTAGGAATTATGTTTCTATATAAAGATTATTTAGCTTGAAGTGGCAAAAGAAACTGCAAAGCTAAAACTATCGCAAATAAATATTTTACAAAGGGAATTCCATGCCCGATAGGATTATGCAATTTTGTACGTTCACGTGCAAACCTTTGCATTTGCTCACCAGTTCAGTCTGTTTGCTCTCACAAACAATGCAAGTAACTTGCTTGTTTACGGCTTAAGCCATTTAAGAACAATGCATATTGGGAGCGACTTTTAGTTTCTGGGCTTTCTATGGCTATTCCTGTGTGTACTTGGCTTTCCGTCTTCAAATAGCATACAACAATCAGAGCTTACTTTGTTACTTTTTCACGGCCTTGAATTTGCTCTGCTCCTAACTTCCTGATTGTGATGGTAGAGAATTGTACTAGTTGAAGGAGTTGGATTACTGCTTGTATACACTTTAGGATTAAGTTTAATTGTAGGCGTTCTGAGTACTGAGTTTTATTATTATTATTATTATTATTATTATTATTATTATTATTATTATTATTATTATTATTATTATTATTATTATTATTATTATTGAGGATTTTTATAGCGCACTTATCTCGCCGTACTTGACCAGACTCTAGGCGCTGGCCGATACATGATCTAACTCAAACAGCCCGAGACGCTAAACCGCAGCCTTTGGGCGCATGGTCTTCTGACGCCCGGACAATTGAGCACTATCCTGGCTAGCCAGGGATGGGGAAGAAGGACCAAGTGCATGCTCGGTGTGTTCTTGTTACCGGCACTCACCCGTCTAGAACATGAGCGTCAGGATCTTTAAAGTCCGTTATGATGGAACAGACTAGACCTTGGTTTATACTCTGATCCGAAAGAGTAGGAAACAGAAGTAAAGCATCTTTCCCAGGGACACAACACAATGGCCCGGACAGGGCTCGAACCCGGGACCTTCAGATCCGCAAGCCAAAGCACTACCATTAGACCACCGTGCCTCCACGGTTAGTTAATATGCAGTCTTTGCCAAGCATCATTCTGACTCCGTCTAATTCTTCACCCTTGTTTTAGTAAAGTTATTGGATACCGTCAATGTATTAAAAATATATTTAAAAAATCGGAAATTAAATAATAATTGATTGATTGATTGATTGATTGTTGCTTTAGGTCCAGCGGACTCTTCCGAGCCAAATCAGGACCGGACAACCCCCGATCCGCATAAAAGATCTGCTGAAACAACCCTAGTAGGAAAACTGAATGCCCTCCACCGGCCAGTCACTTTACAATAAAGACATCCCACGCAAAGGACGGCTGAGGCTTTACCCCAACTAATCGAACCCCCGGTTACAAAAACAAAATAGAATACAAACATCAATATAAATTATCAACAAAACACATACATATAAAATGCCTATATTGCTAAATAATAACATCATAGGAAGCCCTAGTGACCACCCGGCAGAAAGCGTCCAATACTCCCAAGCTGATCCAACAGACCTCATACACAAACAAGGAGTCTTGTCCAGGAAGAGTTAACAAGAAAAAAGGTAGGTCATTGATCTAGCGAAGAAGAAGATAGTATAGCAGAGTGATAGGACAGAGCAGGAATGGGAAAGAGCAAATGAGGAAGACAGCGACAGTGGGAATTTAAAGCACTAAATTTCCAGAAAGTGGGGATACTATTTATACTGAAACCCCCGGCACCCCAACGGGGGTACTGTTGCCGCAGTGAATCGGTCATGCCTACAAAGTCAAGACAGGTTTTCAACTGGGGCTTTCACTTTTCCCTTTGTAGGTTAGAACAATCTACAGTGGCAAGATTGCTCATGACCCCAAGGGGTAAATAATAATAATAATAATAATAATAATAATAATAATAATAATAATAATAATAATAATAATAATAATTACTACTACTACTACTACTACTACTACTACTACTACTACTACTACTACTACTACTACTATCATCATCATCATTACCATCATCATCGTCATCATCATCATCATCATCATCTTCAATAATGGTATTAATGCAGTCAAACTACATTAAAAAAAATAAAAATTGATTTCTATTCCGATTTCTGTATATATTGCAATCTCTTCAAGTCGCCGCGCTTTGAACTCGATTAAAGAAAAATCGCGTGATAGCATCCTGTATTATTATTATTATTATTATTATTATTATTATTATTATTATTATTATTATTATTATTATTATTATTATTATTATTATTATTATTATTATTATTATTGTTGTCGTCCTCGTCGTCGTCGTCGTTGTCATCCACATCATCATCATCATCATCATCATCATCATCATCATCATCATCATCATCATTTTTTATGCTCAAGTTGATTACTTTTGCAGTTTTAACGAGATGTCTCTTTAATACTTTCTTGACACTTCCTCGCCTCTTATTTCTTTTTTTTTTTATCCCTCTTTTTCTCCACAGTCCTTCTATTATTGGGTAGTTGCTGGCCTGCATTTCAAAGTTATTTTTTGATCTGTCGAGGGTTGCAATGTTATTTGAATGTCTTTCCAATCTTGTTTTAATATCATTTAATTGAGTTTTCCTCCGCTTTATTATTGGAATTTGGCCTGAACGTTTGTTGCCACTGAATCAGCCTTTGATTGAGAAGGTCATTGCGCTTGCATGCAGAGGACTAGATGTGGGTTTTTGTGTTTTAATGGGCCATCTCGTGTTGAGTGTTGAGTTATTTAAAATCTCGGAAAGGGTAGCGAGGGAGAGTGGGACCGTTGAAATTGTGTGTCTGTGTTAGTGTTTATAGTAAAATATTTGTTTGAGGTTTATAGTTAAATGTTTGTTTGTGTTGTGGTTTATAATTAAATGTTGTGGCAGGATACGCACTTTTCCAGGAGCAGACATAGGAAATGACAACGATCTCGTGATGATGTCTTTCCGGCTGCACTTAAAGAGAGTACACACAGCAAAGTAAACCAGACTAAAGTTCGACCTGGACAAACTGCAAGACCCGGAGGTGGCAGAAATATTCCAAGCCACAATTGTAGGGAAATGTGCACCACTGCTCATTTAGGGAGGTGGTGAAGCAGACGTCAACACCATGACCACCACCTTCAATTCAGCTGTGACAGATGCTGTTACTGAGATCCTTGGCAAGCACCACCCATAGAAGAAACCGTGGATCACACCTGAACTTTAGGACCTGTGTGATAAACAAAGAGAGATGAAAAAGAAAAAGAACACCTCACAGGGTGCTGATGCCTACCAAAAATCAACAATGACATCCTGAAAGGCATGCGCACAGCAAAAATGAACTGGATGGAAGATTAGAGAACAGTCTGAACAAGAACAACAGTAAGAAGGCCTACCACACTGTGAAGCGGTTGACAAGTGTTAAACAGCCCAAGGTCTCCAACATCCAAAGCAAATCTGCCACATGCCTTACAGAAGAACAAGAAGTCTTGGCTAGATGGACAGAGTACTGCTCTGACCTTAACAACCACACACCAAACGGAGACCCATCAGTTCGAGCATGGGTCCAGAACAGAGAAGATAATATCCTCCCGATTCTCCGAGAAAAAGTTGAGGCAGCAGTGCAATCGCTGAAGAAGGGGAAGTCAGCGGGAGTGGACAACATACCCGCAGAACTGCTTCAAGCAGGAGGAGAAGCGATGATTGACGCACTCACCATTATGTGTAACAAGACCTGATAGAGTGGGGAGTGACCCTGTCGCTTATCATTACTCTTCCCAAAAAGGGTAACCTTCAGGAGTGTGGAAATTATCGCACCATCAGCTTCACCAGCGATACCTGCAAGGTCCTCCTGAATATAGTACTCAACAGGTTGAAACCCCAAGCTTAATCCTCGCTAAAGAACAAGCAGGATTCAGTTCAGGGGGAAGTACCACTGAGCAGATTTTCAACCTCAGAATAATCTGTGAGAAATACCTACAGCACCAATAACATCTATATCATGTTTGTAGACTTCAAGAAAGCGTTTGTATTGTTAATAGTGTATTTCTTGTCTCTTATACTATAGTTGTATGTTTGTTTTCTTTTCATTGTTGAGAGGATTAATTAATATACTTCTGTTTTTATTACTTTGTACATGTTCCTCTTCGCCAGACATTTTATTGTTATTATTTGTCAAATGGTAGGACTTATTTAAGCTTTACGTTTGTGTGCCCTGTATGTTCTCCATTCTTTGTTTGCTTGACTCGAGAATAATAAAACTCTGTTTAAACCAAAAAAAGCGTTTGACCGAGTCTGGCATGCAGCTCTATGAGCAACCATGAGAGTGTACATCACCATCCCTAACATTATTGATGTCATCAAAAGCCTGTATGGCAAGGCTACCAGTGCAGGAAGCTACCAAATCTCCACAACAGCGCCGCTATCAGGAACTGGTTCAAAACAACAATTGGTGTGCCCCAAGGATGCCTACTCTCTCCAACACTTTTCAAATTCTTTCTAGAGTGCATCGTGTCAGATGCCCTTGCATATCACGAAGGCCCAGTGAGCATATGGGGTAGAGCAATCTCCAACCTCCGTTTTGCGGATGGCATTGATGGATTGGCTGGAGAGGAACAAGAACTTGAACAGCTTGTACAGAGGTTTGACACCACCTCGAAAGCCTTTGTAATGGGAAAAAAAGTGCAGAGAAGACCAAAATGATGATCAACAACACCAAAGGCATCAACACGGACATCAAAGTCTAAGGCCATTCTCTCAACACAGTGATTGCTTCAAATATTTAGGAGCTATTGTATCAGACAATGGGTCCAGACAGGACGTCCTCTACAGGATCGCACGAACAACTGCTGTTCTGACAAAGTTGAAGCCCATTTGGAAAGACAGGATCATCTGTCTACACTCCAAGGTAAGGCTGCTGCGCTCAATTGTCATCTCCATCTTCCTATACGCTTGCGAAACATGGACCCTCACAGCAGACCTACAACGAAGAATACAAAGCATGGAGATGAGGTGCTACAGAAGACTTTTGGGCATTTCCTATACCCAGTATATTGATGCTGTATCAATGACGAATTCCGACAGACCATCACATAAGCCATTGGATAACACTTCATTGGTGAAGAAATGGAATCTCCGATGGTATGGCCACGCCACCAGAGCATCAGGCCTTGCAAATACCATCCTGCAAGGCACAGTGCAAGGAGGCAGAAGAAGAGGTAGACCGAAAAAGAGGTGGGAGACAACATTCGAGAATGGACTGGCTTGACACTGAGCGAAGCCATGAGGGTTGCTGAGGATAGAGAAAGATGGATAAACGATCATCTGTGGTGCCCCAACGACTTTCGAGTTACGGGATATGATACAGTAGGTGTGTTTGTTTATGATGAGTTTTTATTTTCAACTCAGTCTCAAGTATCTATCTAATCTAACTAATCTATGTAATCCATCCATCTAATCTTATCTATCTATCTATCTATCTATCTATCTATCTATCTATCTATCTATCTATCTATCTATCTATCTATCTATCTATCTATCTATCTGCCTCTCTGCTCGAGTTTCAAATATGTGGAATTCGAGGGGAGGTGCGATTAGTCTCTCTCTCTCTCTCTCTCTCTCTCTCTCTCTCTCTCTCTCTCTCTCTCTCTCTCTCTCTCTCTCTCTTTCTCTCTCTCTCCTCCTCTGTGGCCTCTGTTTTTTCCTCTCTCTCCTGTCTGTCTGTTTCTGTCTCTCACACACAGACACACACTCACACACAGATAGGCACACATACACGCACGCACACAAACTCGTACATAATCCATTCCTCATCCAAACATCCTCCCACCCAACCGCCTCACATACGTTGTCTAACAATGATTGTGTGGAGAAGGGCCGCTCAGGTTTCGTGCTCACGTCCAAACCGTGTCGCGTGGCATTCGGTGAAGGACCGGAAAATCCGATTAAATCCCTTGTTAATTCAGTTGCTGCCCTTGGATTGATTGCAGTTTGACCGCACTATTGAGTAAAGGGAGAGAATGCGGCAGTGTCCGACAGCAACAGTTATTTCCCTTGTGGCATGAGGCAGAGTGCCCTTGCTTGCGGCACTTTGTGATGTATACGTTCTGCGATTCTTGTTTTCGTCCATTCTTACAGGAAATTACAATCCCTTGTACTTAAACTGGGCTTGTTGCATAACACTAGCTAACTGAACCAATTCTTCCGTTTTCCACTTTTGTCATTTTTTCCACTGACTGGCAATGACCACATGTGTGTAAATTCTACAGTACTATTTTTAGTGGGGAAAAAAAACTTTTTTAGTTCTTAACTTTTTGAGTAGAGTACAGCGCTTTGCAAAGACCCAATAAAGAACCAATCAGCCTTTCGAGGTCCAAGCCCGCAAGGAATGCATTGTACCACACCCCGTCGTAACACCAATCTAGCTCTTTGCGCTGTGCACTATTGGAAACGTCTACTGCATATGGGGTTCTAGAATTGTAATGCATTGAAAAAAGTGATGCTGCATTCAGAAAGATGTGAAGGATCTGGAAGTAAGAATACATTAAGTGAAAATGTACAATATTATGACATTGCAGGGCAGACAGCGGCTGGGTGTGGGGGTTGGGGTGCGAAGGCATTGTGGTGATCAGTGATGCAGCGTTCAGATATAATACTAGTTTATCACAGTGCAGATAGGACATTACATTACATGATTATTGTTTTAGGTCCAGCGGACTCTTCCGAGCCAAATCAGGACCGGACAACCCCTGATCCGCATCAAAGATCTGCTGAAACAACCCTAGTGGTAAAACTGAACGCTCTCCACCAGCCAGTCACTTTACAATAAAGACATCCCACGCAGGGAACGCTGAGGCTATACTCTAATTTATCGAACCCCCGTTTACAAAAACAAAATAGAATACAAACATTATTATAAAATATCAACAAAACACATACATATAAAATGCCTACATTGCTAAATAATAACATCATAGGAAGCCCAAGTGACCACCTGGCAGAAAGCGTCCAATATTCCCAAGCTGATCCAACAGACCTCACACACAAATAAGGAGTCTTGTCCCGGAAGAGTTTTCAAGAAAAAAGGTAGGTGACTGGTCCAGCGAAGAAGAAGATAGTATAGCAGATTGATAGAAAGAGCAGGAATGAGAAAGAGCAAATGAAAAAGACAGCGACAGTGGGAATTTAAAGCACTACATTTCCAGAAAGTGGGGATACTATTTATACTTAAAACCCCCGGCACCCCAACGGGGGAAGTGCAGATAGGATGCTGAGATACAAAGCAATATAATCTAATCTGAAAGATCTCAGATATTCAAGAATGTATTCAATAAATATATGTACAATGCCAGTTTATGAGAGTGCAGCGATGAGATTGACGTTGGGCGGAATTGTGATAAGTGAGCATGCATTGTAGAAAGATTGCAGATTATGCAAAAATGAAATGCATAAAATGAATATGTCACGGTGGCCTAATGGTAGAGCAATGACTGAAAGTGCAGCGGCATTATTATTACGTAGTTATAATCGGGTTTTAGGAATGATTGCAGATGGATCAGTCGGCAGTGACAGATGGAACTGTTGTTTCCTTTCATTCTGAAGTTGAGGTCGAGACTTCCTACAACGAGACAGAACCAGCAGGGGATGATGCACCGCAGCCAAAAGCAAGACTTTCCTGTGCACACAATGCGGTTGGAAACCATTTTCAGACCAACCAATCTGCATAAATCTTCTATAATATGAACCGCGAATTAAGAGTGGAACGTGTGAATATGTAAAACTAACGACGCTGCATTTTTAGTCATTTTCAGATGAGACATTGTTGCCAAAGAATTCGTGTGTCCGCGCAGCCGAAGCAAAAATGTTTGAGAGTGGCGTCGAAACCGGGGCTTTTATGGCGGGCCAGCCGACAACAGATTTCAGTTTTGTGACAACTATTTACAATATAAGCACTTTTTTGTGGGGGGGGGGGGGGGAATGGAAACAGAAACGAGAAGCCCAAACATTCCTTAGTAGGGCAAATACTATATGACGACTCAACCGAATCAGTGAATAGGAAAAAAAGTTGAGAATTTTGGGGAGACACCGCGACTTTGTTTCGATAGCTTTTGGAGCCGGAAAAGGTACTCCGTGGCGCAACATCCGGGCCCGTTGCGTGGCAACCAAGCTCGCACGGCCTGGGGATGCCTTTATTGTAAAGTGACCGGCTGGTGGAGAGCCTTCAGTGTTAACATTAAGGTTGTTTGAGCAGATCTTTTATACAGATCGGGTATGGTCCAGACTCGGCTCTGTGGTCCTGATTCGACTCTTTGCAGTCCGCTGGACCCTATAAACAATGACTAACTAACAAACTAACTAACCTTCATCTTCTTCTTTTTCTTCTTCCTCTCTATTATTTTTTGCACATGAGACTAAAACCAAGGACTTATTGCTGTAAGCTTAAAATTATTATCTTTGCCATATGTTATAATTGTAATAAACGTTTAAAATCTAAAGTCTTCTTCTTCTTTATCTGTTTTGGGGGTGGAGGAGCTGGAGAGGGGTATCTAAGGGAAGGACGGGGGAATTCTTTCTCCCGAATTATTTTGACGAGATGAAATTCTCTGGGCTTCTGGGCATTTCCTATACCCAGCACATCACCAACGACGAAATCCGACAGACCATCACACAAGCCATTGGACAACACGATGACCTGCTCACAGTGGTGAAAAAACGGAAACTCCGATGGTATGGCCACGTCACCAGATCATCAGGTCTTGCAAAGACCATCCTGCAAGGCACAGTGCAAGGAGGTAGAAGAAAAGGAAGTCCGAAAAAGAGGTGGGAGGACAACATTCGAGAATGGACTGGTTTGACTCTGAGCGAAACTATCAGGGTTGCTGAGGACAGAAAAAGATGGAGTACGTTGGTTAAACGATCATCTACGGAACCATGAAAACTGTAATAGCAAAAGTGAGTTTGTTAAGAATTCATTGAGAGACTGGACGCCAGTGAAATAAGGAAACTGATCGACGTAATTGATGTTTTGATGATGACCCTCTAATTCAATCAGTGAAGCTTACATGGGACTCTGGTTACATTTCCGAGATGTGTCAAGTATGGTATAATAGCATGTTATAGTTCATCCTGTGGATGCAGACTGGCCAATCCTCTGTCAGTGCCATAAACGGTCTGCAACATTTAGGATTATTCTGGTTGGGAATTTGATGCATCTTTGTGACATACTTGCATGTTACAACTCATCCTGGTTTTGTTCACCATGTGTGGTTGTATTTGCTGCATTCTTCCTTTGCATTGCTGGTCAATCCTCTTTCTTTGCCCAGAGCGGTTTGCACCATTTGTTACCCCACCCTCTAAAACAAAAAAGGAAAACCAAGGTAGTTTAATTATTTTCTGGATATTTTACAATGTAATAAAGTGAATAGCAACCTTGCATTGTTGTAGATAAGCTTGTTTTCTTTTCTTAAAGGGATTCACGTTGACCACGCCCCCATAGACAGATCCGTTTACTATTCACAATGATTGTTGTCCCACTGTAAAAAGATGTATAGCTTCCAAAACAAAACAAAAAAAACTATTCTTTCGAAAGTATAATGTTTTTTTTAATAATTAATAAATGCAGTAGTTTGTGTAACTATTAATAGCAACCGCTAGCTGCTTTTCTATCGCTAAAAATATCATCTAGTATATCGTACAGCGCCTTGGTGTACCGCTCATCACAGAAAATCACTCTCCGTTACAACATACATTTAAAATTCGCAATTTAGCTGTTGGTTATGGCAATGTAAGCCCATTTTATAATTGTTTAATGTAATAGCACTTTATCATTGTTTAGTGTAATAGCACTTTATCATTGTTTAATGTAATAGCACGTTATCATTGTTTAATGTAATAGCACGTTATCATTGTTTAATGTAATAGCACTTTATTATTGTTTAATGTAAGCCCACTTTATCATTGTTTAATGTAATAGCACTTTATTATTGTTTAATATAAGCCCACTTTATCATTGTTTAATGTAAGCCCACTTTATCATTGTTTAATGTAATAGCATTTTATCATTGTTTAATGTAAGCCCACTTTATCATTGTTTAATGTAATTGAACTTTATCATTGTTTAAAGTATTAGCACTTTATCATTGTTTAATGTAATAGCACTTTATTATTGTTTAATGTAATAGCACGTTATCATTGTTTAATGTAAGCCCACTTTATCATTGTTTAATGTAAGCCCACTTTATCATTGTTTAATGTAATAGCACTTTATCATTGTTTATTGTAAGCCCACTTTATCATTGTTTAATACAATAGCACTTTATCATTGTTTAATGTAATAGCACTTTATCATTGTTTAATGTAATAGCACGTTATCATTGTTTAATGTAATAGCACTTTATTATTGTTCAATGTAAGCCCACTTTATCATTGTTTAATGTAATAGCACTTTATTATTGTTTAATATAAGCCCACTTTATCATTGTTTAATGTAAGCCCACTTTCTCATTGTTTAATGTAATAGCATTTTATCATTGTTTAATGTAAGCCCACTTTATCATTGTTTAATGTAATTGAACTTTATCATTGTTTAAAGTATTAGCACTTTATCATTGTTTAATGTAATAGCACCTTATCATTGTTTTATGTAATAGCACTTTATTATTGTTTAATGTAATAGCACGTTATCATTGTTTAATGTAAGCCCACTTTATCATTGTTTAATGTAAGCCCACTTTATCATTGTTTAATGTAATAGCACTTTATCATTGTTTATTGTAAGCCCACTTTATCATTGTTTAATGTAATAGCACTTTATCATTGTTTAATGTAATAGCACTTTATCATTGTTTAATGTAATAGCACTTTATCATTGTTTAATGTAAGCTCACTTTATTATTGTTTAATGTAATAGCACTTTTTCATTGTTTAATATAAGCCCTCTTTATCATTGCTTAATGTAGTATCAATGCCAATTTGAAAGCTAAACTCTTTTTCACCAAATGTAACACAGTACATACGCTACACTAAACTACAATACATTACAATACAATACTTTATTTGTCTCATTAGGAGCAATTACACTGGTAAAGTTGTCACGTGGGGTTTATTTGGTTCTGGGCTCTGCACAATAGATGCTGTAACCCTCACGCTTTATTCGATGGGAACCGCTAGTGAGTCACCCGCTGAATTACTTTAATAAATTTATTTGTTTAGCTCGGTCTGTGTTAAGGCTGGGATACAGAGATAGATAGAAAAATGGTAAAAGATCACTGTCACACTAGCTTTCACACGGCTATGAATCATATGTAGTCCAGCCACTTGATAACAGTTAAAATCACACATTTATTTCTTCTACTCTATACAAGATTTTCGATGTACTAATCTACCTTAAAATGTCATGAGTCAATGCAAATAATTCGATCGCTGATAGTCTAGGCAGCTGTTATGTCTTCATAGGGCACTGGCTACTAAAGTTCTTGAAGATTGGACTACTGTGGTCCGTCTTGCTATAGTTTCTGAAGAGTGGACTACTGTGGTCCGTTTGCTATCAGTTTGGGTGCACTTCTTCCGTGTCACTTAACTGTCTGTGGTGTGTTTGAAGTCCTTCGTTGAGGTAGCTTCTGGTACACGATGTGTCATCGTGCAGTTTGGTCCCTTGCCACGCTGTGGGATCTTGCAGGGTGTCTTCCAGGGTTGCTCTCTCAGACTTGTGCTGTAGAGGCTAAACAGCCAACTCGTCTTCCTGTGGAGTTGGGCGCACGGGATGTCTCGCCTGCTCGTCTGTAATATAAGAGACAAAATTCTGCACAACCTTGAATAATAGGTTTGTGCAGAGCGTCTCACTGAGAGCCAAAGTAGCCCTCAGTGATAGCTCCACATCTCTATACATAAGCGACGAACATTCCGCTACGTCCGTGGTCCACTGGACTCTCAACTCTACTTTCCTATACATACATAAATATAAAACATGGCTACTTATACACATCAAGAATTAATAATATTATACACATTCATTTGTACAGCCACTGGTCTGCAAGCACACGTATAAGTTAAACAACAGTGGTTCCGTACAAAATTCAAGATGGCGTCGGCCGGTCGTCTTTTTGCCTCGTGGTCAGCTTCTCCACATGTTCAGGCAAAGTCGGATTAACAATTCACATCTATGCATGGCAAATTCTACAAACATAATTTCAACAATAATAGAAATATATCACGATGAAACAGAAGTAGGTTCATTTACCTGTTCGACAAAGTCAGGCCCCGTGGCTACTCGAGTGAATTCTAAGATTCTCAAGTCCTGCTTCCTGGTCTATTCAGTGGAGGTATTGCTCTACTCAGGTGTAGCTGTGTACCCTGGGGCGTCTTACTCTCAACTGACCTAATACCTGGTTTGGACTGAATCCGCCAGAACTGGATCTAGCCGCTCAGCCTGAGTCCTGATTAAAAGAAACTTTACGATTCACGCACACAGTGCTGACGTCACTACACTGCCTGCGTCAAGCTCGCGGTGTGTGTACCTCCGTATACTGTAATCGTCTGCTGTGTAATAACTAACTTTCTAAGGTTACAATGACTAAACAAGGCTAAATAGTAAATAGGCAGGGTAAAACTAGTCCTCTCGCGACAAAAGTAAACAAAGCGTTAGAATTGGTGCTCTCTAACATTACTTTTTACAGTTAAAGATATGTTTAAAGATTACATTTATATGCGATTCGTTTTAATCCTGAAACATTGGCAATCAAACATAGTACTGGAAAGCTAGTGGAAAATGAATCACATCGAATCATTTATTGTATGCAAGGGTGGTGTGTTACATCTATAAGTTATACAACAATGAGATGCCTTTAATGTCGATGAGAGATTTTTGTAATTTCTTAAAGGTCAGTAATAATTATACTTATGTTGTGTTGTATAGGAATTAGTACCCATTTCATAACATAAAAATAATAATAAGGGTATTAATAAAGCGCTTTTTCCTATAATTTATTCCAAAATTCAGTTCAAAGCGTAATTTTAAAGCATTCACACACACAAAAAATTATTATGATTAAAAAAAAATGAAATCAAGAAAAGGAATATTTTAAAAAGAATAATATTAAAAACAAAATGTATACATGGTTTTTATATGAATATCATTCATAATGTGACATTCAATAGATTTTAAGGATAACTATATTGTGTTGCATTATTTAGGGGTTATCAATACATTGTTTTTAACAATTTGACATTAAGTAAATACAAATTATTATATGGTGCGTTGCATTGTTATGAGTTATGAGAATCTTTGTCTAACATTATTCGTAATGTGACATTAAAGACCTTTTTTAAAAGTGTGTATTTTTTAATTTTTTGTTGTTGCACTGAGCGCTTTGATCACGGAAGGATATCAGGAAAGCTTTACTGGGCTAGTTTAGTGCTCCGACAGTGGTGGCCCAGAGGGGTCGTTCTCCTAAATCAGCCAACGTAATAAGCCTCTTTTCCCATTACAGCCGGTGACGCTTGTCCGACTCCATCACACAACCGATGCCTCCTTGTTCGAACCCGGACCTATATTCACCCTTTTCTTTTGTCGTTGTTCCAATATTTATCTCTTCAGTTTTCGTCCACCCCCCAAACCCAAAACCTGTCACACTCTCCATCCCCATCTTCTCGTTATTTGATGTTCTTTCTCTTTCTCTTCCTTACTGTACATCTGTCTGTCTCTCACTGTGCGTGTCTCTCTCTCGCTCCGTGTGTGTGTCTCCCTCTCTCTCCCTCCCTATCTCACTCTCGCTGTGTGTGTGTGTGTGTGTGTGTGTGTGTGTCCCTCTCTCTCTCTCTCCCTATCGAACTCTCGCTCTCTCCCTGTGTGCGTCTCTCTATCTGTGGCTGTCTGTCTCTCTCTCTAGCTGTCTGTGTCTCTGTCTTCGTCTCTCGCTGTGTACCGTTTCCTCTCTCTCTCTCTCTCTCTCTCTCTCTCTCTCTCTCTCTCTCTCTCTCTCTCTCTCTCTCTCTCTCTCTCTCTCTCATTTAGGCAATTTAATTTCTCTTCCCTCTCCTCCCCATTCCTTCTCGTCTTTTTCTTCTTCTCTGAACCAAATCATGGATTTTGCTGCTTCGTTGTGCATTGCTCAGCAGACTGATTTATTTTGTTCCGTGTCTGAGGGTGGTTTGTGGGCGACTTTCTGTGCGAAAGCATAGAAGCGACAGCGCAGCACTATCCACAGTTAATGAAATGGACCTGCCGTCGACCCCTCTTAATGTGAAACTCACCTTCTTCCCACTCTGTTCCAACCGAAATAACCGCCAGACTGATTGAAACGGTGCTAAGGGCATTGCTGCTAGCCCAAATAAAACGAGCGTTATAGGACTTTTTCTCAAACTTTATACTAGATACCTTTGTTATTTTATTTTTTTATTTACTTTAGTGTCCCTTTTCATAGGGAAATTCTGGGCCGCCTTACCCTGGGGAAAGCGCAGTCGCAGCCTGTGGCGCGCCCAAACCCAACCTACCTAACATTAATTGTGATATTGGAATTTTGCTGGGGGAGCAAACCGGAGTACCCGGAGAAAACCCCCGAGACGTTGCCCGAGTCGAAAGTAAATAATATTCGGAGAAACATAACGTCCAGATGCTGGATCGAATCCACACCTGTCAGGCGCCATTGGTTTCTGGCCTGTGGACAAGACAAGTTAGTCCCGCGTTAGGCCACTTGGCCACAACGCTCGCGCTACCATGCTAATAGAAGAGATTTTAGTCCGCAATATTTAGTGAAAGCTTTTCGATAAGGTTATAAGAGAAATAATGTTGCAGCTTCTTTATGGTCGTTGCTGAAGTTTGACAGAAATTACCCAGGAAAACCATTAGCTAACCAACACAAATAAGTGCGTATATTCGCTGCAACACCTGGCTATAACCCTCGATATTGTGAATACTTCTATACTGATTGAGCAGTTTACCATTGAAACTATCAAGTGTAGACTATTAGTGTCAAGCGTCCAAAATATTTTAGTTTTGATTGTTTTTTTTTAAGATGTAATACGACAGACATCTTGTTGTCCAAAAATAGAAACGTGCTTTTCGAGAGTGAGAAGCATTGAAAATTCAAGTAACCCCCCAAAACATAACATTTTCTAATGCTTCAGTCTTCATTAGTAATAGATTATATGTCGGGGCAGTATTCATTTGGCGTCTGATGGACAACGATAAAAACAATATCCCATCGAAAACGCCTGATGGGAAGGAAGATTAATTATTTCGGAGTGGGAGAGGGGGAGGGTGTAGCGTTCGGGGAAAACCTCCATAGTACCCGCCAGTTTTAATTCAGTGCTGGCTAACGGGAGATGTGGGAGGTGGGGTAGCGTTCGGGGAAAACCTCTATAGTACCCGCCATCGTTAACTCATTGCCGGCGATGCGCGTCATAGGAGGCGCGATTCGTTTGTATGGTTGCTAGCGGAGCACGACTTCGGAAGATAAGTAGTGTCCGTTATAAGCAACCCAACTACAAAAGGTAGAGTACAATTGGGAACAAAACTAATAATTCCTAATTGGCTGGTACTTCCATTTCACTGTACAAATGTAGAATTTAACTGTAAAACCCAGTATTTTTGTATGAGAGTAATTTTCATGGGGGTACATGGGTCGCACATGTTTTACCTCAATTCTAAAATGGCAGCCATTTGTAATATGACAATTTTATGTGTTCTGATCTACAAGAATCATTCATATACATTTTGAAACATATTCTGACCTCATTTTTTATCATTGGTGCAAAACTGACAAGTTTTGTTTTGAATGTACAATATATTGTGGATATCAAAAAATCTTTTGGATTTTTGCGTACAGTGTGGAAACTTGAGTGCAATTTTCTTACCAAAGTGAATAAGTGTATTTTCTATTATTTATTTCTTGAAAGAACGTGCTATTATCGTTAAAGGATAAATAGTTTTTTTTTTTAAATATTATCTTTTATTTATTAGGTGGTTGAGTTTTCAAAACTACGCTTAAATAGTGTGTTTTCAGGGAATAAACATGGCAACAAACTTCCGCCTTCGCTAGCATACGAGCCCCACGCTTTACCGGCTGTGGTGCGCTGAGACTTTTAATCTACATAGGGCTCGTCTTCCTGCTTTGCTGCTGTCAAGCACGGTGTCTGCTGATCTTGATGACTGACGGGTTTAAGACTTGATGTCTGGAACCACAGAAGGTCCAACTTAAAAGAGTCCAGGACAAGCTCAGTTGGTAGAGGGGTGGGGAAGAGAGGGGGGTGGAGGGTGCTGGTGCTGGTGCTGCTGCTGCTGCTGATGATGATGATGATGATGTCGAGTTGTTTACGCACACAACCCCACGCTGACAGCATGCTCAGGACGCAAACCCAAAAAATATTCATCAATAAATTAATTAAACGATAGCGCGAAAATGCATGTAATGGAATCTATCTATCTATCTATCTATCTATCTATCTATCTATCTATCTATCTATCTATCTATCTATCTATCTATCTATCTATCTATCTATCTATCTATCTATCTATCTATCTATCTATCTATCTATCTATCTATCTATCTATCTATCTATCTATCTGTCTGTCTATCTGTCTGTCTGTCTGTCTGTCTGACTGACTGACTGACTGACTGACTGTCTGTCTGTCTATCTATCTATCTATGCGTCTGTCTGTCTGACTATATATATAAAACTTCCCGTTATTACACGTTATCAAAGTTAACGTGTAATATTCGGAAGCTTAGAATATTGTTTTAATGAGTTCGGTTGAAATAAGTTTAGGTAGGCTAGTGTTGTATAGTGAAAGTTTAATTTAGGATAGTTTTATTCAGTAAATTGGTAATGTAGATTATTTTAATTTAGGTTAGCTTGGATTGTTTTAATCCGTGCTTTATATTGATATATTTATTTAATATTTATTTTCGAATATTTTAACTAACACTACTAGTTGTTGGTAAAGTGTAGTAAATTTGGTTCAAGTTATTATATGTCGTCGGGTTTATTGCTTGATTTACATTGATACCTTTTTATTTTTGATTACTTTAATGGAATATCATTACATCACCAACAACGAAGTCCGACAGATCATCACACAAGCCATTGGGCATCACGATGAAAATGCTCACAGTGGTGAAAAAAACAGAACCTCCGATGGTATAGCCACGTCACCAGAGCACCAGGCCTTGCAAAAACCATCCTACAAAGCACGGTGCAAGGAGGCAGAAGAAGAGGGAGACAGAAAAATATATGGGAGGACAAGATTCAAAAATGGACTGGATTTACAGTGAACGAAGCCATGAGGGTTGCTGAGGACAGAGAAAGATTGAGTACGCTGGTTTGAGTTACGGGATAGGATAGGATAGGATTAATGTAATATACTAGATTAATTTAATTTTGTTTAATTTAGTTTAGTTAGTGTTAGTTGAAGTTATTACATGCCGTCTTTGCCAGGGCCCCCCTTGCTCATATGGAGATGATAGGGTCTGCTACTCTTGTACCTACGACCAGGGAGGTAAGAAACCAGAGAACTTTAGAGCGACGTTTTGTCAATTACTGTCGATCACTGTTTGTGTCTGTCAATCTTCAGAAAGAAGATTGGATTCCAGGCAGTGAGCACAAAGCAGCAAATTTGCGTCTTGGGGTCGATTCTGTTGTCAGAAAGCGCCTTTAGCAGTTTTCAGAACTAGTAAGTACGCTATGATATGCGGACAGCAGACTGAATAATTATCCTCTTGTCTAGTCTGGCCGCGCCGACTCGGGATGTCTGTTGTTACTCGGCGCATTAAAGTTGTTTTGTCTGGAAAATTGGTTTTCTCTGAGGGAGGGGGGAGAGACAGAGACAGAGACAGACAGACAGAGTGGTCGGCCTAGTGGCGCAGTTGGTTAGTCGTCGGTATTCTGTGCCGGAGTTCGCGGGTTCGATTCCCGCAGGGGATAAATTTATGTGACTTAGATACGAGGCTTTTCAGGTCACCGAAAGTTTTCTCCGGGTACTTCGGTTTCCTCCCTCCTTTCAATAATAGTATTGGATGCAGTCTGTCTTAACTTTCAACAATGAAACTATATTTTCTTTCCGTCTTCTAATGGCGAATTGCCTTTACACCCCATGTTTACGCTGCGTGTTTGTTGTGTATGTAGGAGTGCATGCAACATGTGAGCGTTTATGTTGGTAACAGATCGCCGCGCTTTGAGTCCGATTTAGGAATAAAGTTCGTATTGCATCCATTATTAGTATTAGTATTATGAGAGAGAGAGAGAGAGAGAGAGAGAGAGAGAGAGAGAGAGAGAGAGAGAGAGAGAGAGAGAGAGAGAGAGAACTCAATATGGATGCACGTTATTAGCTTCGGGGTTGTGCATAACAGAGAGGCGTTCGTCGTGTTAGAGAGAATCGGGTGCAATGAGGATGTAGCGGGGAAGCGAGATGTACTGAGGTTTGGAAAAATGGTGTACGAGAGAGATTGGAGATGAGGGTGGGTGGAGGTCAATGCGAAGGTTGTCACGTCCCCGGAGGCTCTGTTTTGACAGTTTAATATCCCCATGCGATCCTTACATTTTGGGTTCCTGAAAACTCAAATATTTATTTCTCTTGAAACAACAAATCTTATTTTAAACTGTTCTCGTTCCAGATCGAGAGAGAGAGAGAGAAAGAGAGAGAGAGAGAGAGAGAGAGAGAGAGAGAGAGAGAGAGAACTCAATATGGATGCACGTTATTAGCTTCGGGGTTGTGCATAACAGTATTGT
Source organism: Oncomelania hupensis (assembly GCA_036898135.1). NCBI lineage: Eukaryota > Metazoa > Mollusca > Gastropoda > Littorinimorpha > Pomatiopsidae > Oncomelania > Oncomelania hupensis. Next base: position 561,022 of record JBAHVR010000406.1, on the reverse strand, counting down.
GGAGGGAGGGGAGTGTGTAGCGTATATGTATGCGTGTGAACAATGGATTAGAAGGAGAGCGAAGACGAAGCAGAAATTATACAAGTGTAGACCGTTGGATGAAAACAAAAGCAAATTAATAGGTCTAGAGAGCAGTGGTATGAACAGGTCTATGTAACGAATAGCTGATTTAAACCTCTAATTTATCTAGCTGCTGTTCAGATCAGATAAGATTTTTTATTTAAAATATTTTCATTGATAAAATGGTTTTAGTCTTCTCAGGCATAACATTACGCGTGCATAAACAAACATACACACACGCGCGCTGCGTGCGCGCGCACACACACACACACCATTTATGGACGTACTTAATAATTGTTTTGTTTTTTATGTCAGTATGTAAGATGCAACAATCGGTGTGCGTCAGGGATGCCTACTCTCTCCAACACTCTTCAACATCTTCCTAGAGCGCATCATGTCAGATTTCCTTGCAGATCACGAAGGCACAGTCAGCATAGGGGAAAGAGCAATCTCCAACCTTCGTTTTGCGGATGACATTGATGGATTGGCTGGAGAGAAACAAGAACTTGAACAGCTAGTACAGAGGCTTGACACCACCTCCAGAGCTTATGGAATGGAAATAAGTGCAGAGAAGACCAAAATGATGACCAACAACACCAATGGCATCAACACGGACATCAAAGTCCAAGGCCAATCCCTCAACACAGTGCATAGCTTCAAATATTTAGGAGTCATTGTATCAGACAATGAGTCCCGGCAGGAAGTCCTCTCCAGGATCGCACAAACAACTGCTGCCCTGGCGAGGTTGAAGCCAATTTGGAAAGACAGGACCATCAGTCTACATTCCAAGGTAAGGCTGCTGCGCTCCCTTGTCATCTCCATCTTCTTATATGCTTGCAAAACATGGACCCTCACAGCAGATCTCCAACGAAGAATGCAAAGCATGGAGATGAGGTGCTACACTTCTGGGCATTTCCTATACCCAGCACATCACCGAAGTACGACAGACCTTCACACAAGCCATTAGACAACACGATGACCTGCTCACAGTGGTGAAAAAACGTAAACTCCGATGGTATGGCCACGTCACCAGATCATCAGGTCTTGCATAGACCATCATGCAAGGCACAGTGCAAGGAGGTAGAAGAAGAGGAAGACCGATAAAGAGGTGGGAGGACAACATCCGAGAATGGACTGGTTTGACACTGAGCGAAACAATCAGGGTTGCTGAGGACAGGGAAGGATGGAGTACGCTGGTTAAACGATCATCAGTGGTGCCCTTACGACCTCCGAGTTATGAGATAGGATAGGATAGGTTCATTTCGTTTAATAATAATAATAATAATAATAATAATAATAATAATAATAATAATAATTAATGATGCTATCACGCGCTTTTTCTTCGATGGAACTCAAAGAGCGGCGATCTGAAAGATCGCTATTACACAAGTGGGAGAATTCAGTTTTTTTTAAATTTAGATTGACTGTATTCAGAACCATTTTTTCCCCGAAGCTTTAGGTTCAAACCTTGCTAGTTTGTTGTTTGTTAGGTTGGCTAGACAATTCAGATACAAAGAAAAGTCTCTACTTTTAAATATCCACTTCTGGAGAGGTTGCTACTCCTCGCTTCGATGGGTGACGAAACAAGCGAGACAACCTCGTATCGATTAACGCGCACAGTTCATTATCCTGGAGTGAGTTTCCTCCCATATATTGCTGCTCCCAGAGAGAGAGAGAGAGAGAGAGAGAGAGAGAGAGAGAGAGAGAGAGAGAGAGAGAGAGAGAGAGAGAGAGAGAGAGAGAGAGAGAGAGAGAGAGAGAGAGAGAATACGAATACGAATACGAATCTTTTATTCCAGAAAATTCAGGGCATCGCCCCTTTGGAAGGGTGTGTACATGAAAAAACAACAACAAACATTGAATATATAATAACTTACATATAAATACAAAACAGGTTACGATACTGCTATTCCCCGAAGTCTCATGGCTTTATATAAATAAATACATAGTTTTCTAACAGTCTCTTCGGTATCAGAGGCTAACAGTAGAATGAGACGTGTTGCACAAGGCATTCTATAATATTTTGGGGCTATAAACTGTTTCCTTAAGTTCGTTAGGAATGGACAACACAATACAAAATGTAATTCGTTTTCTTCAGCCGTTTTACACACTTCAATAATGGTACAGGATGCAGTCAATATAAAAATTTCAAAAATAAAAAATTCGATTTTCTTCCGTCTTCTAATAGCGATCTCCCTGCCTTTACACCACCTGTTTGAGTGATGTATGTGTATTTGGTGTGTGAGAGGGTAAATGAGACAGGTGAGCGTGTATGTTGGTATAGATCGCCGCGCTTTGAGCCTTGTGGAAAAGCGCGTACATAGCATCCTGTATTATTATTATTATTATTATTATAGGACAAATAGTATCATTAACAGCATGCACTCTGTATCTATAAAAGTGAACAAATAATTCTGAAACACCAAACCTAAATTTTGTCATCACAAACTTTAAATGCTTATCAATATTTAATTGCAAATACAGGGTGTTCCAAAAGTCTTGGGCACATTTTGACATTGAATATTTCCGAAACTATAAAGGATATAAAAACGCATCTGGTAAATTCAGAAAGCTTGTAATCTCAAGTTTTACATGGAATGTTCAAAGATGTTCAATGTGAGCACCATTGGTCACACGACACACATCAAGCCGATAGTCAAATTCTTGCCTAACGCGTCCCTACATTTTCTGTTTGAGTGAACGCCATTAATGGGTCTGAAAAGAAATAAAAAAATCAACAGCTTTACAAAAAACGTACTGTAATTAGCTTTAAAATGGCACAACTGTTATCTTACTACCATTCATAGTTATTGAGATATGGGGACTTCAAATGTGCCCAAGACTTTTGGAACACCCTGTATTTAAAAAGACTGTTGTGTTCAGAGTTACACAACATATTATACATTTGAAAACGTTCACTGTTATTTACATGCTCACTCCATACTTGCCATCTACAATCAATCAATCTTTGTTTAAATTCTCTTAAAAACACTTTCACACTACCAACTCCTAGATTCATCCATACATGACCAAATCCATTCCTGCATAAACACATACGAACGTTCGTAACCCAATTCTTCTTTCCCCTAGAATCCAAATTATACAGCATAGAATAAACTTTCTTAGGCAACCTATCACCTTCCATTTGCTGAATTTTAATCCAGTAACGAATACAGTTTACAGCAGAATTTATAACAATCGGATATCTATTCAACTCATTATAAACAAAATCATTAGGTGTGCGCAGAGAGAGAGAGAGAGAGAGAGAGAGAGAGAGAGAGAGAGAGAGAGAGAGAGAGAGAGAGAGAGAGAGAGAGAGGGAGAGAGAGAGAGATTTTATTATCTTGTTTGGTTTGTTTCTTGGTTAGTTTGATACTGACATTTGTTCTAGTTTACAGTGGTCAGAGCGCTCGACTTGTGTACGCGCGTCTCGGGCGACGTGGGTTCGAATCCTGACTTCAGCAAGCTATTTTGTGATTGCTGGATAGTAGTGGCCAGCGCTTTGAGAAGCTCTATGAGCTTATAAGTGCGCTATATAAGAGTAATCTCTTTCTTTCTTTTTAGTTTGTTTTAGTGATGATTGTGTGTGCGTGTGTGTGTGTGCATGTTTCCTTCCATTGTGTGTGTGTGAATGGGTGGGTTAGATTATGTGTTTGTGTGTATGGTGTGTGTGTGTGTGTGTGTGTGTGTGTGTGTGTGTGTGTTTGTGTGTTCTATGGATGCTGCCGAACGCATGATTGAGTCCTTGGTATCTGCGTGTTTATCCTACTCCTATCCTATCCCGTAACACGAAAGTCGTTGGGGCACCACAGATGATCTTTTAAACAGCGTACTCCATCTTTCTCTGTCCTCAGCAACCCTCATGGCTTCGCACAGTGTCAAGCCAGTCTATTCTCGAATGTTTTCCTCCCACCTCTTTTTCTGTCTCCCTCTTCTTCTGCCTTCTTGCACTGTGTCTTGCAGGATGGTCTTTGCAAGGCCTGATGCTCTGGCGAAGTGACCACACCATCGGAGTTTCCGTTTCTGTGAGCATGTCATCGTGTTGTCCAATAGCTTGTGTGATGGTGTTTCGGGATTTGTCATTGGTAATGTGCTGAGTAAAGGAAATGCCCAGAAATGTTCTGTAGCACCATATCTTCATGCTTTGTATTCTTCGTTGTAGATCTGCTGTGAGGGTCCATGTTACGCAAGCGTATAAGAAGACGGAGATGTCAAGAGAGCGCAGCAGCCTTACCTTGGAATGTAGACTAATGGTCTTGTCTTTCCAAATGGGCTTCGACCTTGTCAGGGCAGCGGTTGTTTTGTGCGATCCTGGAGAGGACTTCCTGTCGGGACCCATTGTCTGATACAATGGCTCCTAAATATTTGAAGCTATGCACTGTATTGGGGGATTGGCCTTGGACTTTGATGTCCATGTTGATGCCATTGGTGTTGTTGGCCATCAATTTGGTCTTCTCTGCACTTATTTCCATTCCATAGGCTCTGGAGATGGTGTCAAGCCTCTGTACCAGCTGTTCAAGTTCTTGTTCCTCTCCAGCCAATCCATCAATGTCATCCGCAAAACGGTGGTTGGAGATTTTTTCTACCCCCTATGCTGATAGTGCCTTCGAGATCTGCAAGGCCATCTGGCATGATGCACTCTAGAAAGATGTTGAAGAGTGTTGGAGAGAGTAGACATCCTTGACACACGCCGATTAATATTCTGAACTAGTGATGGTGCTCTTGTGGAAAACTGCACTGTTAGGCTTGTCATACAGGCTTTTGATGACTTCAATAATTTTACGGATGGTGCTGTACACTCTCATGGTTGCCCACAGAGCTGCATGCCAGACTCGGTCAAACGCTTTCTTGAATTCTACAAACACAGGATAGAGATGTTGTTGGTGCTGTAGGTATTTTTCGCAGATTATTCTGAGGTTGAAAATCTGTTCAGTGGTACTTCGTCCTGCCCTGAATCCTGCTTTTTCTTCAGCTATGACTTGTTCAGCTTGGGGTTTCAACCTGTTGAGTATTATTTTCAGGAGGACTTTAGCTGAGATTGTTGATGAGGCTGATGCTGCGGTAATTTTCACACTCCTGAAGGTTACCCTTTTGGGGAAGAGTGATGACAAGCGACTGGGTCGTGGTGTAGGCCACTCCCCACTCTGCCAGGTCTTGTTACAGATAATGGTGAGGGGGTCAATCATCGCGTCTCCGTCTGCTTGAAGCAATGTTGAGGGTATGTTGTCCACTCCCGCTGAATTCCCCTTCTTAGCGATTGCATTGCTGCCTCAACTTCTTCTCTGAGAATTGGGTGGATTTTTTCTTCTTCTTCTCTGTTCTGGGAACATGCTAAAACTGATGGAAATCCGTTTGGTGTATGGTTGTGAAGATCAGAGCAGTACGCTGTCCATCTATCCAAGACTTCTTGTTTTTCTGCGTGTTTGTGTATGCTAATAATGTGAAATGCCAGCTCATGATGTATTATGATCTTGTTTATATTGTATGCCAGGTCTCTTGTTTTCTTCTGGTTGTTGTTGTACTCATTTTCATTCCCATTCCCCTGCCTCCCTTGTTTTACTTTTACATTCCCGATGGTTAGGAGCCTCACTTTGTTTGTTTTGTTTGTTTTTGTAATAAAGGACACAGTTCCAAAGTTGGGTGTTTAGAGTTAGGAGAATAACTCAAGTTTATGTAGTGTTGATACTCCTATGTGGATCTGACATCGATTTGGTTTAAATGGCTAGCTGTTGAGGTAACTGACTGATTGAGTTCATTTGTTCGCTTGGTTGAGTTCATTTGTTTGCTTGGTTAAATGCACAGATACGATACCGTCATACAGTGCAACACATCTTTAATTCCTCGAAAAAAGAATTTCACAGGCGTCAATCACATTTAATGTAAATGTTTGTGAGTTCATTAATATTTCTATCGGTTAATTTCACCGATCGATTTTTATCAATTATTTGTTATTGATTGATTGATTGATTCATTCATTGTTTTATTTATTGATTTGATAAATCAGTCATTGAATGTTATTATTGTTTTATTTATTGATTTGCTAAATCAGTCATTGAATTTTATTATTGTTTTCTTTCTGTTTCAGGTAAGTCACTGCACAGTTTCAAGGCCAGTGTTTTCGTGCCGGTGATGTCATGAAGTCCGATTTTTTTCTTCTTCTTCTTCTTCTTCTTCTTCTTCTTCTTCTTCTTCTTCTTGATGATGATGATGATGATGATGATGATGATGATGATGATGATGGTGGTGGTGACTATTATTATTATTATTATTATTATTATTATTATTATTATTATTATTATTATTATTATTATTATTATTATTATTATTATTATTATTATTATTATTATTATTTTCTCTAATAGTATAGCTTACATTTGCTGTGTCGATATCTCTGTCTGATTGCTTTGTTTTGTTTGTTATTCTTTGTTCGTCTGCTCGGTTTCTTTGCTTTTCTTTTCTTTTGACTGTTCTTTTTATCTATCATTTTGATGACGCCTATTTCTTTGTTTCTTTGCTTGATTGTTTGCCTCTGCTTTTTTCTGTTCATTGTTTCAGTCTAAACCTTCTTGCTTCCTTTGTTTGTCATCTTTTTAATATTTGTCATTTGTACATTTGCTCACCTTGTATTCATATTTTGTCTTTTCTTTTTATTCATCGTTTTTTTTTTTGTCTGTTCTTTTCTTACTTTTTTTTTTTTTTCTGTTGGTTTAACCTAGGTTTTTGTTTTTGACATGTTGGTCTGTTTGTCAGAGCCCTGTATAAAACTTGGGTAGATTAATACATTTGTTTGTCGTCATTATTTAATTATTGTATCGTTCTTGCTTGCTGGTGGGTGGTGGTGGTGGTACTGCTGCTGCGGCTGCTGTTGCTGCTGTTGCTGCTGCCGCTGATGCCGATGACGGTGATGATGTCAGGGTCACTACTACTGACGATGACGGCGAATACAGATTCTTCAGTTCAAGTTTTATTATTTCCGCGTATTTTTTCTACGTTTCATCATATCAATACACTTAAGCTGACCACACGCATGCAGATTCTCTAAGACACGCGTGTCATTGAATGGGTGGTGGGGGGAAGGGGTGAGAATAAGGAAGGTGTAAGGAGGAGCGTGGTTGGGGAGGTAGGAGGGAGCATCTGGGGATATAAGCAACCATTAGGTTGCTTCCAAACAACCCACGCTTGCATCGATGTTGTCAGCTGTTGTCAATAGATGATGACGGATTGATTCGGGGATGTAGGGTAAATATAGTCATAAGCTTCTATAATCTTATGATGATGTATTGATTTGGAAATCTTTAGCGATATTGTAATACATAGTAATATTGTCAAGTGTTGAAGCACTAATCGGCGTAATTGGTTCAAGGTGATGCTAAGAAAACCTACAAGTATGCCGAGTATTTTTGATTTTGGAATGCACAGTGGCGTTCTTAATTACGTCGTATAGACTAATAGTTTTAAGAGGACAATGGCTCAGTGGGCACAGTGCGTGCTCCATAGGCAGGCAGGACAACGAGTTTGATTCTTAACTGCGAGTCTTTATCCATTGGTTCACTTCCTCCGTTTTGTCTCGGTCACACGTTAAAAGTCCAGATGAAAGACTCAAGTAAACACTCATACACCAGTCGACGTCAGATGATGATGATGATGATGATGATGATGATGATGATGATGATGATGATGATGATGATGATGATGATGATGAGCAGCAGAAAGAGAATGGTTTAATCTTCCATAGCGCCATTTTTTCAGTCCCCAAACATGCTCAGTGAGTTAAGTAATAACAGTCTAGAAGAGAGAGAGAGAGAGAGAGAGAGAGAAAGAGAGAGAGAGAGAGAGAGAGATAGAGAGAGAGAAAGAGAGAGAGAGAGAGAGAGCGAGAGAGAGAGAGCGAGAGAGACTCCTCATGCCTTGTAACAGTCATCACTGTTGCTTCGATCCCCACTTTTTTTATGATGGAAAAATTATTGATTTTGCGAGCTCAATAGCCCTACGGACTTGCTCCGTCACGCGCCTCTGTCTTAACGCTTTAATATTATGCTGTTGTCCAGAATTCCACCCACCCACACCAATCCCCAGGCCCTTCTTTGTACTCCCATATCGTTCCTTACTCTTTCCCATTATGCTATCATCTTATGTAATATGATATAGCATTTCTGCGGTAATGTGTTGCATTCCAAACTTCAATATATTTATTTAGTGCCGCATCTCACCCACCCACTGCCAACTTCCAAACTCTTTGGACCACCCCACACCCCACCCCTTTTTTCACCTGTACTCTCTCTTATTACCCCTCCCTCCCACCTACCCACCTCCATTCTTGTGCTTATGTCATATTTTTTATTGCCAATCTCGAGCAAGTCCTTCGTCTTAACTAATGGACGTCCGCTAGGTTTACATTTTGTTATATATAGTGTTATATATAGTGTTATATGTAGTGTTATATGTAGTGTTATATATAGTGTTATATATAGTGTTATATATGCCTGCGAAACATGGTCCCTCACAGCAGATCTCCAACGAAGAATACAAAGCATGGAGATTATGTGCTACAGAAGACTTCTGGGCATTTCCTATACCAGCACATCACCAACGACGAAGTCCGACAGACCATCACATAAACCATTGGACAACACGATGACCTGCTCACAGTGGTGAAAAAAAACGTAAACTCCGATGGTATGGCCACGTCACCAGATCATCAGGCCTTGCAAATACCATTCTGCAAGGCACAGTGCAAGGAGGCAGAAGAAGAGGGACACCGAAAAAGAGGTGGGAGGACAACATCCGAGAATGGACTGGTTTCACTCTGAGCGAAGCCATCAGGGTTGCTGAGGACAGAGAAAGATGGAGTATGCTGGTTAAACGATCATCTGTGGTGCCCCTACGACCTCCGAGTTACGGGACAGGATAGGATAGGATATAGAGTGCTTGTGTAAGATAAGAAATGGAATCTCCGATGGTATGGCCACGCTACCAGAGCATCAGGTCTTGCAAAGACCATCCTGCAAGGCACAGTGCAAGGAGGTAGAAGAAGAGGGAGACCGAAAAAGAGGTGGGATGACAACATTGAAGAATGGACTGGTTTGACACTGAGCGAAACAATCAGGGTTGCTGGGGACAGGGAAAGATGGAGTACGCTGGTTAAACGATCATATGTGGTGCCCCTACGACCTCCGAGTTATGGGATAGGATAGGATATATAGTGACAGTGAAAACTGCCAGGTGATCACAATCGTGGTCAGGAAAAAATAGACAAACCGTTATTAAACCCTTGTTACAGTGTTAAAGGGACCCAAGATCACACGTGCCGAAGACTTTTTCTTTCACATTCATAGTGAGTGTCGCTCCAGCGGGGCAAAAAAAAAGATTATCCAAAGCGATACATTTATTGATGTATGTGCCTATGAACAGCATGTGCCTATGACCAGCATCAAGGTTGATTCTGACAATAGCACCACCACGAAAATGTGCATAGTAGATACAGTTGTTTGCACCGCAAGATACCGGCACTTTAACATCCTTAGCAGTTTGTGCCGTATTATTGTGCGTGTGTGGCGAGGGACGAGGCAGTAATGCGATGTACCACAAGGAAGCGCCACTTCAACATCTTTCGCAATTTGTGCTATACTACTGTGTGTCTGTAGCGAGGCAGGTGACAGTAATAAGAAGGAGATTGCGAGGATGATCTATGCATAATTAATATGTTCTCCCCCTACCTCTCCCCCCCTTCTCTCCCCTCCCCCCCTCCTTAGCCTACGTACGTCTCCATAAATCAGTGCAGCTGCGTACGCAGCCATCTCGCCAGTCGTTGACCGTTGCCGCGTAAAGCTAAGTAAAGCCGATTTGCGCTGACTGACAGCTGTTAATCAAAGACACGGACTCGAATCAAACACGCATACAACACATTACCCATCGCATTGACAAAACTTCCTCCACATACAAACACATGCGCACGCACGTATGCGCGTTTAAACACACACACACACGCACGCACACTCACACACACACAGGCGTGCGTGAGCACAAAGACAACTTCCCCCCCCCCCCGGCTCCTCTCCCCATTTTCCACTTTCGTCCAACTTTTACAAGTGTAGCCGCCTTCTTCTCCGCCTCCCCTTGTTCCTCGTCTTGCTGCTTCTTCGGTCTCTTTAATTCAACCGAATATTTGTTTTATTAAAAGCAAAAAAATCAATCGTTATTTTGTTCCAGTTGCTCTGTTGTATAATTACGATCCATTGCTAAGGGCGAGGTTTAGTACTTTATAGTAACCATATATTTGTTGTTGTCTTCGGTTATAGTTTGACCATTTTATGGTGTATCAAACAAGGAACAATTTTTATAAATATGTGGCAGCGCAAGCGATTTTTAGTTTCCGAACGATAGCTGGGGGGAAGTATTATTTTTATCCCTTTTGTATTGGACTTTTTTTGTTGTCGTTGCGGAAATGAGTAAGTGGGCGTTCTAAAAGTAGAGACAGGGACGAATAACGTACAAGAAATCGGTTATTTTAATGTGATATGAAATTACGACTGTTTGAATCCCCCACAAAAATACCGAAGAGTGCAAAAGTGGTCCAACATTACCGGGCTGAACGTTAGACGGATTTACCCCTAAAAAGGGTTTGGAGTGAGAGGCGAGGGTGAGGTGAAGGGAGGTTGGAAAGGAGATGGGGAGGGGGTGGAGAAGAAGGGGGAGTCTAGGGTTTAAGATCTTTTGGCGTTGTCATTTACATTTTTTGACTGCCTTTCTTTTTTTCCGATTTGTTGCCTAGGTTACGGAAAATTGTTTCTGAGCCAGTCTGAAGACGAGTTTTCTTCCATTTTACCCGCCGGTGTAGTCTTGGTTGATGAGAGAAAAAGAAAGAAAGAAAGCGAGAGAGAAAAAAAGAGAGAGAGAGAGAGAGAGAGAGAGAGAGAGAGAGAGAGAGAGAGAGGGAAAAAAAGAGGGAGGGACGGAGAGAAGAGAGGGAGAGAAAGAGGGGGAGGAGGGATCGAGGGGGAGAGAGCGCGAGAGAGAGGAAAGGGAGGAGGGGAGGGAGGGAAAGAGAGATGGGTAGAGAGAAGGAGGGAGAGAGACAAAGAAAGAGAAACAGAGAGAGGAAGAGAGAGAGTTAGGGGGAGAGAGAGTAAAAAAAAAAAAGATGCGGAAGAAGAAGAAGACGATAAGAAGGAGATGTAATATGATGGAAGAGAAGGAGGATGGGAATTAAGAACTATTATATTCCCGCATTTAAAATCGTTTGTTATTTAGATCATCGCATAAATTGCTTGGTGACTTGCATTTTAACCTGCCACTTTGGATGTCAAGACGTTTGTCAAATACAGTTTGATTTTTTTGTCAGCCTCAGTTTGCTCTCTCTCTCTCTCTCTCTCTCTCTCTCTCTCTCTCTCTCTCTCTCTCTCTCTCTCTCTCTCTCTCTCTTTCTTCCTTTCTCTCTCTCCTTTTATCCCTTCCTCCCTCCCCCTCCCTCTCTTCTTTCTCTCCTTTACCCCCCATCGTTCGCTGATGTTGTTGTATGGCCGTGTCATGTTATATATTACTTGCCAGCTTTATTATGATTTCGTGTGTCGCTCTCCATGCTATAGGAGATTCCATTGATCGAATCTGAACCAAGGCACACGGAGGCGAGTGTCTCAAATCCCTTACTGTATTGAGGGAGTGTTTGCTTGTCGTAATACGGCGCTGCTGAACAGTAGCCGTGGACTTGCATTGTAATCTGTAGCAATCTACAATGATGTATTGTACTGTGCTGTTCTGCTGTATACTTGTCAGCCTCCGGGTTCAGGTCCAAGGGGATCTTTGGCTGATCTGCGCAGGCGATGAACTTTTCTTGAAAGTGGAGTGTGATTTGTGATTGTGTCCATGCACCATATAATTTGTGTTGTTGACACAGCCTGCGAGGCAAAGTAATGTCTGTGTGTGTGGAGTTTCTCACCGTAAGTTGGAGTAATATGACCCATCAAGGGAGCATTTGTTTGGATTATTTCACTGTAATTTGGAAAACTATCAGTGGTCAGTTGAGAGGTTGTTGATTTTTGTTTGTTTGGTTTTTTTTTTCGGAGGGGGAGAGGGGGTAGTTTTTAAGTGGAGTGTGATTGAAGATGGAGTTGGAGTGGTGGTAGAGTCGAGGAGCGGTGGGAGGGAAGGGGGTTGGTTAAAGAAAACATTGACAGTTGACCAGTTTTGTGTTGTGAAATAATCGTTAGGCTACCGTTAAATGGTATAATGTGGACTGATGAATGTGTTGCTTAATCTGCTTAGTAGTTATATAGTCTTATAGTGCCACAACTAGTTATGCCGACAGGGTGTGGTGTGAAGACACTTTGCAGTAAGTTTGTCCCGTGAAGTAATGAGTTCTTTGTTTGTTTGTTGTTTGTTTGTTTGTGTGTGTGTGCGTGAGTGCGTGCGTGTTAGTGTGTGTGTGTATGGTTGTTTAGTTGCTTGTTTCCTTTTGTAAGTGAAGTGTGATGGAATAAACACCGCCTATAGAATGATGGTAACAGTAATAATAATAAGAATAATATGAATAACATGCACAGGTTTTCAGTTTTGCATTGTGTAATAATAATAATAGTTGAGGAATTTGTTTTGTATTGTGAGATAATAATAAAATAATAATAATAATAATAATAATAATAATAATAATAATAATAATAATAATAATAATAATAATAATAATAATAATAATAATAATAATAATAATAATACCATCATCATCATCATGATAATAAACATAATAATACAGATTTTTTTAATAATATAGAGCTATTCCCTCTAACCAGGCTCAAAGCGCTCAAAAGATTCAGGACCTTAGGATGGACTTATTTGAGCTAAAGTATAATTATATATTGGAAGAAGAAGAAGAAGAAGAAGAAGAAGAAGAAGAAGAAGAAGAAGAAGAAGAAGAAGAAGAAGAAGAAGAAGAAGAAGAAGAGGAAGAAGAAGAAGAAGAAGAAGAAGAAGAAGAAGAAGAAGAAGAAGAAGAAGAAGAAGAAGAAGAAGAAATTGTATTCATCAGATTGACATAAGTTTTACTGAAGAAGAAGAATATAGTTTTTTCTGTTTGGTGTAACAATAACGAGTTGACGATTTAAAACATTATCGTGGGCTGATTTCAGCTAACATATATGATAATAATAATAGTAATATCATCAACATCATCATCATCATCATCATCATCATCATCAACATCAACATCATCATCATCATCATCGTCATCATCATCATTAAGTGTTTGTATAGCGCTTTATCCTAAAGAGAGAAAACGTTCAGAGCGTAATCACCACAAAGACTATGTGCGCGCGTAACCGTCATTGGGGTGGATTCGTAATTCAGATTCCGGGACTGTGCTTGCGCCAGTCTTTCATTGCGTCGAAGGATCTTGTCGTCCTCCGCACTGTTGTGGAATAATTACCTTGAGGACAGCTTTTCACGGCTGACAGATTTTCCCTCCGGTCTCCTGCGGTGCTATTGATTGACTCTCTCTCTCTCTCTCTCTCTCTCTCTCTCTCTCTCTCTCTCTCTCTCTCTCTCTCTCTCTCTCTCTCTCTCGTGATTGTATTGGGGTCATAGAACTAAACGGACACATAGTGTACGCAGCTTTATGAAATACTGCTGCGATATCGCACTAAGCTTGGCGTAAGCTTTGTAATTGTCCTGGTGTCTACTTTAGTGGAAGTGATGCTAAATTATCCTTGTACTGATGTGGTGCTAACTGCTCAGTGTTATCTTCGTCACTACCCCCGTTGGGGTGCCAGGGGTTTCAGTATAAATAGTATCCCCACTTTCTGGAAATTTAGCTCGTCCCCTATATGCTTTGGTGTTGGGGGCGTTAATTTAATCCTTAGTGCTTTAAATTCCCACTGTCGCTATCTTTCTCCTTTTTTCTCTCTCATTCCTACTCTGTTCTATCAATCTACTATACTATCTTCTTCTTCGCCAGACCAGTCACCTACCTTTTTTCTTAAAAACTCTTCCGGGACAAAACTCCTCATTTGTGTGTGAGGTCTGTTGGATCAGCTTGGAAAAATTGGGGCTTCCTATGACGCTATTTTTTGGCAATGTCGGCATTTTATATGTATGTGTTTTGTTGATATTTTATAATGATGTTTATATTCTATTGTGTTTGTGTAAACGGGGGTTCGATAAATTAGAGTATAGCCTCAGCGTCCCTTGCGTGGGGTGTCTTTATTGTAAAGTGACCGGCTGGTGGAGTGCCTTCAGTGTTACCACTAGGGTTGTTTCGGCAGAGCTTTTATGCGGATCAGGGGCGAGTCCTCTTTCAGCGAAGTTGTGGTCTTGATTTTGTGGTCCTGATTCGGCTATACTGGTCCTGATTTGGCTCGGAAGAGTCCGCTGGACCTAAAGCAATAATCATGTAATGTAATGTAATCTTCGTCACTCATTTACTCATTATCTTTGTGATTGATTATCTTGATCCAATTGATTGTTCTATATTTTAGGCTGAGGATGGTGAACATGCTCGCTGTATAAGTATTAAATTGTAATAAGATGAGAGAGACAGACAGACAGAGAGACAGCGACATTCATTGACACGATTGGTAGAATTTAGATCGACTTTGTCACTTGTCCCAGTATGATATTTTGTCAGAAACCTTGCTGTTACTATTCACAAGACGGATTTTCCAATAGGATGATTACTTCTTCCTGCAGGCAACCTACTTCAGTTCAAAAAGTCAAAAGTACGGCTTCCATCTACATCGTTTACAGAAGCTTTCAAGGCCGTTCATACTCTGATCCGCGCTTGCTAATTATTTTTTATCGGAATGTCCTTCCCATTTAAGAGAGACCAGTCCCCCACGGCTCCCGGTGTAACATCCTCAAAGTTCCGGGTCCCTTACTTAAGCCGGGCGCATTTGCGCATGCGCCAGGTCACGTCGGGCGGGCTTTTTCACGATGTTTTTAGGCGTCGTAACCCTAACCCTAACCCCTAACCCTTTCCCTTACTCTAACCCTAACCCTAACCCTTACTAAGACTACAATAGCCCTGTGCGCATGCGTCGAATTTTGTAATGCGTCGACCAATCAGAATGCTCCCAGTCGCTCCCAGCCCAACTAAGATAATAGGAACATTGATGATGTCACACCGGTTTGAGGGCTCGAACTTCTTTGCCTAGTTTGGATTGTGTGATTTGTTTCCGGAACTATGATAATAGACCTAAAACTTTGCAGGGTTTTGCAATTGCTCCTTGCGCTAATTTGTGCGCTAAATGGATGGAGATTATCACACTGTATCAGGCTGTCGGTCACCCGGAAAAGCTAAAAGGAGTGAAGGTGGGTGACAGCAGTAGCGTGGAGACACAGAAACACAGCCTACAACAAGTTATTTCATGCCCCAATGTCCATTTTATCTGCTTGCGTGTTCACAAACGATGAAGCAATTTACGGGATTCCCAGAAAAATCACAATCATGTCGAAAAAGTCGACGGCATCACAAGAAAGGACAGTTCTCGTAAGTACGACTGCTGCAGCAGCGGGAAGAACAGTGTATTATTCACAACTTTCCGGCACCTCTCATAAAAACTCGTGGGTATCGCCATTATAAATTAAAACGAGGTTAGAATGAAACCAAGTTCCGGTTTTTGCTTGTTTTGCTTTTATCAAAGCTTGATGCGTGACTTTTAAATATGGCAAATTGCCGAAAACGACGATTGTTAGAGCCAGAAAACGAGTGGGATAAGTATAAAAACGGTGGAGGAAGTACATGCTCAGTGAAAGAATGCAAAAAACAATCGTAGAGGCCTGTATTTGTGGCGACTTCGGAGGTGCGTCGATCATCGACAGAAAGTGAAACAGGACCTGAAAACTCTTGTAGTTTTCCATAGCTTCGCCGTCGCAACCTTCACAAAACACGAAGTAACTGACTATGTTTATGCGAGCGTTGTGGTCTTGATTTTGTTTGGCGAGCGTTGTGGCCAAGTGGGCTAAGGCGGGACTAACTTGCCTTGTCCACAAGCCAGAAACCAATGGCGCCTGACAGGTGTGGGTTCGAGCCAGCATCTGGGCGTTATGTTTTTTCTAATATTTTTCAAAAATTCACAAATAATGTTAGGTAGGTAGGGTTTAGGCGCGCCACTGGCGATAGAAAGGGATAATAAACTGCAGCAAAAAAAAAAAAAATATGTGAGGGTACGATACAGGTGGCCTGTGACACATGTTATTATTCTTGAATATTTGGAAATAACTCACTAAAACACGCGGAGAAAAAAAACCCGGAAGTATTTTTCATAGAGGGGATTCCCGTTGGTGCATAGGATAGCAGAAAAGTGTGAATAGCACAGATTATAGGACACGAACATTGCGGAGTTTCATCCCTCAAATGTGGAGGAAACGTGCACTATCGTGGGTGTCGACATTTTAAAGGTGTGTATTCAATCAACGCGTTTTGATTGGTCAATATGTTAGCGGAAATATTAGATCTGGCGGAAATAAAAGACACAATCCAGTTAGGCAGAGAACTTGGGAAGATCGTATCACGCTTCCGTGGTAGGAAATTCCGTCCGTGGATCAGAAGAGAGGAAATATAATCCAACTACGCACGCGTTAGCCGAGGTAAAAAATTTAAGACTAAACAATTGAAGACTATGCGAACAGACAGACAGACAGAGAGAGAGAGAGAGAGAGAGAGAGAGAGAGAGAGAGAGAGAGGGGAGGGAGGGGGGAGGGGGATTAACGGCTAAACATGCCGACAGTCCGACCTAAAGATAACGTGACCGACCCTAATGATGAAACAGCGCAGGGTCCGTACGATCATGCGAGAGTGTAAACCGAGGTTTAGTCTTTTGTGACTGCATAGGTCTTGGATTTTAAAGATACCGATGTTCATGTCCTCAATGGGTGGCATGCAGGTACATAAACACAGCCCAGCAAGCAATTAAGCTCCTATTCTCCTTGGTCCGTTTATCCTTGCTCAGTCGTCTGTAGCGTTAGGCACAGCGTGTCAGACAGCAAGTTGGCGCTTTGAGCAGCTCTTTGAGCTATATATATTTTTTAATTATTCCATGAGTTCAATCCATATATGGTCAGATCATCTAACGTCAAAGTAAATACTAGTTCATCAGTCTTTGACGCTGGAGAGAGAGAGAGAGAGAGAGAGAGAGAGAGAGAGAGAGAGAGAGAGAGAGAGAGAGAGAGAAGGTGGAGAGGTCCGTCGTCTGTGGGTCTGGCACTTTGACCTAGGTTAGTCTTGGCTTTAAAGGCGTCTCTAGTTTGCTTGTTCAGGATGTCCAAGGAAATGGAAGGTCTGCCTCAAGATAATTCAAGGAGAGAGCGCAAAGTTGAAATGGGAGTGAGGGTTGGAGGAGAGGGTAAGAGCGGAATAAGAATATGGAAAGAGGAAGGAAATGAAAGGGGTGGGAGAGAGAGAGAAAGGGAGAGAGAGTGAGAGAGAGAATTGGAGTTGTGAGAGTGAGAGAGAGAATTGGAGTTGTCTTATCAGAGGAATGTGTGTCAGCCGCGCAGTGCAGCCCCTGTTCAGGACTAGGAGGACTAAGACGTAGTGCTTGTTGCATAATAATGTTTTGTAACCGTCTAGGACATGAGCGTCAGGATCTTTTAGATAGAATGCATGCATGCTCGCTTTATACTCTCATCTGAAGAAGTAAGCAGTAGCAGCCCGTACAGGCAGTAGGTCAAACCTCGTTGACGGCTTGCAGTGCCGGAACAAACATGACGTCATCCTGAGAAACAGTTTTTTGAGTGGTGTACTCAAACCGGCAAAAACAAAATGAAGTATTCAATATCAAGCAACGATAACGCTGCAGTCTGGCTGTACTGGTAGTGGCTCAAAGCCCTTTGACGGCGACACAAACGACAACAAAAACGCACACAAAAATAAATATGACCCTGAGACAATGCTCCCCTAATTCGGATGACAGAATAAACCAAGCCCTAATTTGTGCACACGCATTCCATGGCACGGACTTTACAGATCCTGACGCTCGTGTCCTGAACTAGTGAGCACACGCTACACAACTACACCCAGCACCCGCTACACAACTACACCCAGCACGTGCTACAGCACCCGCTACACAACTATACCCAGCACCCACTACACAACTATACCCAGCACGTGCTACAGCACCCGCTACACAACTATACCCAGCACCCGCTACACAACTATACCCAGCACGTGCTACACAACTATACCCAGCACCCACTACACAACTATACCCAGCACCCGCTACACAACTATACCCAGCACGTGCTACACAACTATACCCAGCACGTGCTACACAACTATACCCAGCACGTGCTACACAACTATACCCAGCACCCACTACACAACTATACCCAGCACGTGCTACACAACTATACCCAGCACCCGCTACACAACTATACCCAGCACGTGCTACACAACTATACCCAGCACCCGCTACACAACTATACCCAGCACCCACTACACAACTATACCCAGCACGTGCTACACAACTATACCCAGCACCCGCTACACAACTATACCCAGCACCCACTACACAACTATACCCAGCACGTGCTACACAACTATACCCAGCACGTGCTACACAACTATACCCAGCACGTGCTACACAACTATACCCAGCACGTGCTACACAACTATACCCAGCACCCACTACACAACTATACCCAGCACGTGCTACACAACTATACCCAGCACGTGCTACACAACTATACCCAGCACCCACTACACAACTATACCCAGCACCCACTACACAACTACACCCAGCACCCGCTACACAACTACACCCAGCACCCGCTACACAACTATAACCAGCACCCACTACACAACTATACCCAGCACGTGCTACACAACTATACCCAGCACCCGCTACACAACTATACCCAGCACCCACTACACAACTATACCCAGCACGTGCTACACAACTATACCCAGCACGTGCTACACAACTATACCCAGCACCCACTACACAACTATACCCAGCACGTGCTACACAACTATACCCAGCACGTGCTACACAACTATACCCAGCACCCACTACACAACTATACCCAGCACCCGCTACACAACTATACCCAGCACCCACTACACAACTATACCCAGCACGTGCTACACAACTATACCCAGCACGTGCTACACAACTATACCCAGCACGTGCTACACAACTATACCCAGCACGTGCTACACAACTATACCCAGCACGTGCTACACAACTATACCCAGCACCCACTACACAACTATACCCAGCACCCGCTACACAACTATACCCAGCACCCACTACACAACTATACCCAGCACGTGCTACACAACTATACCCAGCACGTGCTACACAACTATACCCATCACCCACTACACAACTATACCCAGCACCCGCTACACAACTATACCCAGCACCCACTACACAACTATACCCAGCACGTGCTACACAACTATACCCAGCACGTGCTACACAACTATACCCAGCACCCACTACACAACTATACCCAGCACGTGCTACACAACTATACCCAGCACGTGCTACACAACTATACCCAGCACCCGCTACACAACTATACCCAGCACCCGCTACAGAACTATACCCAGCACCCGCTACACAACTATACCCAGCACCCGCTACACAACTATACCCAGCACCCGCTACACAACTATACCCAGCACCCAGCACCCGCTACACAACTATACCCAGCACCCACTACACAACTATACCCAGCACCCGCTACACAACTATACCCAGCACCCACTACACAACTATACCCAGCACGTGCTACACAACTATACCCAGCACGTGCTACACAACTATACCCAGCACCCACTACACAACTATACCCAGCACGTGCTACACAACTATACCCAGCACGTGCTACACAACTATACCCAGCACCCACTACACAACTATACCCAGCACGTGCTACACAACTATACCCAGCACCCGCTACACAACTATACCCAGCACCCAGCACCCGCTACACAACTATACCCAGCACCCGCTACACAACTATACCCAGCACCCAGCACCCACTACACAACTATACCCAGCACCCGCTACACAACTATACCCAGCACCCGCTACACAACTATACCCAGCACCCGCTACACAACTACACCCAGCACCCACTACACAACTATACCCAGCACCCGCTACACAACTACACCCAGCACCCACTACACAACTACACCCAGCACCCGCTACACAACTATACCCAGCACCCGCTACACAACTATACCCAGCACCCACTACACAACTATAACCAGCACCCGCTACACAACTACACCCAGCACCCACTACACAACTATACCCAGCACCCGCTACACAACTACACCCAGCACCCACTACACAACTACACCCAGCACCCGCTCCACAACTACACCCAGCACCCACTACACAACTATACCCAGCACCCGCTACACAACTATACCCAGCACCCACTACACAACTATACCCAGCACCCGCTACACAACTATACCCAGCACCCACTACACAACTATACCCAGCACCCGCTACACAACTATACCCAGCACCCGCTACACAACTACACTCAGCACCCGCTACACAACTATACCCAGCAACCGGTACAAAACTATACCCAGCACCCGCTACACAACTATACCCAGCAACCGGTACAAAACTATACCCAGCACCCGCTACACAACTATACCTAGCACCCGCTATACAACTATACCTAGCACGTGCTACACAACTATACCCAGCACCCGCTACACAACTATACCTAGCACCCGCTACACAACTATACCTAGCACGTGCTACACAACTATACCCAGCACGTGCTACACAACTATACCCAGCACGTGCTACACAACTATACCCAGCACCCGCTACACAACTATACCCAGCACGTGCTACACAACTATACCCAGCACCCACTACACAACTACACCCAGCACCCACTACACAACTACACAACTACACCCAGCACCCGCTACACAACTACACCCAGCACCCGCTACACAACTACATCCAGCACCCGCTACACATCTATACCCAGCACCCGCTACACAACTATTCCCAGCACCTGCTACACAACTACACAACTACACTTAGCACCCGCTACAAAACTACACAACTACACCCAGCACCCGCTACACAACTACACCCAGCACCCGCTATACAACTACACAACTACACCCAGCACCCGCTATACAACTACACAACTACACCCAGCACCCGCTACACAACTACACAACTACACCCAGCACACGCTACACACTATACAACTACACCCAGCACCCGCTACACAACTACACAACTACACCCAGCACACGCTACACATCTACACAACTACACCCAGCACCCGCTACACAACTACACAACTACACCCAGCACACGCTACACAACTACACCCAGCACCCGCTACACAACTATACAACTACACCCAGCACCCGCTACACAACTACACAAGTACACCCAGCACCTGCTACACAACTACACAACTATACAACTACACCCAGCACCCGCTACACAACTACACCCAGCACCCGCTACACAACTACAGAACTACACCCAGCACCCGCTACACAACTACACAACTATACCCAGCACCCGCTACACAACTACACAACTACACCCAGCACACGCTACACAACTACACAACTACACCCAGCACACGCTACACAACTACACAACTACACCCAGCACCCGCTACACAACTACACAACTACACCCAGCACACGCTACACAACTACACAACTACACCCAGCACACGCTACACAACTACACAACTACACCCAGCACACGCTACACAACTACACAACTACACCCAGCACCCGCTACACAACTACACAACTACACCCAGCACACGCTACACAACTACACAACTACACCCAGCACACGCTACACAACTACACAACTACACCCAGCACACGCTACACAACTACACAACTACACCCAGCACACGCTACACAACTACACAACTACACCCAGCACACGCTACACAACTACACAACTACACCCAGCACACGCTACACAACTACACAACTACACCCAGCACCCGCTACACAACTACACAACTACACCCAGCACACGCTACACAACTACACAACTACACCCAGCACACGCTACACAACTACACAACTACACCCAGCACACGCTACACAACTACACAACTACACCCAGCACACGCTACACAACTACACCCAGCACCCGCTACACAACTACACCCAGCACCCGCTACACAACTACACCCAGCACCCGCTACACAACTATACCCAGCACCCGCTACACAACTACACTCAGCACCCGCTACACAACTATACCCAGCACCCGCTACACAACTACACCCAGCACCCGCTACACAACTACACCCAGCACCCGCTACACAACTATACCCAGCACCCGCTACACAACTGTACCCAGCACCCGCTACACAACTATACCCAGCACCCGCTACACAACTACACCCAGCACCCGCTACACAACTACACCCAGCACGTACTACAGCACCCGCTACACAACTACACCCAGCACGTACTACAGCACCCGCTACACAACTACACCCAGCACGTACTACAGCACCCGCTACACAACTACACCCAGCACCCGCTACACAACTACACCCAGCACCCGCTACACAACTACACCCAGCACCCGCTACACAACTACACCCAGCACCCGCTACACAACTACACCCAGCACGTACTACAGCACCCGCTACACAACTACACCCAGCACCCGCTACACAACTATACCCAGCACCCGCTACACAACTACACAACTACACAACTACACAACTACACAACTACATCCAGCACCCGCTACACAACTACACAACTACATCCAGCACCCGCTACACAACTACACCCAGCACCCGCTACACAACTACACAACTACACCCAGCCAGCATTGGGTCCCTTATCCCCCAACTTCGGTCTCCCATGTGCTCAGTCGTCTGGGCGTCAGTCTGTTCGCCCAAAGGCTGCAGGTGGGCGCCTCGGGCGGCTTGAGTTAGATCCTGCATTGGCCAGGCCTTTGAGCAGTTCTTCAACGGGGGAAAAATGCAACCTGATTCTTTTTTCTGGCGGGAAGGTATTGGGTTTTCTTCAAATACAATATATAAAATACTTTGATTTGTGTTTTCTCATACGGCTAATCCAGTGCCTTGGCAAATCAGGTTTGTCTTTTTAAAAAAAAAATGTCAGACGACGTGAAGGCGATTAGACAATTTTTTTTTTTAAGTGGGGCGAGCGGACAGGGGTTAGGACACGTATTGGAGTGAGCTATGCACCCACGCCACCGACTTTCCTATTATTGACGGTGAAAGGGAAGAATTTAATTTTGAAAGAAAAGAGTGTGAAGAAAATCTCAAATCCAAAGGATGGAGGAAAAGAAAGAACTGAAGGCAGAAAAGATCGACGTAATTAAACGGATTGAAGAAAGAATTAAGTTGGACGAAAGCAACAAAGAAAGAAAAATGAGAAAAGAAATTAAGGAGTGAGGGAAGGAACGAAAGATCGAATGAAAAAAAAACAGAATAAAATAATTTGGAAAGAAAATAAAAGGGAAGAAGGAACAGAAACAACACATGGAAGTGGAGAGGTAGGTGGGGGGGGGGGAGAGATAGAAAAGCTCTGGTGTAGGTAGGTAGAGGAACAAAACTTCTTCGGAATACTTTAAAACAGTTACAACGTTACGTGTTATTTAAGACTACATTGCACTACACAAGCATTTACGTAATGTGCATTCGCTCGCATGGACGCACGCACGCGCGCGCGTCATAAATAACACATAACGTTGTAACAGACTTCAAGAGGGATTTCATAAGTGTGTGTGTCGTGGGGGGGGGGGGTGAATGTGTGTGTGTGTGTGTGTTTTTTCTCTGGCATTTGTTGTATGTGTTTTCACCTTGCCGTACCGTTTTTGTTTTTGGTCGTTGTGTGTGATAGGGAAAGCAGACGCTGAAGATTATATGTGACTAATGGGGGAGGCGGCGGCGGCGGAGGCGGATCTAGGTCACATTGAGCTCAGAGACAGCTCCCGTAAAATGCTCACTTGACACATGAATAAATATGTCTTTTCCCTTATTCTTTTCTTTCATAATGCTTACAACTGTTGATAAATTATAATTAAACTCTTGACATTTTATTTATATAGGTAAAGGTAGGGTGTCCACGTAACCTTTCATAGTGCTCACAACTGTTGACAAATTATAATTAAACTGTTGACATTTTATTTGTATAGGTAACATGAAATCATTGCTTAAACCACTATAGGCCTACTGCTATGCCACCCAACCTTACAACTCTAGACAAATTGGCATTATAACTCTTGACAAATTGGCATTGTATCTCTTGACAAATTGACATTATAACTCTTGAAAATTGACGTTAAAATTTTTTTATAAATTAACATTATAACTTTTGACACATTAGCATTATTACTTTTGAAAAAGTGTGTGCATGTATTTGTTTTATTTCTTTAGACTGACGGGGTATTTTATCTGAGTACTCGAAATGTGACAGGCAGCAACCGAGCCATTTGACATACAGTTTTCTAGAACCTGCTCTTCTGACAATGACTGGTTTCTTTAACTTGCACCAGAAGACATACAAGTGGGGAGAAACAGCATCCATTATGGTTATTATAATTATTATTAGTAGTAGAAGCAACTGCTGCTGCTACTACTACTACTACAACTACTGCTACTGCTACTACTACTACAACTACTGCTACTCCTAGTACTACTATTAGAAGGAGTAGCAGTTTGTGTTAACACGCCGAACAAACGATTATTATTTACAAAACGTCCAAACAATCTTCCCTTATCATCGGGATTTTGAACCCTGGTCACCTGCATACCGTCTCTGAAGTGTTTCTATCGGTAAGAGCGAGTTATGAAACGATTTCCGATATTCTGGCTGGCAGATTTTCAGCTCAATAAATTGGGGGATGTACAGATTTTTTTGGGGGGGAGGGGGGTGAAAAGGGGGTGGGGGAGTATTTTCCATTGGGTTTGCCATTTTCTGGCTCGCTGCTATTTTCAGAGCAGACACAGAGAGCTCATACAGATTTCCCTTACAGTCTCTAACGCCACGCACACACAATGCAGAGTTGCACTGCATGGAACACACACTACAGCCAGGCAGACACACACACACACATAAGCAAATTACAGAAAGAAACACATTTATGCCATTACTAGCGTAGATATGATGAGGCCTGCCGTCCCCCGCCCCCTCCCCCCTTCCCCCACCTCCACACACACACACACGAACACATGCGCACAGACAAACTACTTGCAGACACACGCCTACAGGAAATATAAGTACATTAATACTGACACATACTCAAACATACACACACAACAAACAAGAAAAGGATGAGACAGATACATAGTCATCGTGTTGACCGACAGAAATAGCTAATCGAGATACAAACAGACATGTAGAGAGACAGAAACAGAAAATGGAGAGAGAGAGAGAGAGAGAGAGAGAGAGAGAGAGAGAGAGAGAGAGAGAGAGAGAGAGAGAGAGAGAGAGAGAGAGAGGGAGAGAGAAAGAGAGACGAGACGAGACGAGACGAGAGAGAGAGAGAGAGAGAGAGAGAGAGAGAGAGAGAGAGAGAGAGAGAGAGAGAGAGAGAGAGAGAGAGAGAGAGAGAGAGAGAGAGAGACGGAGACGAGACAGACAGAAAAAGTGACAAAACTCGAAATAAAACGAAGAAGAGGAGACTATTACGTCAAAGGCAAATCTGGGATAACATTTTAGTAGAAATTACGCAAGATTAAAGCTGTTGTGATGTCAAAACAGAAAGTCTGTTTTGTTTGCTCCAACTTTCACACCTGCGGAGGCGGGCTTCACTTGGCCATGCTGTGCATCTGAGATCTACTAGCCGGGATCACATCGTTGGGTTGGGTCTATGTAGTTCAGGTCAACTTCAAGATTCAAGATGTGATCCCAATACTTGCCCCTTTTTATGGGTGTAGAGGATAACACAAATATAAGCATGACAAGCATAATTTAGTTTTCAAAAATTACAATTCCATTTACTAATATTCCAACATTAACATTGAAAACCGTGATGTTTGGTCAATATGGTTAATTTTATAAGCTCGCGCTCTTTCCTAATTGTATACATTTACACAGTTTTAGTAACATTTTTTTTAAATTTTCCGAACCACCTTGCATAATTGAAAAAAAAAATAATTAAACCAATTAATTTAACTTCCAGGCCGTACACACTATTAGGTGAACGATGCATTTTATGACAATTATGTGGGCATGATGAGCATATGGTGAACAAGCGACAGATTTGTTGACCTTTACATTTCTCGCTAAAATAGTAAAAGTGGAATGTTTCAACATAAAGGTGAAGAAGGCTGCAGCGTAGCTGAGATTAGAGGAGAGAGGGAGAAGACCTCTAGCCAAGTCTCAGCTACGGTGCGTGATTATAAAGATGTCTGCCAGTCACGTCAAGTTTCTAACACCTATGGTAAGATAGCGGTTTCAGATTTAACAACAACAAAGACAAAAAAAACAACAACAACAACAACAAAAAGCAGATCGTTTTCCAGCGCCATCCATCTCATAATTGGTTTAAAGACTGGCTTCCATGAGGATACACTTTTGTAGAAATTTTCTTTCTTTCTTTCTTTCTGTCTTTCTTTAGTAGTAGTAGTAGTAGTAGTAGTAGTAGTAGTAGTAGTAGTAGTAGTAGTAGTAGTAGTAGTAGTAGTAGTAGTAGTAGTAGTAGTAGTAGTAGTAGTAGTAGTAGTAGTAGTAGTAGTAGTAGTAGTAGTAGTAAAACAAGCTTTTTTTTATTTCTAATTCTACCTAGACATCAACTTTGGCTGTCGGATATTACATGCTTTTATCCTTTCTTTTCATGTATTCTCACCTTGAATAATAACGATATTAATTATACTGGATTTTAATTATGCGTTTTCTCCCCATGCCCATTTGGGCTCCAAGCGTGCAAAATCTGTACCAACGAAAACCGCTCACATGCTGCACACATACTCCTGCAGACGCAACACACATCTATCACTCAAACATGTGCTATAAAGGCAGGGAGAGCCCTATTACAAAACCGATAGGAAATCAAATTTTATTTTTAAAATGTTAGACTGGCTGCATCCAATACCATTATTAAAGGTAGAGAGGAAACCGAGGTACCCGGAGGAAACCCTTGGTGAAGTGTATATGAGCCTCGAACTGGCGTAAGTCACATACGTTCGCCCTTCTTCTCCACCTGCCCTGATTTGTCTTCATTGCTTGTCTTTGCTGCATGATTGAGTGTCAGACCACATTCAAACTTGGCCTATCGCTTTAGTGTCCGGAGAAATGACCCACATTATGTTTGTGGAGTGGCTGCGAGTTTTCTGTGTGATTGCAAAGACCATCCTGCAAGGCACGGTGCAAAGAGGGGAAAATAAGATGGAGACAGAAAAAGAGGTGGGAGGACAACGTTAGAGGATGGACTGGCTTGACACTGAGCGAAGCCATGAGGGTTGCTGAGGATAGAGAAAGATGGAGTACGCTGGTTAAACGATCATCTGTGGTGCCCGAACGACCTTCGAGTCACGGGATAGGATAGGATATCATTAATAATAATAATAATAATAATAATAATAATAATAATAATAATAATAATAATAATAATAATAATGGATGGATGGATGGATGGATGGATGGATAGATAGATAGATAGATAGATAGATAGATAGATAGATAGATAGATAGATAGATAGATAGATAGATAGATAGATAGATAGATAGATAGATAGATAGATAGATAGATAGATAGATAGATAGATAGATAGATAGATAGATAGATAGATAGATAGATAGATAGATAGATAGATAGATAGATAGATAGATAGGTAGGTAGGTAGGTAGGTAGGTAGGTAGGTAGGTAGGTAGACAGATAGACAGACAGACAGACAGACAGACAGACAGACAGACAGATAGGTAATGATGACGATGATCGCCAGCCTCAACCATCACTTGCTACTCAGTGTTGCCCCTCAACTTGTCAGTGTTAACGCTGGAAATAGCTGACATGTTTTGCTTCAGTGGGCCCCCTTTCCTCCCTCCGCCCCCCTTCCCTTCCCACTCTCCTACCCACCTCTAGTGAAGATCTGTTGCATCGTTTCTCTATCGTTTGTTGCGAGAATTACCCAACTTCAATTACCCTGCTTGACTATCTTTCCAGTCCCTCCACTTGGCAGGGCGTCGGGGAAGAGGTTTGTGTGTGGGGGACACATAAACCGGACCGGTATGTCGCACCGAGCGACCGGCGTACCAAGGTTTAGTGGTATTTTACATAACCTTTACCGGTATACCGTACCGAGCGACTGGCCTACATTGGTTTGCCGTTCCCGGTATATAGCCTCCACTCTCGAAATGACCCGAGACTGCCAGGCTGCGAGAGTACTAATAGTACACTGAGATGATGGAGTGCGACGGTTAAATAACGTCTAACTGACATTCCACAGTTGGAATTTACCTTGCCATGCCTGTTGCTCAGTGTACACTACACTACCGAACGCGCCAAATAGCCAAAGATGTACATGTAGATGCCATCGGCTCTCGGTACTACTGTTCATTTCCACATAACATTTGACATTTTCTTTGCGGGCGTGCGGGTGTGTGTGTGTGTGTGTTTATTTGTATTACTGTGATTGTCTAACTAACTTGTTAGATATGTCTTTCTGTGCCTGTGTTGATCTGTGTCCGAGTGTTCATGTCTAATACCATCTGTTTCTGGATGTCTTGTCTGTTTCTGGATTCTGTGAAATTAATATAATAGGTCTTTTAGAGATATCCGTCGAAAATTATGGTGTTGCGCACTGAGCAAACCTTTGTGTTTTAAATATCTTCATGGCTCATTGTTCAATTTGCTTTGCTGTTTGTTGTTGTCTGTCGGTTTATGTTTGGTTTTGACTCTACGTGTTTGTTGGTTTGAAATAGTTATGGAGCTATTGCTTTGACTCACAGTGTCCTGAAGAAGACGAACGGCTGTAAGCTGATCGATTGCCTCTTTATTTCCATCGTCGTCATCGCAAGCCAGTGTTTAGCTTACTTGTGAGAGTCTTGCGTTTAATGAGCAGTCCTGATCCCCGTATTGAGTATTACTGTATGTCCAATCCTCGTCTAGAGTTATGTCCAGTTAATTGTATTGATCCACTCTCGTCTTGCTTAACAGTGGTCAGCGTATGTGTCCACTATATCTCCAGCCCTTGTCGTACGAAATACTGTAGGTTGTGACATATTGTCGCAATGACTGGGATTTTCATTAAAATGCGCGTACCAAAGGAACAAATATACAAAAGAAAGAAAGTAGCCTACATCACACAATGAAGAGAAATCCAGCAACCAACGTTACGACATTCTACCTTCACAAAATGCGATATTTTGACGCAGGGACAGCACAAGCATGGTGTGTCTTTGGTGTTTTGTTTTGTGGCATGAGTCAACGTAACCACACTTGCAACCGTATTTAGAGAGCATCTATGTTGTGTTCTACACCCACGCTGTGTGGTCCACTGTTGGCGTGTGCCAACGCCGTGTCTTCATCATTGCGTTCTGTATAAGCAGTTGCTTTCATTAACCACCTGAGACAACGAGTCTGTTAATTTACAGTGTGTACAACCGCCAAGATAAATCTTTAGCGTACAGTCACTCCTCTCAACGAAGTACATTTTACTACGTATGTTGTACAAGAATTTTGGGTTTAACTTGTATATAATTGAGTCTTTTGGTGCCAAGACGCGGGTTTTACATATTTTTATTGACCATTAAACCCCAGTTATTATTATTATTATGATTATTATTATTATTATTATTATTATTATTATTATTATTATTATTATTATTATTATTATTATTATTATGTTATTTCATAGTAGTACTGTGGTTCAAAAGCAGAGATGGATACCCGCATGTTAAAAGACGACCTCCGTTCTGTTTGCTTCGTTGAAAGAAATAGCCCTTAGAGATATTCGCACCATTCCATCGCTCAGCTTTCTGGGGCATTCGACGATGCGCAGGAAGTGTACGTCTTGAAACTGGTCCAGCGCTATATAGGACCTATTGAAATCAATTTGGCCGATTGTCACTGTGCCTAACTAAAGAATCCTCGATCGAATTATAAAGAATCCTCGATCTAACTAAAGATGCCGAGATATGTTCATTTGAGAGCGTTTAGGGGTTTCAGGCTGCAGTGAAGATTTCAGTGCCTACGCGTTATCGTTGACTGATTTTGAATGTCAGACTGATGCCGGCAGAGCGACAGCGCGTGCGTCACAGGCCCCATCATACGGTGGCATATAAGCTTAGTCCGATAGAGGAGTCGGTGTTTAAATAGTTTAAAGAGTCGATGTTGGTGACGTAATACCTGATCACTGTCCTGTATAATGATGCATGAGCTGTCACATTGGCAAGTAGTTTGCATTCCCTGTAATTCATTTTTGTTTGTCCTGTTAAATAGTTTCTTGGATGTACGGAATGATGTTTTTTTTTCCTTTGTCCCAATAGATAGCTGAAGTGGTTCTGTTATTGTAAGCTTAGTTAAAGTCTTTTACAAGACAAATCCGAAGGAACATTTCGATGGCTACATTGTGCAAACATGTACCGCGTTCCGGCTGGTCTGAAAATAGGTTTTCCTCTGTGTACACACTTTTTAGGTATAAAAAACAATAGAATGTTTATTAATTAATAAATTTTTATTATTATTATTATTATTATTATTATTATTATTATTATTATTATTATTATTATTATTATTATTATTATTATTATTATCATAATCATCATCATCATCATCATCATCATCATCATCATCATCTCCATCAGCATCATCATCATTAATTAATGTATCGATTTTTGTTCTTCGAAGTTGTATACAATAAAAATGCATTGAAACATTTTGCTAACTGTGTCGTGCAGCCCCGTAACTCGTTACGGTGGGTCTGAAAATAGCTTTGTCTGTACAGGGAGATGGTTTTTAGGTCGAGAGTTGCACAAAACTGGAGATTATGACTTTTCCTATCCTATCCTATCCTATCCCGTAACTCGGAGGTCGTAGGGGCACCACAGATGATCGTTTAACCAGCATACTCCATCTTTCTCTGTCCTCAGCAAACCTGACTGTTTCGCTCAGTGTCAAACCAGTCCTTTCCTCGAAATTTGTCCTCCCACCTCTTTTTCGGTCTCCCTCTTCTTCTACCTCCTTGCACTGTGCCTTGCAGGATGGTCTTTGCAAGACCTGATGATCTGGTGACGTGGCCATACCATCGGAGTTTCCGTTGTTTTACCACTTTTAGAAAGTGTCTTATAACTTCTCTATTAGAATAGATTAGAAGTTGGTTCCTTTTAGTTTAACTGAAGTTTGAAACAGATTTACTCAAAAGACTATAGGAGTACACTATAAAGCAAAACACGATTGGCGCTTTCTCCTTGTCCCTGTCCCAGTCTGTCTTTCTGTGTTTCTCTCTCTCTCTCTCTCTCTCTCTCTCTCTCTCTCTCTCTCTCTCTCTCTCTCTCTCTCTGTCTCTCTCTGTCTCTCTCTCTGTCTCTCTCTCACACACAAACACACACACACACACACAAACACACGCGCGTGCTCACACGCACAACCACTCCAGGTCAGTAGTCGAACGGGTAGGTTACAAACTCAAATAATTAACATGAAATAAAACCCATTGATCTAGTTTAGCCATCGCACCCGATACAGTAAGTTTGCTTCTCGAGTGGCTTGAATGGGATCGCCTTGAACAGCTCTTAAAGCGAGTAAACGCACCCTAGAAGAACTCTCCATGCTCCCCCTAATAATAATATTAATAAGAGGGTTTGTAAAAGGCCGTATCTCCATGCGTAGCACAGAGCGCTTGTGGAATGAGAGCGTAAATCGAGATCTAGCATGTGAACGTACGCATTCCAACGCACGGACATTAAAGATCCTGACGCTCAGGTGCTCGTTGGGTGAGTGCCAGTGACATAAATACACACAGCAAGCACTAAGTAAGTCCCTTCTTCCCCCATCCCCTGTCGCCCAGGATTGTGCTCCGGTTCGGGGTCGTCAGACGAAGCGCCCAAGACAGTTAGCGAGCGCCTCGGGCGGCTTGAGAGAGATCCTGTATGGGCCACTGCCTCGAGCCGCTCTTGAGAGAGAAAAGCGCTATTTAAGAACGGTTGAAATAAAATAAAATAAATTGTAATTGGGAATATTGAGTCGAAGTTCCTTATTTGCCTGATCACCCTTTGTTCGATTTTCCCATCGTATATCAAGTCTTTATAATGTTATACTCTCTGAACTTTGAGCAACAGACTGCAGCCACTTGGACAGACTTTCCTCCTCTTGCGTGGCTCTGACGAAAAGGTGGATGAGTGCTTGGCTATGCATGCAATATGTTTGTCGGCTGGCGGCGATGGTGCAGAAACTATACTACTCAAAATAATTGAAGGGCCACTCTCATATTTCATTTAGTTTAATTATTTGTTGCTGCTATCAATAATATCGCTTATATTGCTTATTTCAAAACTTATCCTGTACAGTAACATTCAAGACAATCTTATTCTGACAAGTACTCACATGTGTGAGTTTTGAACTTTCTGCACTGAGTTGAAAAACAAACCCAATTTTAACCAAAAAAATGACCCTAATTTACTGTTGTCTTGCTAATAAAGCAAAATTTTCAACATTAAAGAATGATTTGCACGCAAAAGGCTTGCATTTTCTGAGTTCAGTTCAACAATCGGCGCTTTTTTCTGGGTATAAATGGCAGCGCTTTTGCTGCTTTTCTAACCATGCCCCCAAGGCGACGATTGACTGATGCGGATAGAGGCAGAGCTATTGCATGGCTTCAGGAAGGGGTGGGGGTGAGAGAAGTTGGCAGGCGGCTGGGAGTGTCCCACTCCGTTGTCCAGAGGCTGCGGGAGCGCTTTAACAACACTGGAAGCGTCCAAGAACCAAGAAGGTCCGGATGCCCCCGCGTTACCACTGTAAGACAAGACCATTTCATCACCCTGTCAGCTCTGAGGATGAGGTCCGCTACAGCAAACACCATCAGAAGACAGCTTCACGCAGCCAGCAATGTTAACGTCAGCGACCAGTTGTTGGTTCTTCCGGCACCTATCAAATACCTGGGCCACCTATCTGTTTGGCGGAACGGAAGAAGCGAAACGGCGGAA
The DNA here is from genome assembly GCA_036898135.1 of Oncomelania hupensis. NCBI lineage: Eukaryota > Metazoa > Mollusca > Gastropoda > Littorinimorpha > Pomatiopsidae > Oncomelania > Oncomelania hupensis. Next base: position 527,862 of record JBAHVR010000406.1, on the reverse strand, counting down.
AGGAAATAAAATCTAAGGAGCACGATGAGCCGCTGCCATTCGGCTTACACCAATCACCTCTTTCCCCCATTCCTCTTTTATTTCCCAAATTAAAAAAAAAATACTTTGAAGTCATTTACGAGTTGCTGCGTGTTCATTTCTCCAAATGGATCGTTTGGTTCACGTTATCATGACGGGTTCCGTTTATGTCTGCTTTCATAATTGAAGAAACGGCTTTAAAGACAGCAGCAGGTCACTGGAGCTGGAGACGAACTTTGCAAGACACGTGACTAGCAGTAGGTGTTGGCGCCGCACTTCGGTTGCCATTCTTTCCTTCATGGAATTGAACCGACTTTGCCCTGCCTTGGGTGGCGTATTATTCTCCATCTCACTTCCACCCCTCCCTCCTACGTCTGCCCACATCTTCATCCCCTAACAGCTTTTCCTGCCCGTACACCCCCCCCCCCCTCCCCGTTGGGGTGCCGGAGGTTTCAGTATAAATAGTATCCCCACTTTCTGGAAATTTAGTGCTTTAAATTCCCACTGTCGCTGTCTTTCTCATTTGCTCTTTCTCATTCCTGCTCTGTTCTATCAATCTGCTATACTATCTTCTTCTTCCCTAGACCAGTCTCCTACCTTTCTTCTTGAAAACTCTTCCGGGACAAGACTATTTATTTGTGTATGAGGTCTGTTGGATCAGCTTGGGAATATTGGACGCTTTCTGCCAGGTGATCACTAGGGCTTCCTATGATGTTATTATTTAGCAATGTAGGCATTTTATATGTAGGTGTTTTGTTGATAATTTATAATGATGTTTGTATTCTATTTTGTTTCTGTAAACGGGGGTTCGATAAATTAGAGTACAGCCTCAGCGTCCCCTGCATGGGATGTCTTTATTGTAAAGTGACTGGCTGGTGGAGAGCTTTCAGTTTTACCACTAGGGTTGTTTCAGCAGAACTTTTATGCGGATCAAGGGTTGTACGGTCCTGATTTGGCTCGAAAGAGTCCGCTGGACCTAAAGCAATAATCATGTAATGTAATGTAACACACACACACACACACGCACGCACACGGACACGCACACACACACTTGCACACACACACATTCACCCACACCCACACCCACACACACACACACACACACACACACACACTAATTGGAAGTTTACTTGTGTGGTACTCCCTAGGGTTATGATTTGGCTTATAACTCTTGGCGAAGCGTATTAGCGAAATAGAATGTATAGTGAATATTTTAATGTGGGGTTTTTGTTGTCCCTCAACCATTGCACTTGACGTTCTTATAGTAATTCACATACACCCCCACCCACCCGTCCCCAAACCTCCACCCACATCCTACCCACCACCCACACACGCCAAGTTAATTATATTTTTTTTTTAGTCCATTCAGTGGAAGTATCGTAACATCAGGCTCAGTGTGCACAGTGAAATATATATCTCATCGTTTTCAAAAAATAAATATTGATTTTTGTTCCGCTTTCTGTAATAACGAGTTCTACAGATCGTCGCGTTTTGAGTTCAGTTGAAGAAAAAGCGCGTGGTCGCATCATGTATTTATTATTATTATTATTATTATTATTATTATTATTATTATTATTATTATTATTATTATTATTATTATTCATGCAATGTGTCTTGGGAAAAAAAGACTTGGCAGGGCCCAATCCTCTCCAGGCTGTTGGCCACAGCCGAAATCCACGAATACAGTGTGGCTCGCCTTGGCCCCGAGCACGTGGTCGTTGAACCTGTAGTAACATGAGGTTCCTACGTCCTGGCCGGTGACTTCTGTGTAGAAGACTTTCGCCCAGTGATGCCGTGCTGACATCACCTCTGTTAGTCACCTCTTACGACACGCCGGGAACGTTGGGTCTATTCTATTCAGTGCCCGAACCCACTATGGTGCCCCGGGCCCTACGACCTCCGAGTTGCGGGATAGGGTAGTAGTAGTAGTAGTAGTAGTAGTAGTAGTAGTAGTAGTGGTATTGGTAGTAGTAGTAGTAGTAGTAGTAGTAGTAGTAGTAGTAGTAGTAGTAGTAGTAGTAGTAGTAGTAGTAGTCATGACGTTACCCAAACCTGTCAAAACGGCTGGTTTAGAACTGACTTTTTCCCTGCATTCCATGTGTCTTTCAACCTTGTCATGATTAATATATCTAAAACTTATTGTTTGATTAATCTTTCCACGATCTTCATTCCAGAAATAGACTTCATTGTTCTATTATAAACGTCGTATTGTTATCTAACGGCTAGACACTAATAATACTAAAGATAGGACTTTATAGTGTAGACGACTTGCTAATGACTATATCACGTTTTTCATCGCTTGTAGTGCAAGGCACAGCCACTTCATGCCTCGTTGATCGGTGTACGTTCCTGCAAATAGAGACGCGTTGTAATTGTCTTCATTTTTTCATAGCGTTGAACGCCTCAACCATCGTTGTTCACTATATTTTGTGGCCGTTGAAAGGGTACCTATAAAGGTCGAAAAGACAACTAAAGACAACTAAAGACAACTAAAGACAGCTAAAGACAGCTAAAGACTACTAAAGACAACTAAAGACAACTAAAGACCGGTACCTATAAAGGGCGAAAAGACAACTAAAGACAACTAAAGACGGCTAAAGACAACTAAAGACGGCTAAAGACAACTAAAGACGGCTAAAGACACCTATGTATAGACAACTAAAGACAACTAACCCTAACCCTAACCCTATAAACAACAATAGCCTCAGTTTCGAATCGGGCATTGCATTTTCATTAAATCCGACTACACAATCACCCAGAACAGCTTTCACTTTGTATCTAAATCAATTATCTTATATAATATACTTAAACAATATTATTGTTATTTTTTTAAATCCGTTGTACTTTCTAAGCGGCAACAAATTTCTGCCATAGCCAATGTCTTTCAAAGATGGCAGGTGTTTTTGGGCTCCATACGTTGTTTGTAGCCTTGTATACCCTCTAAAATTTCTACCCCTGGTGTCTTTAGCCGTCTTCAGTTGTCTTTAGTTGTCTTTAGTGGTACCTATAAAGGGCGAAAAGACAACTAAAGACAACTTTTACTTGTCGTTAGTTGTCTATACATAGGTGTCTTTAGCCGTCTTTAGTTGTCTTTAGCCGTCTTTAGTTGTCTTTAGCCGTCTTTAGTTGTCTTTAGTTGTCTTTTCGACCTTTATAGGTACCGCGTTGAAAGGCTTTCAATATCATATCGTTGATCGCGACCGACTTTACAGATTTTCGTGTCATTCTACATTGGGCCTACTTTGCTTTTTGACAGTGGGTTCCGATGGTTTACATGTAGCTTTCTACTGGCGGCAGTAGAAACATGGGGTTATCGGAGTTGCTCAGTGGTTATAGGCGCTTGGCAGTGCTCGAGTTGATGTCCTTGGACAGATTAGATTTGATCTTGACGGCCGGCAGAGTTCATTCCGCAGTCCTATTTGAGATGGAAATGAACGATCGTGTGTGTGTGCGTGTGTGGGTGTGTGTGTGTGTGAATGAGTGTGTGGGTGCGTGTGTGTGTGTGTGTGTGTGAGAGAGTGGGTGTGAGTGTTTGTGCGTGCGCAAATGTTTATGTGCTTAACTTTGAAAAACTTACTATTCATTGATAGTGGAGTGCGATAGATCATATGAAAACAAGTATTTTGCTTACTGACTTGCCCTAGAAGTCGTGGAATGGTTTTCCTTCATGTTCAAACAGTTCTAGTTGTTCATTGGAGGAATCCAAGCTCGATCTTGATTGTTGTTGGAGATGGAGAAGGGGTAGGTGGCGGGGTAGGTAGAGCTAGTTAGTTGTTTCAGCTGTAACTGTAATTAAGACGCTGAGCTATTTTCTGGGGTGTAAATGTCTGCCGAGCGCAGACGGCACGGCACTGCACTGGCACACGCAGTCGGTAACGCAGCGCACCCGAGCTTGGCACGAGGGCGATTTTGTACAACTTTCCGCTCCAAAGTCTGGAGGCACCACCGCCGTTTATTTCTGTTATTTACACCTTGCAGTTCTAGACTTGAGCAAGAGGAGTCTACCACGCTTTATTTGTGTTCTGCTCTCTCTCTCTCTCTCTCTCTCTCTCTCTCTCTCTCTCTCTCTCTCTCTCTCTCTCTCTCTCTCAGCGTGTCTGTGTGTTGTATTGTGTGTTGAGTTTCACCCTAGGAGCAAGCACTTCGTCAGTTACAATAGACTGAACTTACGTGTTGGCAGTCTGTGAAGCTTGAAGCCTACTGTGATTTTTTATACGACAGTGGATTTCAGGATTTATGGGACTGGATTTCGGGATTTATAAACTGTCTATGGATTTCGAGAGACATCAACTTTTTTTTTAAAATAAAAATACAAAAGAAGTAAGTTGTCTCAGCTGAAGACAGAGAGAGAAAAGCGTTCTCTCGCGAGTTCTGCGTGTTCACTGTCAGTGCGAGAATTGCCATTTTGTGAGGTACAGCGCAGAAGTGTATACGAGTAGTCTCGCCTGAAGAATAAAAGGGAATGGAATACTACAGGTGTAATCTCGTTCTCTTTGTGTTGTCACTGTTAGAAGTAGGCCACATGCTTCAATAAAACGGTAAGGTTATATAGTGAGATTATCGGAGGAAATGTTAGGACTGAATAGCATCTATAACCTAATCCTTAGTAAATCCTTGGGATGAGAGTATAAAATGAGATCTAGTCTGAACCTGCACGCATTCCGTAGCACGGACTTTAAAGATCCTAACGCTCATGTCCTTGACGGATGAGTGCCGGCTTCGCAAATATAGCTAGCAAGCGCGAGGTCCCTTCTTCCCCATATCCTGTCATCCAGGATTACACTCAGTTGTCTGGGGCGGCACACTATGCCCCAAAGGCTGCAAGTGGGCGCTGGGCGGCTTGAATTAGATCCTGTATCGGTCAGCGCCTTGGGCAGCCCTTGAGCTGGAAAAGCGCTGTTTAAGAACGATTAATTAAATAACTACGTAATGTTATTCTGAAAATATGAAAGTAATCTGGCACATTCTGTAGTCCTTGGTTGGTGATATACTGCGAAGATCGGTGGAGTCATACTATTAATTAAATTGTATGGTTGGTTGCAATTTCGTGAGCCACATTGTTTGGTGAAAGAATGATGGCGATGATTGATATATAGAATTGCTCTTGTTTTTATGTTCGTTTTACTCTAGGAGTTATATTGTTAAGAGCAAGGAGTGACGATTAATGGAGAATCAGTTAAGTAATTGTACTCTGTGATACCGCTAATTCGAGAGAATGGAGTTTATTGGGCGTAACGGTGGAGCCATTTTACGCTCTGAGTGATACTGCTGTGAAAAAGAGAAAGAATTGATTAATGGTGCCACAGAGCGATTTTAATTTATAATAATAATAATAATAATAATAATAATAATAATAATAATAATAATAATAATAATAATAATAATAATAATAGTGGATAGACTACTATACCCTGCCTATTTCTAAATCCGACTTAAAGCGCGGCGATCTGTAACCAACATACACGCTCACATCAGTAGGTAGATTACCGTCCCCGGACACAATAGCGTATAGGGGACTTGAACACGCTCACATCTTTATCACTCAAATTGGTGGTGTAAAGGCAAGTCACTATTAGAAGATCGAATGGAAACATCATTTTATTTTTGAAATTGCGCTTTGAGTAGATTTCATGTTTGATATTGCACGCCATAAAATTTAGTATTAATATTTAGTAGTAGTAGTAGTAGTAGTAGTAATTGTAGATAGACAGCATCCAATACCATTGCACTGTAAAAGATATTTCTCTTATATAGCGCACTTACAAGCTCAGAGAGCTTCTCAAGGCGCTGGCCCGTAATATCCAGCAATCACAAAATATTTTGCTGAAGTCAGGATTCGAACCCACGTCGCCCAAGACGCACTCACACCAGTCGTGCGCTCTGACCACTGAGCTATCCCTGCCGCCTATGTATTGTACTGTACTGTATGAGTAATACTGCTAAGGAGTGACGATTAATGCATTATGAGGACCGCCATCAAGTCATTTTACTCTGTGCTACTGTTAGTTCGACAGAAGGGAATGACGATTGAGAGTGATACCACGGAGTTATTTTACTGTATGAATGATACTGCTAAAGAGAGTAAAGACGACGAATAATGATACCACGGAGCTATTTTACTCTGTGATCTAAATGAAAGGAGTGACGGTTGTGAGTGATGCCATGGAGTTATTAGTAATACAGCTAAATGAAAGAAGTGATGAGTGTGAGAGATAGACTCTACTACGGAGCTATTATACTGTATGAATAATACTGCTAAACAAAATAAAGACGATGATTAATGATACAGTGGAGTTCTTTTACTGGATTCGTGATACTACTAAGTAAAAGGAGTGACGATTGTGAGAGATACAACGGAATTATTTTTTCTGTAGGGTTGATATTGCTAAAGAAAGTAAAAACGATGGTTAATGATACAGTGGAGTTATTTTACTGTATGAAAGATACCGCTGAGTGAAAGAAGTGACGATTGTGAGTGATGCCTTGGGGTTATTTTACTATACTGTATAAAAGATGGTGTCTCAGAGGTAGTGATAGTAAATGCACAGTATAGTTCTCTATTATCTCGTTGCCAGAGTGAAAGATGTAGGATTTCTGAGCAGTGACTGTAGGACTTCACGTGCGTTGGCCTGAACACGAACAGTTCTACTCTACCCTTTAGTGATGCATGCGCTTTTTTGTGACAGCTTCTTGCTCAGTTCAAATGATTGTTATTCAGATTACAAACGGTTTTTTTTTTAGGGGGAGGGGGGAGGTTGTCTTTGAATTGAGGCATTTTGAACAACTGACAATGGGAACGGTAGCCTTCCATATGATGTATTGAAAGAATGTTCCATAGAGCTACGTACGCATTGAAAGTTTAATAGAATAAAGGGTTATCACACACGTTCTAACAAATAACAAGTCTTTTATCTATACGTACTCTTACGGAAATTGTGTAAGATATTTAAAGAGGCTTATTTTACATGATGAGATTGTTCAGTATGATTTACACTCCAAAGGAAGGGAGTTCCATACAGAGTGTGACGGCGAGTCTATTGTTACTGGGCTCTGCACAATGGAATGCTATTACCCACTCGTCTTTGTCTGCGGGGATCGGCTAGATTAATCACACTATGACTAATCTTAATATATTTATATGTTTAGCCCGGTCTGTGTGCGGATAGGTTTATAGAGATAGGGAGAAAAATGGTAAAAGATTCACTGACACACAAGCTCTTGCCCGGCTATGAAACATAGGTAGTCCAGCCATTTGTTAACAGTAAATATCACACATGTATTTCCTCTACTCTATACATAATTCTCTAAACACTCTATTAACTTAAATGTCCAAATTCACTTCTAATAGTTCGCTCCTTGATGGGTCTATGCTGTTAATATTCTTGATATTTGCTACTGTCTCATCATTGGGCTATTTGTTCTGGTTGGCCTAATGTTTGTTTTCAGGAGAGTGGACTACCGCACAGTCCTTCTATATCAGTGTGTGAGCACGTTTTCTGTGGCACTTAGCTGGATCGTTGAGGTGTTCTTGATGGTGTCTCCTCCTTGGTTGTTGACTATTGGGCTATCGGAGCTCAGTGCTCGATGTTCCCCTGCAGGCCGAATGTCAGGGTTGACTCTTAGTGGTCTATCCCTGCCTCGGACCAACTAGCCTGCTCGTCTGCAAAACATAAGACGAGTTTCTGCAACGCCTTGTATACAAAGGTTATGCAGAGCGTCTCACTGATGGCAGAAACAGCCCTCAGTTGAGATCGCATCCACTTATACAAACAAGGGACGAATAATCTTCTATGTCCGTGGTCCACTGGGATTTCCCACACAATTCCTATACATATACATATCATGGCTAAACTAAACACCTGGAGATGTAATTAACAATATACACATTCTCCAGTACAGCCACTGGTCTGCAATAATACACATACAAGAAACAACAGTTGGACAGTAGAGGCTACCTCGTGGTGCCGAAACCGATCGCGTGTCCGCCACGTGGTCAAGCTAAGTTTTACAAACATTCACAATAATAAAACATGGCAAGACATCACAAACATAATCCAACAATATTTTCAATAAACGCTATGAACCAAAATATTGATCATTTACCTTTTTGACAATGGCAGTCTGTGGCTATACTGCGATGAATGAATTTCACCCGTCACCTGCTTAGTCTTTTTGAGAGAGATTTTTCAGAGCGTAGCTCCTTCTCGTGTGAGGTTCAGACAAAGAATGACCACCTAGCCTTGCGGTCAGCCAAAGCCCGCGAAAATCTCGTCCGATACCTGTGGCGCACTCTAGCGGGGGTGGCTATACGTCAGAAGGATGAGGTCACTGCCTACCTATGCTTAGCACACAACTGACTTGTGTCGTCTTCTAGGCAGCTACTTTAATTTACAAAGGCTACAGCAGGCTGAACTATTTAAGGCGTGAAGCGTAGTGCAGGGTCTAAATAGCCTATTGTGACTCAGAGGTACCATTAAATTAAAAATAATAATATTATCAGTATATGAGTCGTAGGTTAGTGATTATGTTCTCTTAAGTGATTTGTCAGCATTTGGAATTGTGTGCGACTATGTCTCAGTCTGGGTTATAGATCTATACTAAACCCTTGGTACACTAGAGGCTATAATAGGCTTGTTCATATGTTGTGTTAATGCGAGGCCCTGTTTGGGATATGTGTTGATCCCAGAGAGGCAAACACGATGTTACTGAGTAGAGTACACGTATATAATTAAACCTATCGACGCACGGCATTTAATTGCACGAAAACCTGCACGGTAAAGATAGAAGCCGGGTTGGAGTTACGTTGGGTTTCATATAGGTTGGGGCAATGGGCTGAAAGCTTAAAGTTGAAAACCCCTATACTGTAGTCGGATATTACAAAGAAAGGTATATAGGCGATATATACAATACACAATAGCATGTAACGTGCATTCTGAACATTCCTTTTAATGCAATGTTCACTAAATCTTTCGACCTGCGCCTTGAGCTGATTTATTTACCTGTTAGCGCACAATCCCTATTATTGTCATAACATTTCGACACATTTTACTTTTGGACTTGTTCCAATGTCATATCAGTATAACAAATTTAACTTTTGGACTACTATCAAAATCATACCATTACGACGCAGTTAGCTTTTGGGCGTTTATTATTGTCATAACATTACGACAAATTTACCTTTTGGACTGTTATTATTGTCATAATATTATAACAAATTTAACCTTTGGACTTTTCTTAATGTCATAACAGAACGACATATTTAACCCTACTTTTGAAGCTTGTATCAGTGCCATAACATTACGACAAATTTAACTTTTTTAATTTAACGTTTGGGCTTGTATCAATGTCATAGCAATACGACAAATAAGTAGCGCTGACCTTGTGAAATGAAATGCTTGTTTTCCCCTTTTGGCAACAGACGCACTTATACAGAAAGTCGTTTTTCTGTTCAGACATAGAATAGCTTGTTTGTGTCGTAGGAAATATCCCCGCTTGTAGAATGGTTTCACGGAGAGAATATTGTGCATGACTGCTGTTGCACCTTTGCCGACATAATGGAACTGAGGCAACAATAATTAAGTTTTGTACGATATTAATATACCATTTGAAAGTATGGCAGCATTCACATTGCCAGTGTTTAACAATTACGTTGTAGTCGCACAACAGTTTTCCCCTCATCGAAATATTTTTTTTGTTATTGAAATTATTTGTCTGATAGTTTGTGTCACGTTGGAGTAATTTTGTATTTTTATTTCACCTTGAATTCTGTCAGCAATAGACGCCATATCGCAGACAGGTAGACAAGTTTTCTTGTGATTTTTCACGAGGGGACAAGCATTATCATACTGTCAAAGTGAGTTCAAGCGATATCATTTTTGTAGAGGTAGTGTGTTACAAAGTTGTATCACAGTCAACCCGAGACCTTATTTTAAGGTGCACCGACCAAAAACTATACAGTCGTGCAATTACATTTAACGCGAACTAAGGTCGGTGCTGTTGCAATATTCCTGCAAGAAAGTGTAAATATAAAAACAATATAATTAAAACAATTTTTTTATAAAGACACCTTACGTAAATTTGTTAGGTGTGACTGACATTAGGTTTTGGACATGTGGGGCAAGAAGTTTGTTTCTGTAAACTTAAGTATTTCATGTCACTGCTGTGGACTTAAGCGTGAAAGTATTTGACGGCGGAAGGTATCGTATATGACGAACCTGGCTACCAAGATTGAATGAATATCTACTTACGATCACAACTCAACAAAAGAGCTAGAGAATAAAAGAGAAGAGGGCGGGTGGAGGGGAAAGAGAGAGAGAGAGAGAGAGAAAGAGAGAAAGAGAGAGAGAGAGAGAGAGAGAGAGAGAGCATTTGAAAGGTCAAAAAAAAGGTATGACGGCCTACTGGCGCCAAAACCTGATAATTACAGATATCATGGAATAGGTACAAGTATCAAGGGATAACTATTATTATGATTGGGCAATTACAAATATCTTCGCGTGATCCTGATTAATTTTCAGTTTTGGCTCTAGCAATCCACCTAGAACTGCGCCAAAACAGAAAATTATAATTATCACATACTATTTAAAATTGTCACGTAATAGTTATAATTTTCGCGCGATCATGCTTAATTATGGCTAAGGCGGCTTACTAGCGTCAATACCTTCCGTTACCAAACCAGCTCACTTCCTATGTGAGCAGCACTGTTTAGTGCCCCCACATTTTGCTTGCTGCAGGCTATTTATAGCTTGCCTGCACCCTCCCTTCCAGTGAAAGGAAAGGAAAGGAAGCATCGGCGAAGCTATTTATAGCTAGCCTGGCTGACCTAACCTCAAAATCTAAAAAGCTTTGGTTGAGTCGCTGTGTTACAGGTTTCAGTGATGTGGGTAATTAACACGTATTCCGTGTAATTCACATAAGATACCGGTAGTTAACAGTGCTAGTTATTACAGTTTTAGTGTTGGCCACGCTTTAGTAGCGCCAAAATCTAAGGTTTGCTGTAAACATTTCCTGCGCATCGCGCGTCGGACCGCGCATCGGACCACGCATGCGCTCAGCATTAAATTGCGGTTAAAAGTATATACTATTGACGTAAATAATTATTTATTAAAACAGACAAGAAGCATGTTCTTTTGCTTACCGTGTTCATGAATAGTACCTTCCATTGCGCAAGTTGGCAGCGTGGTGAAAGAACGGATGTTCGCAAGTCTACGCTGATTGGTCACTATATATTGCGCATGCGCATATGTAGAACAGTTGAGACAAAAACGAACTGTTCCGTGGAACACGACTTATTTACAATTTTACGTAAAAATTTTAATTATCAGGTAAGAATGACAATTTTCGGTTTCAGCGCATTTCCACACGGATTGCTAGAACCCAAACTGAAAATTAAACATGATCATTCAAATATATTTGTAATTTTTAGTGATAGTTGTAATTATCTCATAATAATTATAACTATCTCACAATAATTGTAATTATTACGCGAAAATTGTAATTATCAGGGTTTTGCGTTAAGAAGGACTAGTAAATACTAATATTTATTAATTAACACTGTGGATTACCGGTATCTCTGTAAATTACACTGAACACGTGTTAATTTGAAGTATCTCATGATACTCGTAACTCTTGGTTTTGGCGCTAGTAGGCCGTCATAGAAAGATATTGGTTTGGTTTAAGTACATCTGTGAGATTTACAAACATCGCAAAATATCTAGCATGTCCTTTATTTCTCTATATTTCCTCATGACAAAGTCTTACCTGTTTTTCCTAATACTATTACTACTATTACTGTTATTACTACTACTACTATTACTTTTGCTACTACTACTACTTCTACTACTATTGCTACTACTACTACTTCTACTATTACTACTGCTACTACTTCTACTACTACTACTACTACTACCTTTACTTCTGCTACAACTACTGCTACTGCTACTACTACTACTTCTACTACTACCACTTCTACTACTACTAGGCTACTTCTACTACTAATGCTGACACTCAATCTTCTTCTTCTTCTTTCTTTCTTTTTTTTTTCTTTTTTTCTTTCTTTCTTTCTTTCTTTACTTATTCTTCTTCTTTTTCTTGTCTTTCTTTTTTAGTGTTTTGTATCGGTTTGTAATTTTTTTTATGAGCATTTCGTGCGCCTGTGAGCGTACGCATGTGTGTGTGTGTGTGAGAGAGAGAGAGAGAGAGAGAGAGATGGAGAGAGAGAACAAAGAACAACTAACTAAACAAACAACTTAAGAGAACTTTGAATAGGCCCAACCCCACCCCACCCCATCCCCCCATCCCCTCTTTTTTTTTCTTTCCATTTTCATACATCAGACAGTACAAAACAATGTATCCGCCATCCACAAACTGTCGCCTTTTTGACATGGCATGAAAAATTATTTTAGAAACAATTGCAGTAATATTTATATCTGTTCCTGCCAGCACCATTTGTAACGTCTAGCTGATGAACCTTTTCAAATATTTGTCCCTAATATCCGAATACAACAAGGACTTCTTTTTTTTTTAAACCCACTATCTTCGTCTTCAGTTTTATTTTTACCGCAAATGCAAAGTCAGCAACTGAGACATTATAACGTCGCAAATTGGCATTAAGTTGTAATGACTTTGTCCCTGTTTGTGTAAAGGCTACTCTAAAGCAATACGCATCAAGATTTCAAAAATACATTTCACCGCTAGGCTAACATTTAAAGGTACTATAGATGGAAAATCTATCTTTACCTCTTATTGAGGCAGACATTTAAAGGTACTATAGATGGAAAATCTATTTTTACCTCTTATTGTGGCAGACATTTAAAGGTACTATAGATGGAAAATCTATCTTTACCTCTTATTGAGGCAGACATTTAAAGGTACTATAGATGGAAAATTTATCTTTATCTTTTATTGAGGCTTAAAGGTACTATACATGGAAAATCTATCTTGATCTCTTATTGAGACAAACATTTAAAGGTACTATAGATGGAAACCCTATATTTATGTCTTGACGCAAACATTTAAAGGTACTATAGATGGAAACTCTATCTTTATGTCTTATTGAGGGAAACCAATGCTGTATATACACGTCAATCAATCTTTGTTTAAATGTTTTAAGAAAAACTTATACATTCCCTACTCCGTTATTTAACCATGCAATGCCAAACTCAGAGAGAGAGAGAGAGAGAGAGAGAGAGAGAGAGAGAGAGAGAGAGAGAGAGAGAGAAAGAAAGAGAGAGAGAGAGAGAGAGAGAAAGAGAGAGAGAGAGGAGGGAGAGAGGAGGGAGAGAGAGAGAAAGAGAGAGAGAGAGGAGGGAGAGAGAGAGAGAGAGAGGAGGGAGAGAGAGAGGAGGGAGAGAGAGAGAGAGAAGAGGGAGATAAAGAGAGGAGGGAGAGAGAGAGAGAAAGAGAGAGAGAGAGGCAAACAGAAAAGATAACCTCCCCTGCTGATCTCTAAACACTAAGCATTATAAATATAGTACTTGTACTACCAGTGCAGGAGGTAACCTACCAGTGCCACCAACGATTAAAACTAGGTAATCCAATAATGACCACGTACCCTTATTTGGCAGAATAATAGTTAGCACTTAAGTCCTATGATTGCTGTAATTGAATTACATCACAGCACAACGCAAAGGACCAGCTTAACGTTTTCTTACTATTTGGCCTGGTGGTTTCTTGGGTGCGCCCAAAGTGTGTGCCGAGAATTGGATACGACTGGAGATGTTAGAACCGTTCAGGGATGAGCTGTAGTTTCGTTGAAATGCCTTGAGCGTTTTTCTTTAGCATAGAGTTGTGCGCTGTACTAGTCAACTTTGGATTGGTGAAGTCAAAGCTGTTCAGAGATTACGTACCGACTATACTATAATTGCTTCAACGTTCTGACCCGTGATGTAGTTGATAACTTTTCGGATAGTTGATATCGCCCTTTTCTGTGTTACGTAATGACTACCGTACTGCAGATGATGTCTGGCAAAGTACAGCTCAATCTGTTAGACAACAGTGAGGAGATCTGCAAACACATTGATGAAATAAACATAGAAGTTTAATTCATTTTTCTCGAGCGATAAGGATGTTTTCATATCTTTTTCTTTTGTCGTTGTTGTTGTTATGCAGCTCCACTCTGTACATTAGTATGTCGAGTACTGAAGGTTACACCATTTATGTTGTGTTTGATATATACTTTAACAAGAAGCAATGTGGCAGGTTGTACTCTGCATGCTAGCTGTGTGTGTGTATTTGTGTGTTGTGCATTTGTGCGTGTGTGTTTTGTGCATGTACTGTGTGTGTATGTATGTGTGCGTGTTATTAGTGCAGTATATATATTTACGATTATAAAATCTGTGTGATATATAAGTGCGCGAAAGAAATCAATGACATAAGGATTCCTATCCTATCCGATCGCGTAACTCGACATTCGTTGGGGCACCACAGATGATCGTTTAATCAGTGTGCTCCATCGTTCTCTCTCCTCAGAGTCAATGCCAGTCATTAGGATTCAACTATCTTGAAATATATCTTTCTGTGCCTCTGGTGTATTGAACTAAAAATATCTTAAGTTTAAAAACATCGTTATGACAATGTTTGCGTGCTACTGTCAGTAGCGCAATCAGTTTAAAAGGATGGCTGTGTACCTTACATTAATAGCTTTATGTCAGGCGTCAGTTTTTGGTGATTGGATCTGTAAAGTAGTGCACAAGATGCAAGAGGTTTGTTACTGGACTGCAGCTTATTAAACACAGGGCGGCACAGTCAAAGTCTGGCTCGATACCTATCAACCAGTGTCATCATCGGCTCTAGGGGAGTGTGGAAGAAGAGAATGTTCAGGGTGGGGGTGGCGTATTGACGAACTTTTCTGAGTTCATGGCAACTATGTTAAAGTTAACTATCTTGGGTTGCAAATACCTATATCGAAATGTGTAATGAAAACTATGTATATGTAAAGATGTCTTTATGTGTGTGTATGTTTAGGCGTACTTGCGTGGGTAATGGGTGTGCAGTAAAACCAGGTTTACCAAGATCTAGCTGTGTGTTTCAAATGTACCTTGTTTTGCCTGATTGGGAATGACTGGCTTTAATATATTTTGGAGTGATTATTGATTATCAGATTTAACAAAGCTACTCTAACTATAATATAAACAAAATGTTAAAACAGATCTTCCAATAGTACAGTTTGGACCGTGAATAACATGCATGAAGGAAGAACACAAATTGTCGATAAAAGAAGATAACAGTTTTGAACCAGGAATACCTTATTTTGACTTAGAACATTAGTTTTCCTTAGAAGGCGTAGTTTAAGCCAGCTACACACCACCAGATTAGAACAAGGAAGACCAGATTGGAATTTAATGAAGTAGGTGAGTGAAAGCAATGTGACCACTTCTATCCCCAGAGTGTGCCAGAATTTCTGCAATGATACCACTTTTGAATCAGACATGAATTAATTATAATACCACTTTCGAACCAGTAGTATCAGTTTTCAAAACCCAACAAACCAGTTTGAAATTGAAGCTAGTATGTAAGTATTTCCACAGGAAAATTAAATGTCCGATTTGTGTCAGGAATGAAACATTAAGAAGAAATAAACTTTTAAAAAAGGGAATCCTCTTTCAACAAACTTTGTCTGTTAACGACACAGTATATCTGGTTGCTGTAACAGAAATGCACCCTCTGTTTACTGCCAATTGTTTATTACCCGTTGTGCAAGAGAATATCAAGTTTGAACAATGATTACCAGTTTGGATGGAGATGTATGTGCAGTCGGCTAGTGATTTTAAGCAAGGAACATTTGGTTCCAAACAAGGAATACAAGTTGTGTGGTCATTTTATGACTCAGAACACTTGATAAATACTTGTTTTGAACTAACATAACGTCTGTTTATTACTAGTTTTGAACAATTAGAACCAGGTTGTTTTTTAAGCAAGCCAGTTTTGAACGTAATGTAATCTAGGACTAATTTCAGTGTTTAACAAGAAGTGTATTTTTGTCTTTTCCTTTATCAAAATACCTGATTTTAGGAGAAAACTGGATCTTCTACGAGAAAAGTTGGGTTATTACCGAATTAAGAAATGTCTCAGTGTAACATAAAAATATCCAGAACCAAAGCCAGATTTTATCTTTTATATTACAAGAGGTGTCCCAGTTTCAATTACACAGTGTTGAATTTGAATCCAAGAAAGTGTCGCTTTTTGTACCAGGAAAACCACCAGTTATAACCAGTAGCTGTCGACGTGCACGACGAGCAGATTTAAAACTTAAGTGTCAATTTTACTCTTAAAAAGTACAGATTTTGAACTAGGAATACAAGTTCTCGTCGTACAGACTTGCCAGTTTGTGAAACCAAAATGCCTCAATTTTCTACCTGAAAGTTTGTTTTTTTTAAATTACCAGTCTTATCGTTGCATAGAGGGTGTCATTTTATGTTTAAACCGAATAATCGTTTGTATTGAAACAGGTGTGCCAAGATGACCTTTATAGAAGTGTTAGTAGCACTAAAAAGAAGTGTTGATTTTTAACTAGCAATTTCAGTCATCGTCGGAGAGCGCCAACTTTTCCACCCAAATAAAATGTGTTGAGCAATACCAGTGGTGATCGACGTCGCCGGAGAACATCGGATTTCAACCGGAGTGCCGTGCGTACCTGCAATAGGAGTACCTACCGTTCTTCGCTCTGGAGTACCCGTGGGATGTAGCAGTTCGTGGAGGAGGTGTGCTGTGTGTTGGATTATGCCCAGCAGCTTGATCCAAGGGGGGAGATGGGAGTAGCGGTGATTCCGGAAGTGATCCCGTGCGCAGCCGTAGACAACGTGAGGTCACTTACTGTCCACCCCAAGATGGCGTTCATGTACAAGAAGTTTAAGAAGATGGTCAACCCTCGCCGACGCGGGAAGAAGCCGACTGTCACGTAAGTACAGAACAAATTCGAAACCATTAAAATACGAACAGAATTTATTCAGGCAAATGACACCATACTTTGCCTATGGAGATCATACCTGTCAAGTGCTACGGATTTTTGCGTAGCGCTACGCATTTTAAACATTTTCCCATTGCTACGGCGTATCACAAAGCTGCTACGCAATTTTTCAAAAGTGACGATAATATTTTTTAACCAAGGGGGTTCAAAAGTAGTCTGTTCCGGTCGAGTCCGGTTTAAAGACACTTAGTAAAAGCACCGCACTTCCGCAACACGTGCTCGTTCAGGGGCTCTCTTAGATACTAGCCGATACCACGGTTACAGGTCGGTGCCGATACTAGCCATCGCATTACGGAAGTGACGTTGCGTAGCTAAAAATATAAGTTTTCACCTCCACGTGAACTTTGCTTTGCTTAGTACCATCAACATGGCCGCTTTTCCGCCTTGTTTCTCGCTTGTAACCCAAACCTCAACCCTAACCCTAACCCTTGATTTTTGTGTATCCAAGGGGTTTTCCGCGAAAATTTAGTCTTACATACGCAACGTCACTTCCGTAATGGGGTGGCTAGTATCTAAGAGAGCCCGTTCGTTCAGAACTTCAGTCTACGATCAGTCTTTGTGAGGGAGAGACAGACGTTTCATGTCATTAACATTATTCATTTCTCTTTGAATATATCAGCTGCCATTTAGTTATATTTTTATTAAATTTATTGGTATAAGCTTTAGTGCAATGCTAATAGTTCTTTTCTTGGCATTGTAAACCATGTTTTGTGAATAAGCAAATTTGTTTGGGAGAAAAAAGTTCATCTGCTTGTTCTGTCAGTGATTGTCTCCCTTGGTTTTTTTTGTTTTTTTGTTGTTGTAATGATTGCCTAGCTTATTTTCTGTCTGTATGTTTTATTTTATTTATTTTTTGTTTTGGCATTATCACTTTTATTTTGAAAAACGTACATGAAAATGTTTATAATGATAATGGTTATAGCGAAAGTGTTCTGCATTAACAAGATTTTACAATAAATTTGTAAACACATTGGATGTGTGTGTTTATATTGGATGCAGAAGTTTCTAGTTTTGTTGCGAATCGCGTGATTCACATTAGTGCTACACCAAACCTCCATTTGCTATGGTTTTTCTGTTAAATTGCTACACCACAACCCGAAAACCCCTTGACAGGTATGGGAGATTGCCCCGATGTTTATAAACATTCACACACACACACACTCACCTACACATCCACAACAAAGACAAATATCATAATAAATGACTTCTTCTTTTTCTTCTAGAATAACAAATTTATAAAATTTAAATAGTATAGTTTTTACGTTATTGTTAACTAGGTTCTAGGCACTGTGAACGTTGAATGCCGGTGTACTGCTATGGAAAATCTTCATCTTTACACTGCAGTTGCTCTGTCCTAAACCTTATTAAAGGTCGGCATCTATCGGGTGACATTTAGACATCAGTTGTTCCCCCTTTCATACTTTATTTGAGTGCTAAAGCCAGTAACCTGTTGGGGGTTGAGGAACATTAGTGCTGCGGATATGGGGCTGGGCCTAACTGCACTTTTGTACCTTGAAGCCGTCGTCGTGAGGGTTCAGCCGTGTTGCGGTGTTGGTGCACCGCTGGATTCCCATCTTTCTATCTACCTTGTCGCAGGAAGATTGCCGTTGCCAAGGCGACCAGTTAGAAAGACCAGCATCTCCGTCGTTAGTAAGGGGAGGCGATTTCTCCCTAACTGAACGTTTTCGCAATAGCAGCAGTGGTTGGGAAGGCGATCAGGGAAGGACAATGATGATGATGATCAAGTCAAGAAATATTTAGTACCCACCACGGACAATTCACACAACACCTTGCATCTCAGGAAATGAAGGCACTTTCAGTCAAATATTCATTAATAATTATACAGGATGCTATCTGAAAAAATCGCTATTACAGAGAGGCGGAAGATAATTTGTTTGTTGGAAATTTAGATTGACTGCAACCAATACCATTATTCAAAGAGACCGCCTCACAAACAAAGAAAAAAATAAAAGTAATGCATAAAATCACAGAAAACTACTACTAACACTGCATTTCCACAACAGTTATGTATTATAATTTACACTATATTCTCATTTCACATCACATGATGACGATGATGACGATGATGATGATGATGATGATGATGATGATGATGATGATGATGATGATGATGATGATGATGATGATGATGATGATGATGATGATGATGGCGGCAGTTTGAGGAATGCAAAGAAATGGTTTAGTACTGGAGAGAAGAGAGAGCGAGTGAGTGGGAGGGAGAGAGAGGAAAACAAGAGTACATGTAGTAGTAGTGCTGAAGGGAGAGAGCGACACTTTGACACTTTAATGATGAACAATGGCCTTTGGCGTACTTCATGGGGGGGGGGGGGGGAGAGAGAGAGAGAGAGAGAGAGAGAGAGAGAGAGAGAGAGAGAGAGAGAGAGAGAAGTGTGTGTGGGAGTTATGGGAGATGGAGGAAAAGGACGATGTTCAGCATTCCACTTGGTGTTAAGACCTCCACCTCTCCGTTTACCCTTGCCTCTTCATCTAATGTGTACCATTGTCTCGTCATCTCAATCACGTAACAAGTTGTTGATTTGCTCATCTTTTCAGTTGTTGCTGGGGAGGCTTCTTCGAGAGCTGTCGGATAGTCAACGTTGATTACTGCTATACCGATCGTGCCTGAAAGCATGAGAGCATTCCAGTTTGGCCGTGCGAACGTTCATGCCAATTTCCACCCTGTGTGAATGCTGCTTGTGCATTGCTAGACCGAAGCCCTGTTCAAAATACACATGGGACTGAAAGCATGGAAACATAAGTTATTATCTATCCTATCCTATCCTATCCTATTCCGTAACTCGGAAGTCGTAGGGGCTCCACAGATTTTTGTTTAACCAACGTACTCCATCTTTCCTTGTCCTCAGCAACCCTGATTGTTTCGCTCAGTGTCAAGCCAGTCCATTCTCGAATGTTGTCCTCCCACCTCTTTTTCGGTCTCCCTCTTCTTTTACCTCCTTGCACTGTCCCTTGCAGAATGGTTATTGTCAAGCATACGAAACACATTTTGATACCCATACCCTTACTCTTTGGAGGCCCGATCCTACTGTCTATGGGCCTCATTGTTATTATTTCAAATGTTTAGGTTAAAGGGGTGTGCACTGGCCTCATGTAAACCAGTGTCTCCTGTACAGATCTGATCAACGATATGTAGTGTGACTTGCTTCGATGACCCTAGACTACTATTCTTGGACAACCTTTATCCAATTCGAAATGAGTATACCGTTTGATTCATTTCCTGCGTACGGAATTCCCTTTGTAAAATATTTAATTTCACCTGTCCTATCCTATCCCTTAACTGGAAGGTCGTAGGGACACCAACAGATGCTTGTTTAACCAGCGTACTCCATCTTTCTCCGTCCTCACGAACCCTCGTGGCTTCGCTCAGTGTCAAGCCAGTCCATTCTCGAATGTTGTCCTCCCACCTCTTTTTCGGTCTCCCTCTTCTTCTGCCTCCTTGCATCGTGCCTTGCAGGATGGTCTTTGCAAGGCCTGATGCTCTGGTGATGTGGGCATACCATCGGAGTTTCCGTTTCTTCACCAATGTAAGCAGGTCATCGTGTTGTCCAATGGCTTGTGTGATGGTCTGTTGGATTTCGTTGTTGGTGATGTGCTCGATATAGGAAATGCCCAGAAGTCTTCTGTAGCACCCCATTTCCATGCTTTGTATCCTTCGTTGTAAATCTGATGTGAGGGTCCATGTTTCGCAAGCGTATAGGAAGATGGAGATGACAAGGGAGCGCAGCATCCTTATCTTGGAATGTAGACTGATGGTCCTGTCTTGCCAAATGAGCTTCAACCTTGTCAGGGCCGCAGTTGTTTGTGCGATCCTGGAGAGGACTTCCTGTCGAAATCCATTGTCTGATACAATGGCTCGTAAATATTTGAATCTATGCACTGTGTTGAGGGATTGGCTTAGGACTTTGATGTCCGTGTTAATGTCATTGGTGTTGTTGGTCATCATTTTGGTCTTCTCTGCACTTATTTTCATTCCATAAGCTCTGGATGTGGTGTCAAGCCTCTGTACCAGGTGTTCAAGTTCTTGCTCCTCTCCAGCCAATCCATCAATGTCATCCGCAAAACTGAGGTTGGAGATCGATCTACCCCCTATGATGACTGTGCCTTCGTGATCTGCAAGGGCATCTGACATAATGCGCTCTAGGAAGATGTTAAAGAGTGTTGGAGAGAGTGGAGAGAGTAGGCATCCTTGACGCACACCGATTGTTGTTCTGAACCAGTTTCCGATGGCGCTGTTGTGGAAGACTTTTTTTCACCACTTTCAGCTAAATAATCTTTATTTAGAGGCATATTTTCAAAATAATCATTTGTTTACAAACAATGTAAGATTTCTCTAAATAATATTTTTTCTCCGTAAATAACTACTTACCAAATATTGCTTATTATTATTGCTTACTAAGGAATTATTTATCTACATAATGCATTATTTAGTGGATTGTATTAAATAAGGTATTATTTAGAAATGTTTCTAAATTTGAGTCCCCAAACAATGAATTTCTTCCATAAATAATGCATTATTTACGGAAGCAATTCATTGTTTGGGGACTCAAATTTTCTTTATTATATATATATATATTAAACAAAATAATAGATAGATAGATAGATAGATAGATAGATAGATAGATAGATAGATAGATAGATAGATAGATAGATAGATAGATAGATAGATAGATAGATAGATAGATAGATAGATAGATAGATAGATAGATAGATAGATAGATAGATAGATAGATAGATAGATAGATAGATAGATAGATAGATAGATAGATAGATAGATAGATAGATAGATAGATAGATAGATAGATAGATAGATAGATAGATAGATAGATAGATAGATAGATAGATAGATAGATAGATAGATAGATGATAGATACAACTTTTAAAACTTTAGCAACAGTGCCTTATTTATCTATATTATGATTTATTTCGGCGTCGTTGAAACAAGCAAGTGAAAACAAGTTACAAACAATTCACACAAGCCATTGGACAACAGGATGACATGCTCACAGTGGTGAAAAAACGGAAACTCCGATGGTATGGCCACGTCACCAGAGCATCAGGCCTTGCAAATATCATCATGCAAGGCAAGGTAGAAAGAGGCAGAAGAAGAGGGAGACAGAAAAAGAGGTGGAAATACAACATTCGAGAATTGACTGGCTTGACACTGAGCGAAGCCATGAGGGTTGCTGAGGACAGAGAAAGATGGAGTACGCTGGTTAAACGATCATCTGTGGTGCCCTAACGACCTTCGAGTTACGGGATAGGATATGATAGGATACGATGATTTATTTACGTAAATAATGTATTTTTTAAATAACAAATAAGTTATATACGGATAAAATGTATTATTGAGAGAAATCTTACATTGGTTGTAAACAAATGATTATTTAGAAAATGTGCCCATATTTAAAGATTATTTAGCTGAAAGTGGTAAAACAAAACACTGAAAAATAGGACAGATGAATACTTTACAAAGGGCTTTCCATATCTGCGCGGCCTCTCCTTCTATTTATTCTTTTCTCATGTTCGTCTTCCTTCGTCGTCCTTGTCTTTCTGTCTTCTATCATCATAATCATGATCCTCATCTTCTTCTCCTTCTTGTTCTTCTTCTTTCTCTGATCTTCCTCTCCATTTCATCATACTCTTTCTCACCTTCTCCCCCTCCTGTTTATTTTTTCTTGTTCGTTTTCCCCAACCCATTCTTTCTTTTTTTCTGATTAGAGCCTGTAGTACTTAGGATATACCTTTGGGCCCATTTCCTCCCTCTTGGCTCTCTTGTGCGTACTTCAGTTTATAGCCATTCGTTTCCTTTTCTGTGGGCTCTAATTGTCTTTGCATGCAGACAGCTTACCGTTCTGTAGGCACTGATGTCTGTCGGGAAATGAGTGAACGAGGCTGGGGTAGGATATATGAGATAGCTTTTGAGTGTTTGGGTTTTGTTGTTGTGTTTTATATTTAAAAGATAATATCTGGGAGATGAAAATTTTGAAATAGTCGGGAATCGGTACGAGCCAAATGTTGGTCTGTCCGTCTCTCGCCTTGAGGTTTGTATGCGTGCGTGCGTGCTTTTGTGTGTGTATGTGTGTGTGTATGTGTGTGTGCGGAGGTATAAGCCTTGAAAAGGGTGACTAACCTTGCTTTTTAAGCAGGAAATGGGTGTTTGTATTAGCCACCCAGTGTTTTCCAGCCACCCACTTTTTTCTAAGTACATGTGCATGGGAATGCAGTTGTAGTGCATGAGAGTGTTTTAAGTACAAGGGAGTGCTCTATCCGGGACGGAGAATATCCAGTCAATTTTCGGGAAATTTTGCAGGAAAGTTCGACCTTTTTCGTCGGAAAGAGCCAATTTTGCATTAGATTCTTACATTTCTAGAAGAAGTTTGCGTTCATTCCGTCAAAAAAAAATCACTTTCCGATTCTTGCATTCTTAATAAAACCCAGTCTTGGTGTTTTACATACTTATGTGTGTGTGTGTGTGTGTGTGTGTGTGTGTGTGTGTGTGTGTGAACGCGCGTGCGCGCATTGTATTTCCAGATACTATCTAGGAAAAAACAAACTTTGAAATCATCAGTAAATGCCAAATATCGGTCGATATGGCTCCCCCGCTCACACACAATCTAATGAATCACAGCTAATCAACTTTGCATTCATTGCACTGCATTCATTATCTTCGGTAACCGTTGAGTTAACCTTACCTAAAAGCTAATATCTCTCGTTGTTTTTTTAAATTAACAATTAAAATAAGCGGATTGCTGCACTTTCGACCTCAGGCCTATGACGTGAGCGTTGCTATCGCCTTTCTTTCCGACACTCGCGTGTGTGCACGCTATTACAATTTTATGGAATTGCTGCGCGTGGAAATGATTACTTCAGCCGTGCAGCTCGGTTGTGACCTGTGTAGCCATGAGAGAGAGATAGAGAGAGAGAGAGAGAGAGGGGGGGGGGAAACAGACAGACAGACAGACAGACAGGCAGGCCGAAGGCTTCATGTAGTCTCTATTCACACTGCGTAGTATATTCGGCGAGGCTTACGTATTCCTCTCCAAGCCTCGGCGAGTCTTTGCTACGCTGTGTGGTCTGTAGTCTCCGCGTGCTATATTCAATAAATGATGGTCCTCGTGGAAGTGGACAGAGGAGAGGACCTAACGCGCTTCGGGGTTGGTCAGCGGTTACGTGGGTTCAGCTTGCGCTGTAAACTTCAGTAGTTGTGGCCTATATTTGGTAGTGCTCGGAAGAGGCCTCGATTATATAGTGCCCAAGGAGTACTAAAAGACTATACGTATCAGTGTCGACATGTCCGGGGACGTTAATCTACCTTACTACTACTACATAGGCCTTGACGTCGTCCGTGGTAGCTAAGTCACAGAAGTTCGCCCCTTGCGGGAATCGAACCCCAACCTCCGGTATATGAAACCGGAGGACTATCCCACTGTGTCTTCTCTACAGAGTATTTTTCATCAAACAAATAAGATTACTGGAAACCAAGATGCCAGTAAATGTGTACTTTGTAATCTTTCTGTGTTCGTTCAGCGTGGCGCTTTCGCTTGGTTGGCTTCCTTTCCGGACTGTTGCGGCTGTGCGGCTATATCTGTCCCAGTTTGATTTCGTTTCCTTTCTTTCTCGGGTGCTCGGACTTTCCCGCTGATTATCTCCATAAAATCGGGCGAGTGAGACATATGAGGAAGCCGAGTCCACACCCTTGGTTCGTGCCTATCAGAATAGCTCAGTGGTTACAGTGCTCGTCAGGCGTTTGCGAGGAAGACGTGGGTTCAGATCTTGCTCGATAGTGTCGGGATTTTTTTGTCACAAGAGGAGACTTTCTGTAAAGACTCTTTGTACGATGTTTCACTCCTACCATCACCCCAAACCCCATACCTGCTCTCGGTGTCGAGCACCTTACAGATCGTGGTCGTTCTGTCAAGGTTTAAGATCCCGGACAGGCTTATATAGTATTCAAGTCGATCGGAATGGCACTACCCCCGTTGGGGTGCCGGGGGTTTCAGTATAAATAGTATCCCCACTTTCTAGAAATTTAGTGCTTTAAATTCCCACTGTCGCTGTATTTCTCATTTGCTCTTTCTCATTCCTGCTCTGTTCTATCAATCTGCTATACTATCTTCTTCTTCGCTAGACCAGTCATCTACCTTTTTTCTGGAAAACTCTTCCGGGACAAGACTCCTTATTTGTGTACGAGGTCTGTTGGATCAGCTTGGTAATATTGGACGCTTTCTGCCGGGTGGTCACTAGGGCTTCCTATGATGTTATTATTTAGCAATGTAGGCATTTTATATGTATGTGTTTTGTTGATAATTTATAATGATGTTTGTATTCTATTTTGTTTTTGTAAACGGGGGTTCGATAAATTAGAGTACAGCCTCAGCGTCCCCTGCGTGGGATGTCTTTATTGTAAAGTGACTGGCTGGTGGAGAGCTTTCAGTTTTACCACTAAGGTTGTTTCAGCAGATCGTTTATGCGGATCAGGGGTTGTCCGGTCCTGATTTGGCTCGGAAGAGTCCGCTGGACCTAAAACAATAATCATGTAATGTAATGTAATGAATGGCACTTTCGTCTGGGGCATTTCACATTGCCGTCTTCACAGCAAGTTGTTGTCATGGGCTGCTCCAGTTCCACTTTAGTGTAGGGCCAGCGCCTTGAATGACTGTTTTGAGCTGGCAAAGACGCTATAGATAACACTCAATTACTATAGATAACACTCAATTACTATAGATAACAATCAATTACTATAGATAACACTCAATTACTATAGATAACACTCAATTACTATAGATAACACTCAATTACTATAGATAACACTCAATTACTATAGATAACACTCAATTACTATAGATAACACTCAAGTACTATAGATAACACTCAATTACTATAGATAACACTCAATTACTATAGATAACACTCAATTACTATAGATAACACTCAATTACTATACATAACAATCAATTACTATAGATAACAATCAATTACTATAGATAACACTCAATTACTATAGATAACACTCAATTACTATAGATAACACTCAATTACTATAGATAACAATCAATTACTATAGATAACACTCAATTACTATAGATAACACTCAATTACTATAGATAGCAATCAATTACTATAGATAACACTCAATTACTATAGATAACACTCAATTACTATAGATAACACTCAATTACTATAGATAACACTCAATTACTATAGATAACAATCAATTACTATAGATAACACTCAATTACTATAGATAACAATCATTTACTATAGATAACAATCATTTACTATAGATAACAATCAATTACTATAATTACTATAGATAACAATCAATTACTATAGATAACACTCAATTACTATAGATAACAATCAATTACTATAGATAACACTCAATTACTATAGATAACACTCAATTACTATAGATAACAATCAATTACTATAGATAACACTCAATTACTATAGATAACACTCAATTACTATAGATAACACTCAATTACTATCGATAACACTCAATTACTATAGATAACACTCAATTAGGCTACTATAGATAACAATCAATTACTATAGATAACAATCAGTTACTATTGATAACAATCAATTACTATAGATAGCAATCAATTACTATATATAACAATCAATTACTATATATAACAATCAATTACTATAGATAACACTCAATTACTATAGATAACACTCAATTACTATAGATAACACTCAATTACTATAGATAACACTCAATTACTATAGATAACAATCAATTACTATTGATAACACTTAATTACTATAGATAACAATCAATTACTATAGATAACAATCAATTACTATAGATAACAATCAATTACTATAGATATCAATCAATTATATAGATAACAATAATTTATTATAAATAAAAATCATTTACTATAGATAATTATCATTTCCTTTTATCCCGTGATGCGAACGTTTGAAGCAACTTGATGAATGTTGTAGTTTGCATAGTGCACTGTATACTGACTATGGTAGTGCACCAAATCCGGTCCTATCAAGTCTAAAATGACTAAAATTAAGAACACATCCATCAATAGCCTCCCTTTCTTACTTTATTAGCATACCATCTCCACTTTGCTTTCTAAAAGCGTCCGCTGCCTCCTTCTCACACAACACACACACACACCTACACACACACCCACTTCATCCCCGCTCCCCTGCTTTTAGGATTTGAGTTCTAATCAAAGGTCTTAGACGCGTACAGGCCGAGAATAGCAGAGACTGATCAGCGTCAGGGTTTAGCAGGTAGAGATCGAATGAAACGAGGCCGAGGAAGAAAGTAGTCCAACATGAACACTGGGTAAACCTCGCCAGTGCTTCCTTAATCACCTGCCAACCCTTCCGATGCGAGCATTACCCGAGGACTAGTCTGTTCATACCTGCATTCCTTTGCACGGCGGAGTGTAAAGATCCTGACGTACAAGTCCTAGACTGGTTAGTGTCGCATACCTACATACACCAAAGAGCTTATTACGGAAAGAGGGGGAACTTCCATTATGTCCTATACAAAAATGCGAGACGCTCTCACGAATTATTTCCCTTTGCTCGGGCTGGCTATTTTTCATCATCTACTATATGAATGATCTGTGCGTGGTAACTTATTGAGCCTATGCCATTGCAAAAGAACATTTTAATGGCAACGTTTGCAAAACCAAACTTTTAACCATCATTATTATTAACATTCCGCTACTGCTGTCTTTTTTGTTTTGTTTTTGTTTATGTTTACTTATTGACATTTATTAGATGCTTTTATGCTGCTTATGTGTGTATGTCATAGGTTCGTTTTCTGCACTGGAATTTATTATTTTTTAATCAACGACAGATATTTTAACATTAAAATATGCATGACAGACTGTTTCATTTATCCGAAACTGTGTAAATCCGTAATCGTGTGTGTGTGTGAGAGAGAGAGAGAGAGAGAGAGAGAGAGAGAGAGAGAGAGAGAGATTGGGGGAAGAGAGAGCTCTGTCATTCAATCAATTAATCACCATAATGCACAATAACAAAATGTTTCACTAATAGTGTGAATTTAATTTATATCAGGTGTCCCCCTTTCCCCCAACCCTCTCACCTCCCACATCACTGGCTTAATAACATCGGTCACTTCATGGAAAATAATTAATTAATCAGACAGAACAATCAGAACCTAGACTACAACATTCCACGCAATATAGATCTAATGCGCAGAAATTCACAGATCAGAACAAGGACTGAGTTTCTACATTACATTTTTTTTCCCGTTTACACTCAAACGAAAAGGGATTACAACAGATCAAGGACCATTTTTGTGCCTAGGTAAGGAGTTATCTTGCACAGTATTTGATCACGAGGAGAAAACAGACTTAGTCTAATTTAACTTGTTAACATAAGCAGTTTGACGAAGCCAAACTGCCAATCTGACAACATCTACTTTTGAAATGTAAGCACAAATATAATAGTCAAACAACCTAGAAACAACGTAAACAGTGAGCGACCTTTTGAACGTAAACTGTCAGCAAGCAAACGGTTTTTGTTTTAGCACATAGAATAGATATAACATGAATCACTGAAGCCTCTCCCCGATTGTTTTAACAACACTGCAGCGGTCTTGGTTTAGGCCTATATAAACACACAAAAAAGATGTTTTTCGATTGCAATTTACCTTTCTTTGTCTCTTGGAAACTTGAAAAAGAACTTGCCATCACAATTTTTCTTGTATCTGGCATTACGGCAATTGATGGCTGTGCAAAAGTCACCGCCCTGTTTTACTCGGTCGCCTTTTGTCTTTCTACCACGAGCCATTTTTAGCATGTCGACAAGTTGAGCGTAACTCGTATCTTCCGTCTCGCGGTTTTGTACCAAGTTCCCCCTCTTTCTATAATACGCTCTTTGCATACACCCAACAGGAACTACGTCCTATTCCCCATCGATCGCTCAGTTGTTTGAGGTAATAGACGGTGCGCATAGCAGCAAGTTAGCGCGTGGACGGCTTGAATTACATCCTGTTTCCGACCTGTGCACTGAGCAGCTCTTTGATGTGGCAAAGTCTTACCAAAGAACAATTCAATCTAACAACGATTTCAAATCAATCCACCTCCACCCGACCACCAAACGGAGTAGCAGAGACGGTCGAGGCTTTGTCGCTTTTCGCTGGTGGGACAAGCGTTGTGGCCAAGTGGGCTAAGGCGGGACTGATTGATTGATTGATTGATTGTTGCTTTAGGTCCAGCGGACTCTTCCGAGCCAAATCAGGACCGGACAACCCCCAATCCGCATAAAAGATCTGCCGAAACAACCCTAGTGGGAAAATTGAATGCCCTCCACCGGCCAGTCACTTTACAATAAAGACATCCCACGCAGGGGACGGCTGAGGCTTTACCCCAACTACTCGAACCCCCGGTTACAAAAACAAAATAGAACACAAACATCATTATAAATCATCAACAAAACACATACATATAAAATGCCTATAGTGCTAAATAATAACATCATAGGAAGCCCTAGTGACCACCCGGCAGAAAGCGTCCAACACTCCCAAGCTGATCCAACAGACCTCATACACAAACAAGGAGTCTTGTCCAGGACGAGTTTTTAAGAAAAAAGGTAGGTCATTGATCTAGCGAAGAAGAAGATAGTATAGCAGAGTGATAGGACAGATCAGGAATGGGAAAGAGCAAATGAGGAAGACAGCGACAGTGGGAATTTAAAGCACTAAATTTCCAGAAAGTGGGGATACTATTTATACTGAAACCCCCGGCACTCCAACGGGGGTACTGTTGCCGCAGTGAATCAGTCATGCCTACAAAGGCAAGACAGGTTTTCAACTGGGGCTTTCACTTTTCCCTTTATAGATTAGAACAATCTACAGTGGCAAGATTGCTCATGACCCCAAGGGGTAAGGCGGAACTAACTTGCCTTGTCCACAGGCCAGAAACCAATGGGGTCGGACAGGTTGTGGGATCGATTCCGCATCTGGG
The DNA here is from genome assembly GCA_036898135.1 of Oncomelania hupensis. Classification (NCBI taxonomy): domain Eukaryota; kingdom Metazoa; phylum Mollusca; class Gastropoda; order Littorinimorpha; family Pomatiopsidae; genus Oncomelania; species Oncomelania hupensis. The sequence continues at coordinate 497,865 of JBAHVR010000406.1, read as the reverse complement.
CGTTGTGTTTCTCCGAATATTATTTACTTTCGACTCGGGCAACGTCGCGGGGTTTTTTTCCGTGCACCCCGATTTACTCCCCCATCAAAATTTCAAAAACACAACTAATATTAGGTAGGTTGGGTTTGGGCGCGCCACAGGCTGCGACTACGCCTTCCCCAGGGGAGGCAGCCCATAATTTTCCGATAAAAAGGGACAATGAAGCGTAACAATAACAACAACAACAACCATCTCTGTTGCTGGTCGTAGAGCATACCTATTACGCAATCATCATCGGCAGCAACAATAGCACAAGCATTGAATGTTATTGTGAAGGTAGACAATGTTGTTGTTATTATTATTATTATTATTATTATTATTATTATTATTATTATTATTATTATTATTATTATTATTATTTGTTGTTATTATTATTTGTTGTTATTATTATTATTATTATTATTATTATTATTATTATTATTATTATTATTATTATTATTATTAGTGTTGTTGTTGTTGTTGTTGTTGTTCTTAACAAAAGAACAAAAGAACATTAACATTAGGACGAAATAAATTAAATCTTTGGAATTTACTTTAGCACAAAAAAGAATTGGGGGGAGGGAGGGAGGGGGGAGGAGGCACTTGTGGGGCGTGTGTGGTTTTGGGAGTAGGGGAGTAGGCGCTAGAGACTATGGAGATGTTTGCGGAACAGGGTACCGGTATGTTGACCAAGGAACGGCATACAGAGGTCGTCGTAGCCTAATTCTATCTGTCCAGCCATTATGATAAATAATAGGTTCTTCCCAATTTTGGCTGCCGAATACTTGACACTCGGTCGCCCACTAACCGAATTTATTGGCTGACTGGTCAGTTCAATGGCGTATCTTCCCCTGATGTCTGGGTCTGCTGGTGGGTAGTTTGCATAGCGCTGTTGTCATACCAGACCGACGACTGACTGTTGTCCGTCGTCCGTGGTATGGTGCCGTAGGTCCATCTTCTTGAGGATGATTGGAAAAAAAGTTTAAACGTAGGGAATAGCAATATATTGAGGAAATTCTCTATGTACGACACTGTCCATCATCATCATCATCATCATCATCATCATCATCATCATCATCATCATCATCATCATCATCATCATCATCATCATCATCAGCATCACCATCGTCATCATCATCATCATTAGTTCCAGCAGCAGCAACCATAGTAGTAGTAGTAGTAGTAGTAGTAGTAGTAGGCCTAATCTTTTGTAAGACGCTATTTCCCAAAAGTCTGGGCTCAAATTGCCTGCAATAGTAGTAGTAGCAACAGTAACAGCAGTAGTAGTAGTAGTAGCAGCAGCAGTTAGTAGTAGTAGTAGTAGTAGTAGTAGTAGTAGTAGTAGTAGTAGTAGTAGTAGGATGATGATAATGATGATGATGATGATGATGATGATGATGATGATGATGATGATGATGATGATGATGATGATGATGATGATGATGATGATGATGATGATGAAAAGTATTTGCAGAACACAACAAGGGAAAATAGATAATTGTTAGACGCTTGATCATCGTCATGTTTACCATTGCATGACTTGATTAGCTTTATGAGGTGATATGCGCGCTATATAAGAATGGTCGGTAAAATAAATAAATGCGGAATAATCTTTCCTTAAACAAATGAGCACTTTCTAATAGGTCAATCACTCTGAAATCAACCCTAGCGGACGACTTGTTGGATGTGAGCAGCGCGGGCAGACCAAAATGGCGCAGCTCTTCATGTCCGGTCTCTGTCGCTGATTGTACGCCTCGCTTTACTGATACTCTTAAACAGCACCTTTGTGACATACAACACTACAGCTAAAAACCCTGATGCTCATGTCCTAGACTGATAAGTGCCAGCTACGCAATCCATGTCCCAGCAAGAGCGAGGATCTGTCTCCCCATCCCCCGGTCGCTCAGGATTGGCGTCCTGAGGCGTCAGACGATTCCCCTAAGGCAGCAAGTGGGCGGGTTGAGTTACATCCTAATGTGTCGACCAGCGCCTTAAGCAGCTATGGAGCTGGAAAAGCGCTATAAAAAGCGCTAAATATTAAATAGTAAACAACGACGGTCGCGCTGTTTACGTTGTGTGAAAAAGGCGGTGAAATAAATAAGAGTCGCTTAAGCCGAATGTTCATAAGCAACAATAATTATGTCATACCCCATTGCTGTTAACTGTTCACACAAGCAACAATAATTATGTCATACCCCATTGCTGTTAACTGTTTACGCAAGCAACAATAATTATGTCATACCCCGTTGTTGTTAACTGTTTACACCAGCAACAATAATTATGTCATACCCCATTGCTGTTAACTGTTTACACAGGCAACAATAATTATGCCGTACCCCATTGCTGTTAACTGTTTACACCAGCAACAATAATTATGTCATACCCCATTGCTGTTAACTGTTTACATCAGCAACAATAATTATGTCATACCCCATTGCTGTTAACTGTTTACACCAGCAACAATAATTATTTCATACCCCATTGCTGTTAACTTTTTTCACAAGCAACAATAATGATGTCATACTACATTGCTTAAATGCTATAAACATTTTTCGCAGGCTGTCTGTATTGAACTTGTATGATCGCTTTACAATACTGCATATTATTTGTACGACACGAAAGTTAAAGCAGTCATCAAGCTGAAGCAGTCATTCTCTGTCTGTCATAATGCGAGCAGTTTTGTGTTAGTTTTATTCCATTTATCTCTCTTTGTAGACTTCGTGAGAATCTAAATTAATAATTATGTGAAACTTAACGGAGCATACAAATTGTACATACTTTGACATTTAATAGAATCACTGATGCAGCAATATTTCTCGAGTGGAGGTATTTTATACGACGCAATGCCCAACTTCTCCATTCGGTCTAGACTGCGCGTGTTTGAGTAGAGATCAATACTAATGGGATCGAACTGCTGAACATTTTTGAACTTATTGCATTTCATAACAAGGTTGTATTCCTCTACAAAATCATCATCGTCTACATCACAATGATCATCTACATCACAATCATCGTCATCATCATCATCATCATCATCATCATCATCATCATCATCATCATCATCATCATCATCATCATCATCATCATAACCGTCACCGTTTTTAGATTCTGTCGTTAAGTTATTCTGTTTTATCTTTTATTCTTTTCCATCCTTCCTTTGTTGTAATTAATATCGTGCCTATCTATCTTTCTTCTTTCCCTTCTCTTGATTTTTTTGTCCTCTTGCTTTTTTTTAATTTTGTGTACTTCTCTGTTCTTTTCATTGTCTTTATTTTCATGTTCTTTATTTTAGCAATATTGCCTTTCAGCACCTATGGACATTTTCTACTGGTAAGCCGACGAAAATAGACAGCGAACAACAGTTTTATGGGGTGCATCCGTATTTATTTCGTGTCAGTCGACTTAAGTAAAAGCAACTGACAAGCTCTGATCCAGAACAAAAATTGATCGAGTTCAACTACAAGAGTTGCACAAAGTTTCATCGAGAGAGAGAGAGAGAGAGAGAGAGAGAGAGAGAGAGAGAGAGAGAGAGAGAGAGAGAGAGAGAGAGAGAGAACTTATCAAGCAGACGAAGGCGGAAACTTGCCAGCACTGATCCAGAACGAACATAAATTGTTCGAGCACACGAGTTGCACACAACCTCAATCGTAGTGAGGGTATGTGGGGGAGGGGGGAGCAGAGAGAAAGAGAGAGAGAGAGAGAGAGAGAGAGAGAGAGAGAGAGAGAGAGAACTTTTCACAGCTTTCCACCTTCGTAAAGGTGAATTGTTCCAGTACAAGAGATGTACTTATTCTCAGCTGAAGGAGAGATCACTTCTTAAGGAGCAGAAGTCTAAAAGTCGACAGCTCTCATTGTGTCTCACCCGGCTTCGTAAAGTATGACATTTTTCGAAGAGGGTAGGAAGAGATGTCTTCTCGTAGGAGAAACGCGAAGGACTGACAGCTCTGAACCCGTAATCCCTAGGAATCTATAGGTGGAGTAGTGTGTGTGTGGGAGGAGAGGGGAGGTGGGGTGGGGAATGCCGCGTGACAGCTCTGATCCTGAATAACATAAACTCTTCCAGTACAGTAATACAGATATAGGAGACAAAACTATTTTAGATTGTGTCTTTTCTCGCCTATGAAAGGGGACAGGAGATTAATGATAGCATCCTTGGACCTAATCCTTCCTAATCCTGGAAGCTATCTTGCTGGGTTTAAGGTAAAAAAATAGATAAATATGTCTCCGCTTATCTGCTGCAATGGTTTATATTTGTGGAGTTGTGCCATATATACAGATGGCCATTTCGTTGTGTTCTCAGCTCATCTGGGTATCAGCTGGGCCGGAGATAGAAGAGACATAGACAGAGACATGACTGACGATGCCAAGCGATCAGTATTGGTGCCCTCTGTGTCTGCTACTCTTCCAAAAAAAAGACAAAAATTTTAGTTTGCAAGGGTAAAAGAGTAAGCGCTGGATGCGCTTTTTTTACATGTTGCCCTTGGGGCTTTAACAATAACTATTAAATACAACTCGATGTTATAACATTCACATCATGGAACATTAACTAATAAACAAAGTCATCATTAGATAAAATCATTTTCAAACAATTGAAATCAAATTGTTAATATCAATCGACAACATTAACAATTATTGAGTATTTAATTTTTAATGAGTTTAAGAGACGTGTTCTAAATGATGTAAATTTAGATGCTGGAGTGCGGAGATCTTAAGGAAAGTTATTCCACAAAGTAGAAAGCTAGACCATCACACAAGCCATTGGACATTATTCATCAAGAAAGGTAACTATGCTGCTCTCAAAGGTGGACAAAAAGTGCGACATAATGGCTTTTAATGACATGAGTTAAAGTATCTCAAATGCAGTACAATTGCATTCATAAAGCCTGGTTCTCCTGACGCGTTTCCATCTTTACCAAAAGAGTAGGTTTGTCCTTGAATGCTTAGAGTAGTTGTTTGTAGATTATAGTCACACGACACTTTCGCATATAGGTGACTACTGGACCGATTTATACTGACACCAGCGGACCAGTTGTTGGTAAAGGGGAAAATAATATGATCACACGTTGACCAATCCGGGATTCGAACCAGCGACCTTTCGGTTACTAGCAAGACGCTCTTACCTTCTTCTTCTTCTTCTGCGTTCCTCAAAATGGGGCCTCAGATGTCCAGGTTTGTCAAACTTATGAAGCGGGCAGTGGTTTCGAGGTCTTGCTTGGAGCCCCAGAGTTTTACGTCCAGCGTCTGTCCTGCAGGCCAGAGTTGTGTCCTGGCATTCTGGTACTGGGGGCAGGACTGCAGGATGTGCTCTGGGGTCTGGAGGTCTGTTCCACACGGGCAGTCAGGGGTGTGTGACAGGCCAAGGCGATGCATGTGGTAACGCAGGCGGCAGTGACCAGTTCGTAGCCGGAAAATCGTGGTCTGTTCATGGCGCTGGAGGTGTGCCATCTGGTCGTCAGATGGAGGGTCATGCTGGGTGGTCCAGGTTGCCTGGAAGTGCCGCTTGACCAGAGTCTTGGCTTCCTTATAAGAGACTGGGGGGTGTGGCTGCTCCATTTTGCTGCCCGACTTAGCCAGCCTGTCCGCCTCCTCGTTTCCTGACAGACCACAGTGAGCAGGTATCCACTGGACTGCTACCTTCGTGTATTGCGAGAGGGCAATCAACAGGCGCTGTGTGTCTCTTTCCAGCTGTTCACTGGGCGACTGCAGGCTCTCGATGATGGAGCGGCAGTCAGACAGGAAGACGATATTTGAGGCGGGCACTTCTGCAGCAAGGAGCCGGGCAGCCTCATGAAGAGCAGTGAGCTCAGCCCTGTAGTTGGTGGACCGGGCTCCAGCAGGCAGGGATCTGGAGAGGGTGCTTCCATCGGAGAAGCGCAGGTGTAGTCCGCTGCCTCCGTTGCTGACGGCTGCATCAGAGGATCCATCCGTGTATGCGTGGATCCACATGGGCCTGGGATACTTCAGGTCCAGGAGCTCCAGAGTGAGGGAGCGTAGCGCAGCCTCTGACTGCTCGCCCTTGTACCTCACTCCTGGGACGTCAGGGCAGAACATGAGTTCGGTAGTCGGGGTGTCCCAGTCCTCGGCGTCCTGGAGGAGCTCTCGTTCTGCTGGGAGGTCTGGGACGGCAGCCGCCAGCTTCTTGACCTGATGGATGAAGCTATCCCGCTTCAGCCTGTTCTTGGTTGGCTGTTGTAGATATTGGTGGGCTGGGTGTGAGGGCAGCCTCTGTAGTTTTTCATGTTGGATCAGAACTTTTTCTTCTCGTCTTTGGTCCAGGGAAAGGAGTCCTGTTGTTGTTTCCAGCTTGTGGATGGGTGTTGTTTTCAGTCCTCCTGTGATGAGTCTCATGGCAGCGCTTTGTACTTTGGCCAGTCTCCTGGTGTTGCTCTTGGCTGCTGTGGACCATGCTGCTGAACCGTATTCCATCACAGGACGGACGTTGCCGGTGTACACTTGCTTGAGGATTCTGCTGTTGGCACCCCACTTTGTGCCCGAGAGCTTCTTCATGAGGGCCAATCTTCTGGTTGCTCTCTTCTCCATCTCCTGGATGTGAGGACTCCAGGTAAACCTCCTGTCGAGCTTGACACCGAGGTACGTTGGAGTTTCCTCCTCCGGTATCACTTGGTTGCCGACTTTCAGCTTCAGGGTCTCTTTGGTGTTGGAGAGTGAGAAGCAGGTGGCTACTGTTTTCAGGCTGTTGATGGTGACACACCAGTCGCTTGCCCACCTGGAGATGCTGTTGAGAGCCTCTTGCATCCTGACGACAGCAGTGGGAGTGGACTCGGCAGCGTTCCACATTGCGACGTCATCGGCATGCAGGGCGCGGCTGATGTGTCGAGAGAGGTTCTTGGTGATGTCGTTGATGAAAACGACGAAGAGAGTTGGGGAGATCACTCCTCCTTGTGGGACTCCTTCCCTGATCTTTACTGTGTAGCTGAAGTTGCCGTTGAGCTTAACCCTTGCCGTTCTGTGTGCCAGGAAGCTTCTGATCCACTTGAACAAGTTGCCAGCGACATCTGCGGTCAATAGCTTCAGGAGTAGGCCTTCCTTCCATGTCTTGTCGAAGGCCTTGGAGAGGTCTATGAAAGTGGCGATGACCTTCTTCTTCTGCTGGAAGGCGTTCTCTATTGACTGAGCAAGATACACCAGCTGGTCCTCGGTGTTTCTGTTCTTTCTGAAGGCGGTCTGTTCTTTGGTGATCAGGTTGTTCGATTCCAGGTGCCACACTAGTCTCTTATTGACCATACGCTCAAGGGTCTTGCCGAGGCAGCTCAGAAGACTGATAGGTCTGTAGCTGGACTTACTCTTGGGGTCCTTTCCTTTCTTGAGTATGGGGATGATGATGGCTTCCTTCCATGCTGAGGGGAAGACGCCTGACCGCCACGACTGGTTGAAGAGCTCCAGTAATTTGTTTTTGGCGGCTGGCCCAAGATGCTTGATCAGCTCGTTGCAGACTCCATCTTTGCCTGGAGCTTTCTTGGGCTTGAGTCGCCTGATAGCATCGTTGAGCTCTCCCAGGGAGAAGTCAGATGTCATAGATGGGGGGTGGGCATTGTTCTGCAGGCAGAGCTTGGTTTGAAGCTGCTCTTCTACTTCTTTCCTTCGTTGTGGAGGGACATTGATGGTGCTTTCAGCCTTGAAGGCTTCAGCCAGAAGGTTTGCAGCTCTCTTGCCAGTGTGGTAGGTGCCACTCTCCTCAAGCACGGTGGTTCCATATGCTGCTGTGGTGTCCTCGTTCAGGGCCTTCACGAGTTGCCACAGTTTGCTGGTGTTGTTGTCCAGGCTCAGAGTTGAGGTCTTCTCGTTCCAGCTTTCTTGGAGTTCCTTGGTTTTGATAGCCGAGAACTCATCCTTGATCTTGCTGTGCTCCGTGGTTGATTCTGGGGAGGGGTTCTGCTCCATGGCTTCTCTGGCCTCTGATAGTCTCTGGTGGAGATCCGCCAGCCTCTTGCTCCAGTAAGGCTTGTAGTCCCTCCTGAAGCCACGAGGAATAGCTTTCTTGGCAGCAGTCAGAATGGTGGAGGTGAGGTTCTTGACATTCTGGTTGATGTCTTCTGTGAAGGTGACATTGAGAAGGTCTTCGGCATGCTGTTGGTACTGTCCCCAGTTGGCCTTCTTGAAATTCCAGCTGGCTCTCCTCCTGCAGTACTCTGGTGCAGTTGCTGCATCTGCAATGAGGAGTGTGATGGGGAGGTGGTCACTGCCACCTAGCTGACTGCCGACTGTTCTGGTGGTCCGCTTCTCAATGTCCTCTGTGGCCATGGCAAGGTCAGGGGTGGAGGTGCTCTTCCATGCTCTGGAGTAGTACGACGGCTTGTCCTCTGGTTGGTTGATCAGGATCAGCTCGTTGTCCATCATCCAGTCCTGGACTTCTTCTCCCCTGGAGTCCGTTGTGCTGTAGCCCCAAGCCGGTGAGTGACTGTTGAAGTCGCCGGTGATGAGATGCCTCTCTTCTGCTGCCTGGATGGTGTGCAGGTCGAGCCTCGATGTTGTAGGGCTGTAGCAGTTGCTGATGAAAAGTTCTTCTCCTTGAAGAAAGAGTTGAATTGTCAGGAGCTCTAGTTCTCCGGTTGTCTGCGCTGTAAGCACTGAGGGGATTCCTTGTCGGACGAGGGTCATGACTCCGCCTTTGTGCCCTGAGGGTCTGTCTCGCCTGTAGGTGTCGTAACCTCTGACAAAGAATCTCCGGGTTTCTGTGAGATGGGTTTCTTGGATGCAGATAACGTCTATCTTGTTGTCTCTTAGGAAGGCTTGAAGCTCTGGTTTCTTGTTCTGGATGCCTTCCGCATTCCACTGCACCACACGTAGGCCTGTCACAGCTGTTGGTTGTGGACCAGTTGCTCTACTCTGCCTCCCCCTGGTTCGCAGGTCAGCAGAGCCGCCAGTCGCTAAGGCGGGCCCCTTTGAGGCAGAGGGCCCGGCACCGTCCCCGCCTGGCTTTGGTCCACGGGGACGACACCATGTCGAAATATCCATCTGAGGCATTGTCCATTTTTCTGGTAGCGTGTGCGCTCGTTTGGACTCCCACACAATACCCAGGGGGTATAGTCAGCAGCACTCCGTCTTCGTTGGGACATTCGGTTTTAGCGAGTTTTCCTTCTCGAGGCCGTGCACAAGACTGGATGTGGCCCATCTCATCCAGCCCCACCTGGTTATCCTGCCAGGTACTCAGTCGCCCCCATAGCAGGCTTGGTGGTAACAGGGGCACCAAACTGGTAAACCAGTAGTGGGTGCTGCTATGGACACATTTATGTAGGAGAGGCCATATGCAAGTAACCTCCTGCCAGCTTGGCCAGACAGTGGTTCCGCGGCTATCACTACATCTGGAGAGTGAGAGGTAATTAATTGAACATCACTCCCCTTGATGAGCGGGACGTACAGCACCAGACCTCACTGCCCCCGACGCTCTTACCAATTGAGCTACCCGGCCCCACTGCTTAGAGTACACTGCGTGCAGTCTATATGTATTGCATCCTATGCTATCCTATACTCCGTAACTCGAAAGTCAATGACAGATGATCGTGTAACCAGCGTACTCCATCTTTCTCTGTCCTCAGCAGCCCTCTTGGCTTTACTCAGTGTTGAATGTTGTCTTCCCACCTCTTTTTCTGTTTCCCTCATCTCCTTCTCTGCAAGGAGGTGAAGCGTGTTGCATGATAGTAAACCGGATTGCTGGCTACTAGTTCCACGAAACTCTCTGCTTGTCACTGCCACTAACCTTCATAAAATGCCTGCCGACAATGAAGTCATTGCTCACCATCAAAAGCAGAAGACGAATGGTCAGGTGGGGAGAACATAATGTCGTGTCGAATTGTCCTGCATAACCCAATGCCACACCACAGCTGAACTAAGCTAGACTAACCAACAAATGGAAGGTAGACAATCTTTCCCAAGCGTGAACAGTCGCTTCCCATAGCGTAGCGTTTAGAGCTCAAGGCCGCGGGCCAAGGTCAAGCCCCATGTTAAAAATAGATTCATTCCCACAATCCTTTGCGTCATCGACACAAACATTGTTGCCAAACATTGTAGCCACGGTACTTGCAATAGCGATAATCGCTATTCATTCAAAGATTACATGAAAGATGTAGCATTTTTCCGATTTCCTGACTCGGAAAAGAAAAGAACAGAGTTTGAAAGATGGGTACATGTCTGCGGGCGTAAAGGTTTTACTCCTCAAACGGCAAAATCAACACCAAAGAATCCGACGTTTTTGTGTAGCAAGCACTTCGTATTTGACCGACAGACTGCAAGAAATCCCGATCCTTTCTACTCAATTTAATTCAATTCAATACAACTTTATTTATCCACATAATTACAGTTACAAGATTTAGAAGCAGCTCATATTGAAAATATTTTTTTTCAAAAGGTTTAAAAACAGTGAAATGTGAAACAAGGTATCACAACATTGTCACACGATCCTATAAGCACATGTCCTACCATACAAACATAAACCAAACACACGCACACACACACACACACACACTCACACATCACGAACACTCACCACCGACAGTTAAATCAAATAAAAACATGAAGGTAAGAAAATAGGGTAAGAATATCAACCAATCATCAAATCAATCAGTCGATAAACCATCAATTAATCAATCATTTAATCACGCCATCTTCTTTCCCATCCCACTACACTCCAGATCAGGTAAGAAACAAACAAGGTTATTAAATATTGTTCAATACTTTTGTTTCTCATATGATAAACTAAGTCGCATCTCGCAAAGTTCGCAGTCCTCACACTCGTAAATTATGAAAGCAACATAACTCCATACTGCCTGCACAATATAAGCCTGTATGATGATATTCTGAAATTCTTGCAGCTGCAGCGTTCTTTCTAGGTGCTTTTTGGGTTCAGATTCTCTCTCTCTCTCTCTCTCTCTCTCTCTCTCTCTCTCTCTCTCTCTCTCTCTCTCTCTCTCTCGTTTATAGCATTTACTGGAACAAGCTTACGGCCTGTATTTGTAGTAGTGTAATATGTATACCCTGTTGTTGTTTTTTTAATTTGATTTGGGGTTTCCACTTCCAGATTTCACTTTCTGCCATACTCATAGACTAACATGGACAAATGTTCAGTATTGCCTTAACACTTGTGAATAAATACTGTGTGTTATCATGTAGCCTGATGTGTTAAGAAAGTAATGCCACGCTCAAGACAACCACAGGAAATAATCTCTCAAACGTCGCCATTATTCCGCGTGTTTGTGTCTATGTGGCCACGTGGCGAATTTTTGTGACGTAGCAAGTCTTGACCTTGGCCCGCAGCCTTGAGCTCTAAACTCTACGCTATTCCGCCATAATATAAACAAATTGTAATCTCTTTGAGTGAATTAGACATACGTTTTTGCGCAATGTTGATCTTGCCTTTAGACTCATTTTAAAAGAGATAAGACAATGTATGTGGGATGGTATAAACGTCCCAAAGGAAACGGTGATATACTGACAATCTTGATTGATGCAGATAAACATACATTTTTGGAGTACAAGCGTTGCATCAAGTCTCACACAGAACAGGAGGGCGAAGGTTAGGAGGAAAGAGGTGCGACAGGTCGGCAAATATCGTACACGAACTTTGATTTATTGTTTTTCCCTGGAGTCAAAGGTAGCTTCTGTAGTAGTTGTAGTAGGAGCAGCAATCTCACCCGCTTCCATTTTCTGCAGCAGTGACAGTAGCAGTAGCAGAAGTAGCAGCAGTACTTGTTGTACTAGCAACGGTAGAAGCCGTAAGTAGGGGTTTCACCGCCAACGTTTTCTCTGTTCTCTCTCGCGCACCGATGGTCACGACCTTCCACCGACAAACAGCGTCTGATCCCTATTGCAAGCTCCAGGTTGCCGTCATTATCTGCACCTTCAACCTCCCCTTCCCCAAGCCCACTCTCTCTGTTAGCCAGCGTCTTTACCTCTATTTCAAGCTGCAAGTTGCCGTGATGAACTACCCCCTTTCCTTCCCATCTCCCTCCCCAAGCCCACTCTCTTCGCTGCCAGCCAGCGTCTTTACCCCTGTTTTAAGCTTCAGGTCGTCCTTATCAACCAACCCTCCACCCCCGACCCAACCTCCTGAGGAGCATTTGTTAAAGAAGATTAGGATGCTGTTAGGAGCGTGTGAAGTTGTGTGTTATAAATGGGTGTTGTATTGCTGCTGTCCGGTAGGTAAGGATAGTTAAACTATGCTTGACATGGGAATGGGGGCCACCTGAGAGCGGCTGGAGATTGTTTCGAGATTGAGACTTGTCAAGGGCAAGTATAGGGATCAGTAGGAGATTTTTTAAATATGGTATTTATGTGGTAAATCGGCAGGAGATCAATTTGTGGGAATGGAGATTGGTAACAGGAAAAGGTAATTGTGAGAGGTTGTTAGACGATTGTTAAGATAGTACGTGGTATTTTGACATTAGGTGGTACTGTTTTGTTTATTTTATGGTTCTTTATAGCGCCTTTCCAGCGCAAGAGCTGATTAAGGCGCTGGCCGATACAAGATCTTACTAATATTAGCGCAGCGATAATCTGTTACGAGATTAAGTTCAGGAAGGGCAAAGGCATGGAATAGGCAGATTTTTACAAATATATTTATTTATTCATTTTTACATAGCGCTTTTCAAGCTCAAGAGCTGCTGACGGCGCTGGCCGATACAGGATGAGGAGGAGAAGAAGGATGAGGACAACCACAATGACAACGACAACAACAACAACGATGACATCTACTCCATGAAAGCTGGTGAAAAAAAGAAAGAAGAAACAAGACTGAACAAAAACGATGACAGCTTGAATCAACCACAGCAAGCAGAATCCGCATTTTCCGTTTCCCAAGCGTTGCGTTTTGCTCGGGGAACATCGAGGGAGTAGAGAATTGGATGTCTGATTGACCTATTGTGAGCTCGCCCCTCAGTGCTACCCCTCCTCCCCCACCACCACCACAACAACCCACCTACCACCCTTCTCACCCTTTGCTACCCGTCCCCACCCCGATTAGACAACCCACCTCCCCTTCCCCCACCACCCTACCAGCCCAACTGTCGCCCCATTTCACTACCGTGATGTCTTTCTTCTAACCTTAGCTCCTGAATACGACGACCGATCCTCTCCCCGCAAACCTAGCAGTACCACTATTATGACGATCCACCCTTAGCACGCGACCCCAATATGACCTGCTGCCCACCCTCCACGCGCACCCCTTAGGCCTGCCATCCCCGCAATATCTCCCACTCTACCCTACAACCGAGTGTCAGAGATCCATGTCTGATGCTCAGATTTACTCTACTTTAGCACTGCCTAACACAAGTCTTCTCTCACACAGCGTAGCTGAGACTAGAGAGAAGACCTACTATTCTTCCTCCCTTTAGTCACTAAATCGCGAGCAAGCCTCATCAGTCTTGTCTTGTCTTGTCTTGTCTTGACGTATATGCCCACAATCAATCGTGTTGATCATTATGGCACTTTTTACCAAGGTGCATGCTGGGTGTGTTCTTGTTATCGGCACTTACCCGTCTAGGACATGAGCGTCAGGACCTTTAACGTCCGTTATGATGTAAGTGTACGCGAAACAGACTAGACCTCGGTTTATACTCTCATCCGAAGGAGTAAGTCACCGACGCTGTGTAAATTCTCTCATTTCCCAACTCCCAACCCGCAAGCTCCCAAACTCCAGGACCCCCACTCAGACTGGAATCCCAGCTCCATTCAGACAGCCATCAGTCGTGATTTACTTGTCCTTTGAATACCGGATATCATTCCAGTTAAGGACCTTCTCTGTATGGGAACCCGCTGCCACTAACACCCTCTAAACACTTCTGATTTTTTTCCCCCTCCTCCAAGACTCAACAATAGATTTAACCCTTTCGGTGGTATTGGTGCCGCAAAACAGAACAGCCAGATTTGATGCCATGCTGGAAGCCACGTCTTCAAACTCATACAGAAGTGGTCCAGTAAGCTATTTGTTTCTCCCAACTAAAGGTGGGTCTCTCCCAATGTGACACATCCGATGTTCTAAACACCACCCCCACCTCCATTCCCTTCCACTGTGTCGCCAAAGCGTTATATTCAATGACATAGTTAATCCTTCGCAAGTACAGATTACAAGAGCTAGTGGGAGAGGAACACCGACGAGAGAGTCATTACAAAGCGTCACGTCTTGCAGTCTTTTTGAGAGAATCGAACATGATGAAACGAACGACTTGCGGAATTTGAACGTGAGTTCACCATTTCAAGACTCTCTCCACCACTTCATCGTGGTCTCCCCGACATCGACCCCTACACAATCAGCCTACAATGAAAGAAATTTAAAAAAAAAGGTTTTAAGTCATGTTGCGTGACTGACTTGAACTGTGTATAAAAACCTTGGATCCCATTATAGTCATGTTGTCTCGTTCTTATTGTTTCCACCACGCTAACAACAGTTCTGCATTATTATTTTTTTCACAATATTTCATCATAAACATCATCATCATCATCATCATCTAGATTGTGTGTACACCGCCCTAACATTCGCTTTCTTCCGAGTCTGACACCAGCCCTTTGCAAGCTTATATATTATTTAAATTATAGAGAATGTAAGCCGAATTCCTACAATGTTTAATTCCCATGTGCATAGAAAGTTTGACAAAGCGACTTCTTTCTTCTTTTTTGAAACGTTTTAATAGCCACACTGTCATCGTCATCGTTGTTGTTGTTGTTGTTATTGTTGTTGTTGTTGTTGTTGTTGTTGTTCTTCTTCTTCTTCTTCTTCTTCTTCTTCTTCTTCTTCAAGAACGGCTGTAGCGACAGTGGCTTTGCTATAATCATTTTCACGACGGCGACTATGTGATCTTGAATGGACAACGACGTGGACGGTATTGATGACGACAATGGCCAAATACGACCACATGATGGAGATGGCAGTGACGGTAATGTTACGATGAGGACGAGTTGGTGCATGGTTGGGAGTCATCTGCTGAAGGTGGGGGATGGGGTGTGTCACTGCAAGGGTGGTAGATGGCGGATGGGAGGGGGTAGGTGAGGAAGGGAAGGGGTGGGGGCTACATGGCTGTACAGAAGAGAAATGCTGTTGCTGCAGAGGACAGTCAAACAATCGATGTAATCCTGCGACAGTGTTGCCCGAGGGAGTCGGTGCTCCAGGCATCAAGACTTGGCCATCATAACTTGTGTACAAGACGGAAGAGCAGCTAGTGGGAGGAGGCGGGTGGGGGTAAGGAGAAGGGCGGGTGTGTTGGTGATGATGATGGTTATTGATGTGGTGTGTCTTTGCCCTTGTTTTGTGTCCAGACTTCTTGTTGTTGTTGTTGTTGTTGTTGTTGTTGTTGTTCTTCTTCTTCTTCTTCTTCTTCTTCTTCTTCTTCTTCTTCTTCTTCTTCTTCTTCTTCTTCTTCTTCTTCTTCTAGGGAATAATACAAGCGCTGGTATAAACTTCGTGATAGTAAGAGCGGTGATGATTGATGGGTGATAAGTATAATGATGACGAATAGGATGAGGATGTGGTAACGGTGTAAAGAAGAAGAAGAAGAAGAAGAAGAAGAAGAAGAAGAAGAAGAAGAAGAAAGAAAGAAAGAAAGAAAGAAAGAAAGAAAGAAAGAAAGAAAGAAAGAAAGAAAGAAAGAAAGAAAGAAAGAGGAGGAGGAGGAGGAGGATGATGATGATGATGATGATGATGATGATGATGATGATGATGATGATGATGATGATGATGATGATGATGATGATGATGATGACCTACATAAGCTAGTGAAAATAAGGTGGTACCGCTGAAGTTTTCTTTTGTAATGGATAGATTTGTTTTAAGAACACTGGCTGTTATATTTTACCATTGTGTAATGCTATATTTTATTTATTATCATGGTTGTTAATGTTATATTTTATTTAGAGGGCAAAGTTTTACATTGTCAAATGTTCAAATTATTTTAGTTATTAAAATATGTGTATTTTGGCAATTATAACCATATTAAATGTTAATATATATTTGGTAAAATACTGTTATTTTTACCTGTATTATATTTTATGTTTCAGGTAAGTACACAAGGAGCACATAAATCCCAGCTGAACGTCTTGCAATCAGACACACTGTGGTAGTGGTAATGTATTCATTGCACTTTTAGTTTCTGATTTGTTTTATTTAGTTTTTTGTTGTTGCTGTGAGTTTTTTCCCTTATTATTTTGCTTTACTATGTCTTGTTGTGTATAGTATTTTGTTTTGTCTCCGTCGTCTTGCTACATTCTTGTGTTTTATTTTACTCCAGTTGTGTGTTTCGTGTTGGTTTGTCTTTGTCGGGGGTTGTTTGGATTCTAATTGTCTTTTTCTTTTCTTGTCTTTTTTAATTGTTTTGTTTTGTTTTGTATTGTTTTTGTCATTTCAAAATGACTTGTTTCTCACTTTACAGTTTCGTGTTTTTTTCGAATTTATGTTGAATACTGCCGAGAAGTGAATGTTCTGTTCAAGTTAACTGTGAATGATACAGTACATAATGATAAGAAGAAGAAGAAGAAGAAGAAGAAGAAGAAGAAGAAGAAGAAGAAGAAGAAGAAGAAGTTATTTTGTAGAATGTAAATTGTGAGTAATATAAAAACAAATCAAAACGCACAAACATCGTACTTAAGCTGAAAGACTACATTTTTCTTAGCAAGACTCACTACTTTTTTTGTAAAGTTCAGCTTTAACCCAAATGTGTTGTCTCTCCAGACATAATGATTGTTACCCATTTGGACAGTTTGTGGTGGCTCACTTGATCAGGGCGTTACAACGTGCATAAAATTGGCAGCACGAGAGCTTTCCGTCTCGACTTCTGAAAAACCACTTTCTTTATGATGAATTTCGGTGGCTAGTCGGCGCCCAGAGCAGATTTCTGTGGTGGGCAGCGCGCTTTTTAAGACAGTCCATAATTGGTTTTATTTTTGAACAGATAACTGAGGATAGGATAGGACCTTAGTTAATAGGCCTATGTTGGTACAGTATAAGCTTCTTTCCTTCTTGTATTAAGGTATCTTATTCATTGTGTGTATGTGTGTGCGCGCGCTTGGTTGTGTGTGTATGTGTGTGAGAGAGAGAGAGAAAGAGAGAGACGCGTGTGTGTGTTAGCGTGTGACATGTATGTGTGTTTGAATGTGCGCGTGAGGGTGCGTGTGCGCGTGCGTTGAGGCCTGCCTTAATTGGAGGGTTCGTGGAGGTTCAAACACGTTTTTTTTAGGTTCTCAGATTGCGAACCTAGAATCTTGAACCCTTTTTATCCAAAAGGTTCAGCGACCTAGATTCGGAATCTGAGAACCTCAAAACAGAGTTTTTGAACCTGCACGAACATTCCAATTAAGACAGGTCATTAGTGTGCGGGTATCACCCCATCCATGATGTTCTTGCAGTCGTTTTAATTAAGAGTGTCTGCATGTTACATCGCTGTTTAAAATAATTACTGTAAGGGGAAGGTGGTTAGAGGTGAAAAGCACAAAGGCATGTCTGTCTGAATCCGAAGGTTAAATTAGCGTGGCCGGTATGGTGCATGGAGCAGAGTAAGCTTACCATGCAAGATGTACTAATGATAGTCACAGGTCGCAGCCACATAGAGGATAAGAGACTGTTAAGGCACGCGTCTGATACAAGACTGTGGAAAACTGACGGATCACTGACACTCGGTTTGGGATCCTCTTCAAACGTTTTCTTTTTAGACTAAACGACCTTAGTTTGCTTCTACGTATGTGAGTCTGTCTGTCTGTCTGTCTTCCGCCCCAGCCCTACGCCCTCTTCTCCTCTCACTATGCCCTCTGTGCCTGAATTTCCTGTGCCCATGGCAGCAATTCACGATCGTTTGACGTCATAGCTATGCAGGTAAAGGCATTTTCAGTCGGCCTACACGTTCACGTTCT